>OV651818.1:27252451-27617451 GCA_927349885.1 Psylliodes chrysocephalus | reverse complement strand
TATGGGTCAAAACTCATTTTACAGAATTGTATAACAAAGTTCCTTAACAAATATAAGACAATTGGCAGCATTACAACGAGTTATAAATAATAATATCCACGGCAGTGGCGTAACTACCATAAGACAAGTACCGTCAAACGGGATTAAGTGAATCAAAAAAACACGTTTTTTTATCTTTTCTCCAAAGATAAGGAAACTAAAAATATACAAAAAATATTGAAGGTTGTGACACTCATTACGAGTGGTTTTAATGATAAATCATGTTTTTTGAAAAAACAGAAATATATAAATTTTTTTGTTAAAGAGAGACTCACTTTACCCTCTACTTTGGGGTAAAGTGAATCATGCATCTAAATTGTATTAAAACTCATTTTAAAATGTCTATGGATAAAATGAATCAATTTAGAGCAAAAAAAAAACGACATAAGTTAAAGCTCCTCTAACGCGCTTCGTATTTTCTGCCAATTTAAAAGTTAGGTCTCTATGTCTGCTCATAAAGCTTTTAAACCAGTCGACTCCTGGCATATTCTCTTTAAATATTTTTTCTGTCATTCCAAATTCATTTAAATATTGTTGCACAATTGTCCTAACATCCGTACATTTTAACGGAAATCCCCACTCGGCCCAAATTTCTAGGGTTTTCTTTAGTCTAGTTTCCTGCGCTTCAGTTAGTGCAGTCTGCCGACCATATTTTAAGGGATTTTTTCCATGATACCTTCTTTGAATTGTGCTTAAAGGAACGCCAAACTGTTCTAAAGCTTCTCTTTTAGACATTCCGCGTCGAACCTCTGCCAATGCCCGGACAACAACACCGGATCATAATTACATTTTCCTCGTGGTCCCAACTTTTTTTATACACCCTTGGCATGCTGAAACTAAAAAAATATATTAATAAAAAAACAAAAACAGCACAATTTTATTATATGACAGAATAAAAATAAACAATTTATACAATGCAACCCAAATATTACAAAAACATGAGTGATTCACTTTACCCCTTTTACCGGCTTTTTTTTATTAAAAAAAAAGTGACAACTTTACTACAAATATTACGACATGAAATATATTAATATTATATTGCTAACTACCTAATAAATACATTTATTTTATTTAAACAAATTAAATTTTAAAACAATGAGTTCTACACTGTGTCGTTTTTAATATTTCATAAATAAACAAAAATCGTTAATCCCATAAACTTTTCGTCTAACTTACCAGTCTACTTAAACGCAACAAAACACTCGGTACTACATCCAAAGGTACACTGAAGCGACACTCTGATGGGCACATGGAATAAACTTAAAGCTTTCGATGACAACATTGCCGATTTTCCAAAAAGTGTCAAGTGATTCATTTTACCCACTATGATTCACTTAACCCCGTTTGACGGTATTGCAAATATTTGAAGCCTAATATTTATGTTTTTTTTTAAACTCTCGAGAATTTATAATAATTTGCAACTTAATTACTACTTAGTTTAAATTGAAACTTGATTCTCTTTGATAAAAAGAAATATTATGTTGTCATATGTAAAATAAATAAAAAAAATTGAGGACCGTTGTTTTATTTTTAATTAGTATTTGTGATTTGTAACTGAAATCTTTATGTATTTTGCATTAGGGCCAAAAAAATATAGTTACGCCATTGACACACGGTGTCTCAAAAAAGTTTTATAGAAATGGGAAAGTTTTATTTTACTTTTTACAAAAAATAATTCTTGATAAAAATTCTGCATCGCTTGGAAAATATAGGTGGTATATAGAAAAAATTAAAATAGTAATTTATAATGAAGAGTAAAATACTTTTAAATTTCAATATAGAGCAAAATATGAATTAAAACGTTAATAGGAATTAAAAAATATGCTTCAGTTTAAATTATTGCACTTAATATTAATTGACTTCTATTTACCTTATTTAATAATTAATCCAAAACTAATGCTAAAATGTATATAAGAAATTTTTTAATTTTACAATTTTATTTTTGTTATGTATTTCCAAGTGATGCAGAATTTTATATCAGGAATATTTTCTTTGTAAAATGTAAAAATATATTTTTCCCATTTGTATAAAACTTTTTTAAACACACTGTATGTAGGACTACCTTCGAGTACACCTCTAAAACGTCACACAAATGGCACGCCATACTTAGTAATTAATACCACAGTATAACACTGACAGTAATTCGTATCCGTGATCCGAAAAAAAGGATTCGAACATTGGATCCGTGATTCGAATCACATCTCGTGATTCGGATTCGTGATTCGAATCAATTTTTCGAGGATTCGTTACAGCTCTGATAATAACTACTTTAAATTCCCAGCTAATTAATTTATTGTTATCTGTTATATTATCTATAGTAACGTTAGAAAAAAATTACAAGCAATTTAACACATGTCATGCACTAATATTTAACGTTTTGGGAAATAAAAGTATTTTTGTAATTTGGCCTGTTATTGTACTACAATCCTTAATTCTACAATATACAGTGGCTACAGTCACAAAAGAAAAAAGAAACCTGCAATATGACGGGACCGAACGATGCGGCTACAACTGCAAACAAAAGGGCCAAACGGCCATTACAAATGTTACACATACAGTTCAAACGATATTTTCAATAGAAACATTCGATCCTGAAGCGACGAAGTTCGATGAGATGGGTGAAGAGGCTTGAAAGTGCTTTTAGCGTATTTGCTATTTCAGAGGATCGTAAAAAGTCCTACCTATTACACTACATGGGTGCAAAAACTTACGATTTATTATGCAGCAAAGTCCACCCTGAAGAACCAGAAGATAAATCATACAAAGAAATAATGGATTTGATGAAGGTACATTTCAACCCCCAACCACTGGAGATTTCTGAAATTTTTCGTTTTTTACAGAGATACCGTTACTGAATTCATTACGGCGCTGCAAATATAAACTATAAACTGTAAGTTTGGTGATTATTTGAACAAAGCTCTGCGGAACCAATTTGTTTTCGGATTACGTGCTGAAAGAATACAAAGTAGGTTGTTGGAGGTAAAGGATTTGACTTTCCAACAGGCCATGGATATTGCATTAAGTATGGAAATTTCATCAAGGGATGCCGCACAGTTACACAAATCTACACAAAATGTTAACTCTTTACAAAAAGGACATGCAAATAAAAATAATACACATTTTACACATACAAATACACATTTTACACGTACAGATACACCCAATACCCATACAAATAATACATTTGATACTAATAAAATATACTATTTTAGATGTGGGGGTAACCACAAAGTAAATGTTTCTAAATTAAATAAAACCATTACATGTAAAAAATGTAATTTGAAAGGCCACTTACAAAGGGTTTGCATGAAAAATAAAACAAACGATACACAAATCTTGTTGAGGAGGAGGGTCAGGATCAGCATAATTTGGATGAAATTCTTTTGGTAGATACCAAAGAACCAAAACATACAGAATTTAGAAAAAAATATAGATTACAGGTTGAAGTAGAAGGTAAGCCTATAAGTTTTGAAGTAGATGGTGGTTCTCCTGTTACATTAATATCAAAAACTTTACATGATACACATTTTTCAAACTCACAAATACACTGTGCAACTTTAGAACTGGTTTCATATTGTAAAATTGATTTAGTAGGATACATTTCAGTTAGGGTAAAAATGAGAGAAATTACAAAAAAATTAAATTTGTACATTACAAGTATAGATAGATATCTCCCTTGTTAGGAGAGAATGGATAAGACAATTACCATTGCATTATATGATTTACATGATATTCAATTAGGTAGTAAAATTAAACTATAGTATTTTTAATACAAATCCCGATGCACGTCAGAGATCATTTATGACGTCACGGCCTTGCAGTGTTGCCTAATCGTCAGAATAGTTGAGGAATTTAGAATTTTTTAAAATTGTAAGGTTATGTATTTGTTATGTTACTATATAGTAGGAACAATTAGTTTTAAATGTATATAACTAACGGAAAATATTGAATTCCTTTATGAATAATAAGCATCTGAACAAAAAAGCTTTAAACATTTATGCATGTCATGGAAAATAAAACTGTAAGGTAGTATATTGCAGATGGATCAAAATTGGTTTAGAACTAGCACAGAAAATATCTAAAACTAATTTAATTTCACCAAGAAAGTTATTTAACAGAACTACATTTAAGTTATAAACCACAACACCCCATAAAATTAAAGAGGTCATTGAAAAAATGCCCATAAAATTAAAGAGGTCATTGAAAAAATGAAAACTACAAAGGCATGTGGAGGATTCATAATATCAGTAGATACCTATACTTAAAGAATTAAAGTTTGAAATTGCTAAAATATTTGAATACAAGAAGGAAATTGTTAAAATATTTGAGTAGGTGCTTTAGTAAATCTCACTTTCAGTAACGGTTCTGTAGCTCAAGTATTCAAGATAGCCAGAAATGCTTCAAAAATAAACAGATATCGCTACTTCTTTTCAACTCTAAAGTTATCGAAACATGTATGAACAATAAATTCATCACTCAAACATCAAGATTCTCCATTCTATCAGCTTCAAAAGACATTTGAAAAATGTTATTCTCAGTCAAATATTTTTTTCATATCTTGGAATAAATTAAATAAAAATACAGATATATAAGAAATATATCAAACTGTTTATTGTTTTAAAAATTAGACAATGTTTTTTTTTAATTACACTATTTTCTCATAAAAAAACAATTATTCATCTACTAATCTTCATTATTCCTATAAAATTCTTTTATTTCTCCTAATCCAGATCGCAAGTATTTGAATCGCAGTCATCGATATCGCTATTAGGGTTAATTATAATAAAAATAATTTCCAATCTATTAAAAACTCCCTCTCTGACAATATGTTTATTATAATATTGCTTAGAAAGGTCACAAATAAGTTCAATGGAGTTAAAAATACAATGGCAGGGAAGATTACGTAATACTTTGTCTATATTGTTCTGCTTAGGTAATTATCTACCATATATTTCTTTGGCGGTTTGCACCTGAAAAAAGAATGTTTTATTTATTTCTATTTAATTGCCATTTCGTATAACATGTGTCAATATCACTATATTCTAAATTGTAATATCGAAACAACACATTATATCAATGATTTAATGTTAGGTACACCATTATATCAAATCTTGTAACTTCATTTTTAATTTTTTGATATTGTTTTAAAGTTTATTTCTGAAAAAAAAGGCATTTTTGGGTTTCACTGTACATCTTGAAAATGTGTAAAACATGTAGATGTTTATTGACCACTGTAATCAAATTTTTCCAATTAAATTGTCTTTATATGATTGCTAGAATAGCGTATCTACCATTAAATCTTCAATATGATGTGTCATTTCAATATTAATATTTTTTTTTACTTGATTTACACAATTACTGATACCTTAATTTACTTCAAATTTGGTTTTATCTCTTGCCATCGATTTTTGTAGGTCTAAGACCCTTTGTCATTATTTTCCCAGGAGCTGTTTAATGTTTCATTTTGAACGATACATGTTTCATCAATGACAACGAACTGCTTCTATTGTAATTCTATAATTTCTTAAAAACTGACCTATTTACAGTTCACGTCTTGGTTATCTTTTTTCCTTCATGGTTTTAATACAGTTGACTATGATGCAATATTTATTTATTTATTTATTTATTTATTTCACAACCCAAACAGGCTTTTAGCCTTATTACATGGATATTATTGCTAAAACTGTTACAATAATTAAATTAATATTATTACACGACAAGTAACTAAACTAAAATATAATATAATATAGCCATTAAACATTTGTCTCTCAATCAACTTTTCTCTTAAAGGTTCCAAAGTTATATGTTGACCTGCAAATAAGTATGTATTTATATTACTGTATACAAATTAAAACTTTTATAGGTAATATAAATAAATTATGATTGAATAAATAGATTTGTCTTTATACTTACTTGTTTCATACATATTATAAATACCACTTCGGATTCCACTTGTATCCAGTGTTATTGTATTAGTAGGTAATCCTTTGTTTATATGAATGCTTTTTAATTAGCGATTTTAATCATTCATTATTCTTGACTGCTTGCCAAATACTACTGACAGTAGAAATATTTTTATTTAGAGATGCTGCAACACACTAAAAAAGACAAGAAAATAATTTCATATTTCTATTAAATTTTATAACTTGTAACTTACCTCTCTTACAGCAGTTAAAGGTAAACGTGGTCCATCATTATCACGCTCTCATTCAAAATAATGGATTAAAGAAGCTATCAACTCCTTACAAGGACTATTTAGTTTTTTAGGCATTTTGTATATAAAAATTGAACGACAAATAATTAGCTTATTCACTCTATGGTTGTTTTGAAAAACAGTTTTTTATAAGTATAACTGGCAAAGCTTAAAAATACAGGCAAAAGGATTTTAAATTACAGAAAATAAAATGCACAATCAATAATTAACTCAACATAAACATAACCTAACTAAATCAGTGAAATTTTTTAAAAAGGGGTTGCAACACCGCAACAAGGTGTACCAATTGCTGTAATGACATTTCTTCTCTATAAATACGAGCTTCATGGGCGTACAGAATGTCAAAATTATTTAATGTAAAGTATTATTTTTTGAGTACTAAACATTTAATAATGTTTTTATAAATTTTATATTATCAAGAATTAGACATGTATAAACTAAATAATTTAAATAATTCTTAAAATTATCAAAATAATCACCATAACAGTTTTCGACTTTTTAGTAATATGACTACGTTCATGAATGCTCGTGACTATACGTGATTTTTTCGGATTATTAGCTTAGTTAGGGACATTTTAATTAGTTGGTAGTACTATGACGAATGACCGACGTCATTGCTGACGTGCATCGGGATTTGTATTAAAAATACTATAGATAAAATCTTACAGGATTATAAAGATATTTTTGCACCAGGTTTTGGAAAACTACAAAATATTCAAGCAAAATTTACTTTGAAACCGAATTCCAAACCTGTTTTTTTTTAAAGCACGTACAGTTCTATTTAAATTGATATCTTTGGTTGAGAAGGAAATCAATAATTTAGTAAAAGAAGGCATTCTAGAAAAAGTAAATACCTCAGAATGGGCTACTCCAGTGGTGCCAATTTAAAAAAAAAATAATAATGAAGTTCGTTTGTGTGAAGATTTCAAAGTTACAGTAAATCCTTGCTTAATTATAGATGACCACCCGTTACCAAACATTGATGAATTTTTTTCGACAATGGCAGGAGGTGATGCTTATCTGTACAGATAGCAGTTAAGCACTACTCACCCCGAACAGACCACGAATTTACTCAGCGTTACTAAGATATAATGTCAGGAACCTTTGGCCGAAGTATCCATCAGCAATGTGGCCACCTTAAGGTGGATCAAAGGTCACTGTCAGTAGAATACAGGAGATGGCCTCCCTTTCGCTGAGCTGAACGGCTCCAATTCAGCGGGCGCTACTCCACTTGATTACGAACATATCAAAACCTGCCGGCCGTCTTGGCCGGCCGTACTGTGTCAGTTTAATGGGCGCGCTCCTTAAACATCCTCTGGCCGGTCTAAAAGTGACTCTCTCTCTCTCCCTGCAGTGAGAAAATTATGTTCGGTTTCCAAGTATGCTTTTGATCTAATTACAAGTCAGTTTGTCGACTGCGGAAAGGCGTCATTGAGCGCGCCTTTTTTGTCCAGGAAGGCACCTAGCGCAATCTCTCCATGTTTTAGGAAATTACCGATTTTGCCAACTAGATTGTGCAGGCCATGATTAAGCATAATAAACAGACGTCTGTTTATAAAAAGCGGGCGTAAAGTAAATGCGACCAAAAAAGTTATACTTTGGGAATGTTAATAAATCCGTAAAATGTCATTTTTAACAGTTGCCTAAACAATGACCAATTCATCTCATTAAGTAAGCTGTCATATTACGTACAAGTTGTTAATAACTTTGTTGTAAAACAACTTATGTTATTATTTAGTATATGTTTGTTTATTTATCATTACTATTTATGTTGTTCTCGTCGTCATCCATACAAATCTCCTTAACTTTGAGTCTACGCCTATTTTTTGATTGTTTTCATAGTAACGTTAATTACAAAACTAGCGATAATTAAATTTAAATATAGCTACATCTTTATTTAGGTAATTTGTTAACTGCTTTTTCCCATTTGCGCGAGTCAATAACAAATATTGAAGATGATAAATGTGAATAAACAATGCGAATTTAAAAATGCGAAATTAATGTTTCCTGTGACAATTCCGCGCCCATTAGCAGTGCGTAAACAAAATTCTGACCGCAATAACATAGAATAACGTACTAGGAAAAATATATTTACTGTTTATCGAGAGCAAAGAGTAGAATCCATATACAGGGTGCTTCTAAATTCATGGGAAAGAATTCAGGAGGAGATTCCTTGTTGAAAATTTTGTCACCCCAATATCATCACCGAAATGTTGTAAATATATGTGTATATTAAGTATAAGTAGTATAGATTTAGAAAAACAACTCCGAGTAAAGAAGATAGGTAATTAATTTAATTAAAGAATAAGTATCTAATATTCCTGGCTGAAAAGAATTAAAAAAGTGATCAAAATTGATGCTGAAAATTATTTATTATATTAATTTAAATGAAGATAGTGATAGTGAATCAAAGGAAATCCAAAAAGGAGTATTAGAAGAACTAGAAGGAAAACCTCTTGTTCAGATGAGACTAGGTGTTGACACAAGTTAAATTTTGTTTATCATATTCCCTATATGAATCTTAAAGTTTTCTAGAAGACCTAATTTAAAATTTCAATCGAAAATATTGTAGAATTCTCAGGAGTTAAATTGTTGTTATTGAAACTGAAATGATGGTCACAAGTCGAGTATAGGTATATAAGGTGTTCTCTTATGCGATATTTTAACTTTCTAGCTGTTTTTCCGATGTAGGCAGTGTTATAATCATTACAAGTTAATCTGTATGTGTCACTTTTGTTCAATAAATCAATATCATCTGTCGTATGAGGAATTTACAATTTCAAAGGAAAATCAAATCTTTGAAAACAGCTTCAATATCATTGGAAATTATTTTAAAAAGATAAGAAGACAAAGAAAAATAATTGAAATGTCCTGAAGTATCCAGGGGCGTGCGGTCCATGGAAGCGGGGGAAGCAGCGCTTCCCTACACTTTGAGATTTAAAAATAGATATTTTTCAGATTACAATGCGTAGAAATTAATATTAAATTAGGTACTATATTTTCTCTGAAACATTACGTAAACTTCGTAAATGTACTAACAATTCATTGGTGTAATATGTAAACGCACGCACCACCCATGAGAAAATAAATTATGTAACCGTACACACCATATACTTCGAGTCCGTCAGCGGAAGCGCGTCTTGAAAGATCCGGTTCATCTTCCAAGAGGTTTCGCTTCGTGTTATTGGATCTGTTTTGCCGCGACAGTAGTCAGTCCGTTTGAAACGTGAAATACGGTCAAGAGGCGGCGATTTTTACGTCATCTTACGCATATTTTAATTCGCATCGCGAATCGACGTGTGAGGAAAATCGTAGATTTCAGATAGATTTCGGTTTGTTTTTCGTAGTTGTTTTTCTTTTTGTAAAATAGAGAAACTATGCACTGTGACTGTGAACAATAATAATGTGGTAAATTGTCTGTATTGTGTGCTCTTTGTTGAAAAAAGGATTTTCAAGTAGAAATTTTGAAGTGAAAACGGACATTATTAATTCTAGTAGACTAAAGGATCCTATCAATTTAGAGACGAAAGTAGAAAAGTCAGCAAAGAAATTTAACAGGCATTTTCTTTCACGTAGTGTTCTATAAAAAGTATGAATGGTTAACCGGCTACAAAACTTTGAAGAAATTGTTTTGCTGGCATTGCCTACTTTTTAATGTAGCCGAAAAAACACATTGGAACTCAGTCGGTATTACAGACTTAAATAATTTTCACAAAAGCGTAAAACGACATGTAAATAGCAAATCTCATATAAGTGCTACAATTAAAGAAAAAACATTCGGGACCTATCGCATTGAACATAGTTTGGACAATCATTTAAAAATAAGGAACAACATTCACAATAAAAGGGTAAAACAATAAGGACGTCTTACAACGATTAATAGATGTAACTTGTTTCCTGGGAGAGCATAAACTAAGTTTTAGGGGTCACAATGAAGCAAGAAGTGGATCCGCCAATCGAGAAAATTACATGGACCTTCTAAGTGTTTTAGCAAAATACGATGATATCCTAAAAATCATTTTATTGATTCGACGAATTTCCGAGGTACCTCAGCTTGTTGCCAAGAGGTACGATAGTGCTGCCGTAATGGCTGGCCATTTAGGATGCCTTCAAGCTAAAGTGAAAGAGAAGTTTAACCATGCAATTTTCGTTCACTGTATAGCACATCGACTTAATTTGGTTTTATCGTGAAGCATGGATAATATTAAAGATTACAAAGTTTTCTTGTCGACGCTCAGTGGTTTGGCTTCCTTCTTTTCAAAGTCATCGAAAAGAACTCGCGCTTTAGACATTCACGTTCAAAAAAGGTTTCCAAAAGTTGCTCCGACGCGATGGAACTACAATGGACGTTTAATGCAAACAGTGTTTCAGTACCGTGATTCTTTGATACACCTTTTTCAAGACGTTTGGGGTAATAAAGAAACATGGGATGCTGAAACTTTTACTGCCGCTAAAGGGTATTTGAATTGGCTCAAAAAAAACTTTAATTTCAATTTTTTGCTCAACATTTTTGCGGAGATTTTCCCGTTTACTGACATTTTATTCGACATTTTACAGACAAAGTCAAATGACATTGGCTTTTGCATTAAACAAATTGATGATTTTAAAAATAAAATGAATAAAAAACGAGATCAGTTTGAACACTTTTGGAATAAGACTCAAAACATTGGCTTAGATCCTGAAAGAAAGAGAATAGAAATGATAATGTCGGCGACAGAGAGACCTCTTATCGTCGATTATACGCAGAAATTTTTGATATTTTACAACAAATGAACTCTCGATTTCAAAACTTTAACGAATTAAAATTTGTTGAATTGTGCAATTTTAATATTAATAACTACGATTCATCAAAATTTCCATCGGAAGCTCTTAATTCACTAAAATTAAATTATGAAAATTTTTTCGATATTCCAGCATTAAAGTCCTATTTAAGTGTTGTTAATGAAACAACAGAAATTAGTGATGAAAAGACGCTCATCAATGTGTTAAATTTTCTTATAATATCTGGTTTAAATAAGTCCCTTTGTGAAGTCGTCAAGTTGTGTGAATTAGTACCAACCATCCCAGTCACAAGTGCGTCATTGAGCGAAGTTTTTCAGCTTTAAAGCGCATTAAAAGTTTTATACGAAATTCAACAAGTGAAGACAGACTCTCTAATTTAGCCCTAATATCCATTGAAAAACAGCTTGTTAAACAGTTATCAGAAAATCCAAAATTTTACGACGATGTTATAGATAAATTTGCAACTATTGAGGATAGGCGAATAGATCTTAAGTATAAATAAATGTCAACTGCTGTGTCAACTGTACGAAAAATGCTGGAAAAAACAAAAAAAACTTCAGTTAAATGTTTTTTTTTACGTTTTAATAAACCAAGGAAGCTTTTCAATGGTAAGTTTTTTTAAAGCCTCTAGTACTAAACTAGGTAATAAAGTAATAGTAACACTTCAACAATCTCAATCTCGAATATCCGTAGTACTGAGGAAAAAAGCAAGCTATTGACAATATTGTGAAGACGCCGCGAAAAATTTTGGCCTGCGGCGCTGTGCTTACTGGCCTGCTGTATTTTTATACAATCGCTTTCCCTTCCAAAAATGTCACCGCACGCACTGGAAGTATCACTGTTAGTACTGTAAGCAAGTTGAGTTCTCTTCTTTTACTTTATCAATAACATTAATAATTGAAGGATTTAAAATATTATTATAGACTATGTTTTAAAACATTAATGTCTTTATTATATTTGGAATTAGAAAGAAAAACATTTAATAAGCGGTACTCGGTACAGCTGAATAGTGATCTAAAAGCTGAAATGGGCTATGGACTTTTTAAATTTTTTTACAAAATGAACTTTACTGATTTTGAATGGTTATTGAATTAAATTGGTCCTAATTCATGCTCTCGATATGTATCCAGGATTAATAGGAACATAGAATTACTCCACTCTATCACTAATTTCAATTTATTTAGTTTAATAATAACGCAGTAACAAACTAATATTAAATGAAACTCAATAATCGAAGGCCCTTGGGCTCCGCAAAGCCTTTGTGGGGGCTCTGCGAAGAAAATAAGCAATACCTATCGCTACAACGGGACTTGGCTTGAGGATCTATTGTTTTTTTAAAAGGAGTAAATGAGTTTTGGTACTTCGGTCCCCCCTTTTTTTGAAGTTAGGAAGAGGAAGGGGTATATGATTTGGTATTTTCGGTTGGAGGACCTTTTTTTTAAGGGCAGGAGGAGGAAGGAGTATGTGATTTTTTTTTTTAGAAGTTAGGAAGAGGAAGGGAGTATATTATTATATGATTTTGTATTTTTGGCTAGGGGACCTTTTTTTTTAGGGGTCAGGAAGAGGAAGGAGTATATGATTGTGGTATTTTCGGCTAAAGGACGTTCTTTTTTTTAGAGGTCAGGAAGAGGAAGGCGTATATGATTTTAAGAATTTTGTTGTAGGGGCTCCGCAAAGAAACGGGAGGGACCTGGCAAGAGGCTAGAGCAAGGAGGGCTTGTTTTTCCGAAATATGTTTAGGGCTCCGACAAATATTTCACTTTTCAAAAAGGTTCCGTCACCAAAAAAGTTTGAGAACCACTGCACTAGACCACGGGTTAAACCATTGATCTGACAACCTATGTAAGCGCAAAATGGGATCGGTCCCCCACTATTGTGAGTGCAATTTGTCAATTTTATGGGTTATCTTCCTGGTGTCATTTTTGTAATTAAATTTAAATTTTATTTGTGTTCAAACAATTTTTGAGTGTTAACAACTTTCATAGGTTAGTATAAAAATTAAAAATATTGTACATTAAGTATTATGGCAAGTTTGTATAAAATGTTTAAAAGTATGTTTTTAAAAATACAAAAAATATCATCATTTAAATTCTGAGCCTATATATATATTGGAATAATCCTTTTTCATACAAAATAATATTAATAGATTTCCGATTCTGAAAATTGAAAAGCGTGGTTACAATTTGTATAAAGGCATAACCGGGAACAATACCAATTCAGCGTTATATGTTCTAAGAATTTTCTTTATGACCTTTGCTCGATTGAAAAACTTTCATTTGAATAGTTTTGTAAAAAACACGTTAATATATTTAGTATGTATAAAAATGTATACAAGTGTAAATTAAAAATTTAAAAAAACCGACTTCAAAAACGTGCAGATGTCATCACAACATCTTAACCAAATTTATATGGGATCACCCTTGAGGTACCCCCTTTCTAACAAAAAAAGAATCATATAAATCGGACAAGGTAGTAAAGCATTATCGCTAAACATACATAAAAAATGAAGAGTTTGAGGATTTTCTCATGGACCCAATTTTTAGATTTTGACCAAATTTATATGGGACCACCCCTGAAGTAGCCCCTTTCTAACAAAAAAAGAATTATTGAAATCGGACACCGTGTTAAAGAATTATCGCTGAACATACATAAAAAAAAAAAAATATCGCGACGAATTGATAACCTCCTCCTTTTTTGAAGTCGGTTAAAAATACAACTTTCTATTTTTTGTAAAAATAAACAAATATGTATAATGTAGATTTTAAATAAACTTAATACATTAAGTAAGTATATCTTATTGTTGAGTTTTCCCTTTTAATGTGAGAAGATTAAATTATGTTTATGGACGAAGGAAAATGTCGGTTATAAAACAATTATTATCAGGCTTAAATTAATCCAAGTTTTGTGCAAACAAACTTATAACTTTTATTTTGATAAAAAACTAAATAGTAAACAATATCTGTAAAGGCAATTAATTTTTTCGAATTCATATCAGATTTACTTTACCAGAAATAGTAGAAGTAGGAACGTTTAAATCCGTACCTGCTTTTCTGCCATTTTAGTTAGTGCAAAAGACACGCCTACCTGTCCCAATTTTGTATATCAAAAATAATTACAAATGACTTATCCTTAAGTTTCTTTATCAAACGAATTCTTTCCAAATTTCCTTTGATGTAGCGCATGGCGAACGATCTCTAACGAAGGCGAACAAACGCGTTCGGTCTTGTTTGTCGTGACGTCCACATCATCCGAACGAATTTGTTCAACCGCATTCGTTTAGATGATTAGAAACAAAATAATAATAGCATTAGGCATTCCAACGACCCACCGTTGGTAGACAACACGGTGGCCTCTTCCGTTCGTTGCTAAAGAAGGGTGTGACGTCACGGAATGAAAAATCGAGCTGAAATATTCTGCTGCGGTTCGTACATTAGTTTTTTTAAAAAATCTAATATTTTATTATTATTTAGTGGTGTTTATATTTTTATTTTTGGACTATATACCTGTGTTGGAGTTTTTATAAAATCGGTAATTTTATTTTTTGAAATTTCAAATGAATTACTTTTTATTTAAATTATAAAGAGAAATATTATTGTGTGATTGGTTTATTTTAAACATTTTGGATTAGGGCACGGCCTCCGAGCTGAATTCGGATCACACTTTGTTTATATCCCCAAATATTTTGAAATTTTCGCAAGCCTGGAGCGATCCGTAGTGTTGCTGTTGGCAAACAATTTTTACTTGTTACATACAAAAATGTGACAAAAATCATTAGAAGAAATAAAGGGACTGAGCCTAAACTGAAATTACAGGTTAATGGAAAGATTTTAGAGTAATTATTCCACAAATATCATTTACTATTATTAAATTAATTGCACTTTGTCTACCCTTCATTTAGAAGCAGATGAGATGGTTTCTTACAAACATTAAAAACAACCAAGAGCAAAAAAGTCAAAAACATACATTTTTGAAAAAAGGGTTTGCTATAGGAAGTTTTTAGTAAAAAGTACATAGTTACAAATCATTTTAAAGAAGAAAATAAGCGCCTTTTAGAGTTGAGAAGAAATATCTTTACCTCAGAAATACTCTAAAGTATTCCTTGCTGGGAATTTGAACTTTACAAAAGTGCGCTACTAATACAAATCTAAGATATGATCTTTTGGACGATTTATTTAAATAATCCAAGTATATGTAATGTTAAATCTCCTCTTGTATGTATATAAACACAATAGATAAAACTGTTTTTCTCTAATTTAGTAGCGATATTTATAGATTATTATATATTATTAATAAAACTGGGTTGTTTTTAACCGACTTCAAAAAAGGAAGAGGTTCTCAATTCGTCGCGATATTTTTTTTATGTATGTTCCGCGATAATTCTTTAATACGGTGTCCGATTTCAATAATTCTTTTTTTGTTAGAAAGGGGCTACTTCAGGGATGGTCCCTTATAAATTTGATCAAAAACTAATAATTGGGTCCATGAGAAAATCCTCACTCTTCATTTTTTATATATGTTTAGTAAGGGGACACCTCAGGGGTGGCCCCATATAAATTTGGTTAAGATGTGGTGATGGCATCTGCATGTCTTTGAAGTCAGTTTTTTAAATTTTTAATTTCTAATACTTGTATTGTTTTTTGTTAATTATATTTTGTGAGAACTTTTAAAGAAAATTATTCTTATCATAAAAAAAGAGTCCCAATAAAAATATTTTAATCAATGAAGCTTAGTCCCACTAATTGGTACTAATGATAAAAATTCTTAAATATGCTAAATTATCGCTATATTTTACCCACCCTGTATAACAGGCGCCTTCTTTTGTCTTAACAACTGACTGACATGTCATCTGACTTTCTTTAAACAGTACTGAACTTGCAATTTTTTTAGTTATTTAAAAAATACATATTATTGACACTTTAGCACAGAAATCGATATATGCAATGATATACATAGCCCGACAAATGAAAATGTGCTTCATCTAAAAACCATACATTTTTCAGAAACTCTGGAATTTCATACTGTAACGCGAGAATTCGGCGGCGCAATATTTCTCTCTACTGAAATAATCCCGAGGATGTAATTGTTGATGTACCTGCATCACATACAAAAATGCACCCAGCTCCTCTAGGATTCTTTGGCAGGAAGTTATTGTTATACCAAGTTGCAAGCTGACTTTCGGATTTTCTAAGATCTGCTCAAAAACGCGTTCATGGTTATTGTTGTTAATTGTACTAGGACACCCCAAGTTTTCTATTCGTTGGCACTATACATTACCCTTATTTCTAAACTTTTTAGTAACCTTTAAAATTACGGAATTACTTGGGGAACCTTTACTAAATCGTTGTCAATTGATCACACACGGAACGCAGACTTACACCGTTACATCGGCCGATTTCGTATGAACGAAAATAATAAATACTCTACTAAAAACATTTTATTCTCTGTAGTTTACACCATTTTTTACAATTATGCCCTACTAATCAATTGTTTGAGGTTTACTTGACATATCTATACTAGCTTGGGTATGACAGCGGGCGCAAAGAGATACCGCCAACTTAGTTTCAGTACTGTTTATTTCGGGCAATACTATATTTTGTTACTAATCATCTAAAAAGATATACTTTTGATAAGTTAACCTTACCGTGTTTTAGAAAAAACAGCCAATTTTATGACTTTTAAAAATTCATACATCCGAAACTAGACATAGAAACTAATTTAAACTTGCACATGTAGCTTTTAATAACTTTTACTACAATATTCCAAAAAATTGACTGAGAGTCATTTTCATATGTATTTGGTGCGGGGTTCTTTGTTCGAGTTTAGACTTTGTACGAAAAAATAACACGTTAGATTTTGAACAATTGCTGTTTAACAAGGAACCTTAGTATTCCTAATGAAATTTTCGAGATCTTCATTTTTTTAATAGCTTCAATTGCCATATGAGGGAAGAAGAAGATAGACTTGGGTAGCATCGGCATAAAGGTGTATATTACAAAACTAAAGGTTATGTGTGTATGCCTAATGTAAACAACCGTGGTCCCAGAATGTATCCTTGTGGGACTTCACAAGATAATTGCAGTTAACTGAAAGATATAATATCAATAACAACCTTTTGTTTTCGAGCACAAAGAAACGGCTAATAGTTCTACTGCATTTATTAAAAGACTTACGTAACTTAAAATAGCTAGCAACAAATCAAGATTAATCGTGTCAAATGCCCTGGTAAAATCGTTTAAGACCAATACAGTACAGTTTCTCTCATCCAATGCCACTATATCATCGATGAAGAGTCGTTAGAGAAAAAGATGCGCTAATACTGGACTCAACGGGTTGCCCATAGCTAGGCCTGCAGGCTGTCGATAAACTGTTTTATTGATTATACAAAATTTTTTTATCTAAGCATAATTTCAGTAAGTCAAGTAGAATAAAGTTGGTAGAATTATTGACAGTGTTTTTTGACATATCTTTAAAAAAGCATACATAATTTTCATCGATGAATTTTCTCGCCTGAATTTTTTCGCATGAATTTAGAAACACCCTGTAGATAGACGATAATAAAATAACAGCCCGCGATTTATGAATTTTTGTTTACCGCCATAGCGCGACTCGCTATCTTTCGCTATCGGTTATTGAACTCTGCAAAGCAAAGCAGGCCCAACCATATAAAATATTTTCAGGCCATGCCAATCCTATCTGTTGTATGCGTATGTGTATAGCCAATAACAAGCTTGACAAAAACAACATTGGAACAGTTGTAAACAGCGTGTGTCTTGTGGTGTGCTGACCCCTGAAAAGTATTGCCATGGCCTCGCCAGTTGCGTATATACTATCGCCGAACTACTCGCGTATACTCGCAAATTCAATTTAATATAAAGTAGGCCAGGATTCACGATTGTGCTTGGCTTCATAGGCGCCACTCGCATTTTTTTGAACATGTCTATTGTATTAAGGCTGCGATTACTTCAATAATGGCGGAAAAATAACACATGCCAAAATATCACCCACTGCAAAGAGAGTTATTTAAAAAGGAAAAAAAAAGAACTCCTGAATTTCTAAAGGTGCTCTAAATAAAATAAATTTTGATCTTTATTATGAGCAGTTTTCTTATCGTGAATAGTTTTTTAGATGGCATTTAAATTCGTTTCATAATTTTGTAACTAAACTACTTCATCGAATAGCACATAAAGCGTTTTTCATGAAGAAATTCCATTTTTGATTCGTAATAGCAAGAAGCCTTAAATTCTTGATTTGTCAGTAAAAACTATGGAATGTAAAAAATAGCACGATTCACGATCCAATAACGCATTACAGAAATGATAAAAATTCATTATAGACATGGTGAAAATTTCATAGGGACAATTTGCAGAGTTCCTTGTTCGATATGAATCACCATCTGGTAAAGCCATTATAAAGCTTATCGCAAAATTTGTGTAAAATATTCAAGTTACTGCTGTGAAATTGTCAGTTCGAACTTGTACCGTCAAGTCTAACAAGAATATTGCCGCTGTCGCTGAAATTCTCACAGAAAATCCACGTTTACGGCAATTAAAGATCTCACAGAGTACCGGAGTAGCCTTCATCGCAGTCTGCATAAATACCTTAGCAGCCTATATGCTTATAAATTGCAGCTAAAGGTGGGTTTTCGCTGAAGCAGTTTGGCTGATTCATTAATACTGAACAGATAATAAACGTGAGAACATGTTTTTATGAAAAATTATCAGTATATTCCTGCCACGATATTCCTACTTTCAGTTAAAGTGAAAACTACTTAGTTCTACTTTTATTCATTTTGGCAGATCATTTCCGAATAATGAATACAAACTGAAGGGACCAGTAATTTTTTTTATATTAATCAGTTGAAATGATTTTATTAAAATCTAGACAAAATTTAAAAATATATTTTTCTGAATACCATCTTAGCCGTAATACTGGGACATGTATGTGTATTTTCTCTTAGGAGCACAAGTCGGTGGCAATGCTGTTCATAACATCCTGCAAATTGCTTATGCAACCTCGCATTTCGAAACCTCCGTAAATCATGATGATGTTATTTATGATCTTTACTACTTCGGCTATCGTACCTACACTGTCGAGATGTAAGTGCTTTGATAAAATTTCTTCTACGGCCTCTGGATATTCTTCTATGCAGTCTAAAATGTTTCAGTTTTTGATGCATTGAGCATTATATATAAAAAAAAACATTCCCATGACTTGTATCTGATAGGTAAAAATCTTCTCGTCTTGGCTCCCTCTGAAGAGAAGTACTTGTGCAGGTTGAACGTCAATTCTTATTTTCACTTGGCCACTTTTGTATATTGTCCTCCAAGACATACCGTTAAAAAAGAACAATACCTAGATTTCCTCAATAGTCAAGAACCTAGATTTATCATTGGAGGCGACTTTAATGCAAAACACATCCATTGGGGTTCCAGACTAACAACAACTAAGGGTAAAAACCTAAAAGAAGCAATGACACAGTTAAAATGCGAGTCGCATTCAACTGGCAAACCAACTTATTGGCTCACAGATAGAAACAAAATACCTGACCTAATAGATTTTTTTGGTGTACAAAATATTTCAGCCAACTACATCCAAGTTGATGAGGCATGGGACATGAATTCAGATCATTTGCCCATTCTTCTCACTCTTAGTGACGCCATTATCCAAAAGGAAAGCGCTCTTAGACTAATAAATAGGAGAACAGACTGGCAAAGCTTCAGACTGGACCTTGAAAATAAAATCAATCTTTTAGTTCCGTTAAGAACAAAAGCACAGGTAGATGAAGAAGTAGAACTACTTGTGTCCAATATACAACAAGCAGCATGGGGTAATACGCCACGTATTGTGCAGCGAACAACAGGAATTAACTATCCTAAAGAAATAAGGGACCTAATCTCTGCAAAAAGAAACTAAGGAGGAAATGGCATCAGACCAGAGGTCCATCAGATAAAACCAAACTTAACAGCTCCACCCAGCAGTTAAAAAGAGAGATAAAACGAATCAAAAATGAATCTATTTGTAAGTACCTTAGTGAAAAGACACAAAGCTATTAAAAAGGCCCACTGTGGAGAATGCTCAATCAGAAATACAGATGGCAGCTGGGCTAGAAATAATATTCAAAAAGTTAATAGATTTGCAGAGCACTTACAAAATACCTTCCAACCAAATGAAGGAGAAGAATTACCGAACTAGAGTGAGAGGACTGAATTATCAGACCAACCTCTCCAAAGGAAATTGTAGAAGATATAAAAACAAATATTAATCCTAAGAAAGCTCCTGGATTTGATTTAATTACAGGAGAAATCTTAAAACAACTTTCGAAGAAAGCCATATATAAACTTGTTTAATGCCTCATTCAAACTAAGGTATGTCCCTAGGTTGTGGAAAGTAGCTGAAGTCATTATGATTCCCAAACCAGGAAACCTCCTAACGAAGTTTCGTCACAGGATAATATCTCTATTGCCTATAATATCGAAACTATTTGAAAAAATACTAATAAAAAGACTGAAGAAAGGAAACTAATTCCAGATTACCAGTTCGGCTTTAGAGAAAACCATTCAACTATAAATTAGGTTCATAGAATCTCAAATGCGATTGAAAAAGCATTAGAAAACAAAGAAGTCTGTTCAGCCATCTTCCTCGATGTTGCGCAGGCTCTTGATAAAGTATGGCATAATGGCTTAAAACATAAACTGAATGTGCTACTTTTGCAGCCATACTCAGAGCTATTGGATTCATACATTTCAGATAGATGCTTCAGAGTAAAACAAAATGAAGCATACTGTGAATTGAAAGAAATTAAAGCAGGGGTACCACAGGGAAGCGTCCTGGGACCCACGTTGTATCTGTTATACACTTATGACATACCCTAACTAGAACAAGACACAATAGCTACATTTGCAGATAATACTGCTATCCTAGCGATAGGCAAAGATCATGAAGAGGCTGCAAATAAACTACGGACATCAGTTAATTAAATAAATAATTGGACCAAAAGATGGCTATTAAACTAAACGGGACCAAATCTGTTAATATTAATGTTACTAACAAAAATGGTCAAAGAATCCCAATTTACATAAATAATGCTCAGGTCCCTTATGCTAACTCGGCTAACTCTAGGTATTACATTAGATGCATGACTTCGCTGGAAGGTCCATGTTAAAAAGAAAAGACAAGAGTTAGATATAAAAATCAAAAAAATGTACTGATTACTTGGTAGGCATTCCAGTCTATCTACATATAACAAAATTCTATTATATAAACAAGTTCTCAAACCAATTTGGACATATGATATTCTGGGGTTGTGCCAGCTACAGTAATATTCTAATCAGAGATTCCAGAACAAAGCATTGAGGAACATTGTCGATGCTTGATGCATTAGAAATAGCGACCTTCATCGAGACCTTCAGATGGACACTGTTGACCAGACTATCACCAGATTCGCTAGAAGTCACGAACAACGGCTCCACCAACATGTGAACGTTGAGGCGATCCAGCTTTTTGACAACACGAACCTGACAAGAAGACTGAAGACAGTGAAACCCTTTGAGTTAGCCAAGTGATTGTGTTAATAATAAAGTAAAGCATTGTGCGGTTTAGTGTTACACGTTAGTTTAGTGTAATTAAGTTATCAGACCCTAAGGTATACTAGCGAGTAGAACTTTAGTTTTTAAGATTGCAACCCTAGTCAAGTTAGGTTATAACAAAATTACTCGTTGATCAACTCTTGATCAGATTGTAATATTAATAAACGCCTCTTATGCAGTGTTTTTTTCACAAAAAAAAAACTAGGGGAAACATCTGGTGTCTACCGAAAATGCAAAGAGTTTTTTCCTAAATTTCCAGATTTCCAGATTATCCCCTTTAGGGTGGTTCTGACTAGTCTGTTTAAATAAATAACTTTAATTAACTGATTCATTATTAATGAAAATAAGCATAAACGGCGCTTATTGTTCACATGTTTCATGTTTTGCCGAATACATCAGCTGCTTCGGACCATTCTATCAGAGATCTCGTAGACGTAAAATGCTTACAAAAAAAAAGTGAATCCAGTTGTTTGCGAAGCATGTTTACAATTAGCAAATAAATTACAAAATATTTTGATCAATTACAAACGAAGAAAACGATGTAGCTAGTGAGACAGGCCATAAATGGGGTGCTAGTGAACTATATTGAAAGAGTTGGCTTTGGAACATCTTGAATCGTATTTAAGAATGATCACAGAAAAATTTGAAGCTAGTAAAACTGAATAAATCACTATTCTCCCGCTTCAGTTTGCATTCATTTTTCATGTTTCGCCAAAATGAATAAAAGTGTATAAAATAAGTCCATTATTTGTTCAGTATCACCACAGAATACATGAACGTATTACTGAATCAGCCAAACTTCTTCAGGCTGATCATAAACAACGCCGAATTTTCGTTTATTAGGTGCTGAAAATTCAGGCAGGTAATCCTGACTTTCTTATAAAAATTATCTTAAGCGTCGAAGCCCACTTCCATTTCAGTATGGTTTCGTTAATAGACAGAACTGCCGCATCTGGAGTTCCAAGAAATCTAGAACATTAGTCAACAAACCTCTTTATCCCCATCGAGTTACTATTTGCTCGGTTTTAGGGTCGGCGGTATCTTAAACCTTACTTTTTCTGGTACTGCAATCACATTCAATGTGGATTACTAACTGACTTTCTTTGGCGTATATGGTTTTGTAAATTGAAAGTTTGATTTCTAGTTACAACGTTTTCTTACACTTCTTACTCAGTAAGCAGTACATACCTATTTGATATTTTAATTGCGTCTTCTTAGCTCTGATGTGTTCTTTCCATCTCAGTTTTTAAACTAAATGCAAGAGTAAGAATAATTGTAACAAATCATTTATAACGACTCCCCTTTGCGGCCTAGTCGTCCCACTGTACCTTTTTAAACATTTTTAACTTGCTTCCTAGTCGCGATTTATGCAAAACACCGACGAAAATGAGTCACAACTAGACAGACTTCAACAAGAAAATCGCGAAGTATGTTTTAGTTATCTTTTAGTCGCTGATGTGTGAGCATATAGAGTGGCGTTTTTGGCGATTTTGTTTACACGCCTTTTTATTTTTTTTGTGTTGAAATCTTTTTAAAAAATCAGGTAAGATGTCAACAGTTTATTAGTTTTTGATACATATTTACTGATTTTTCAAGAAAATGTCCATTTCTATTTGAAATTCTAATACTTTTTTAATATTTTGATTGGTGGTTTCGTATAAAACCACTAGGGCTACTAGGGCTAAAGAAACACATTGTTTCAGATATTCAAAATGAGTCGAAAATTGAAGATCAATAAAATAAATAGCACTCAAGCTTATGCTTTATTAGATGATATTCTTTCAGAAGGTTCTGACGCATCTGATGTTGAATTTTATGATAATGATGTAGATTGGTTGGAAGAAGATTTGGAAGACTTGGAAGAGGAAGATAGTGTAGAAGAGGAAGATGGTATAGAAGAGCAAGATCGTATAGAAGAAGGAGATCGTATAGAAGAAGAAGATCGTATAGAAGAGAAACAAGAACGAAGTGAACAGAGAGAACCGAAAAAAAGAAACAGAAAATTGAAACTATAAGATAAAGTGGAGTCAGAGTATTGAAAGAGTAACAAAGAAATTGCCTTTTCAACAAACCACTGGTCCAACAGTACCAGCAGATTTGGAGACTCCCGCAGTCTTTTTTTTACATTTATTTCCACAGAAGCTAACTTGTATGTTGCCAGAAAAAAAATAGTATAAAAAAACCAACAACGGTAAATGAACTGAAGTGCTTTCTAGAAGTAAATATGATGATGGGAATAAAAAATTGCCAAGTTACAAATCTTACTGGTCCTCAAGAATAGAGCTACGTGATACTTTTGTTTCATCCAATATGGGCCGCGACCGATTCTCGTGGCTTCTTTCAAACCTTCACAATTCCTTAGAGCCTGAAAAAGGTCGTCAAAATTATGACAAACTCTATAAATTGCGCCCGATTCTAGAAGAATCATCAAACACCTATAAAAATAGCTACTTGCCAAGCGAAGAGCAGTCCGTAGACGAATCTATGATCAAATTCAAAGTAGCCTACGCAAGTGGCCTACGCCAATACATGCCTAAAAAACCCATAAAACGAGAATATAAAATGTGGCAAACGAAAATTGATATATTTCGCAATTTCAAATATATACTAGAAAAGTTGATAATCTAAGGACATAAATGGACTTAGGTAAAAGAGTTGTGAGAGATCTGACAAGAGATTTGGTAGGAAAGCACCATCAAGTCTATTTTGATAATTTCTTCAACACTGTAATCCTACAAATTGATCTGTTGCAAGATCAGATATACGCGTGTGGAACTGCAAGAAGTGACATATTCCCCAGTCCTTCACCAAACAAAAAAAAGATGATCAGAGGAGAGTCTGATTGGAGAATAAGGGATAATGGGATAGTAGGTGTTCAGTGGATGGACAACAAGCCAATTGTATTTTTAAGTAATTTTCATAACCCAACTGATGATGATACCGTAAATAGAACACAAAAAGTTCAAAAGAAATCAGTTGTATAAAATTAATCTTATTTATAAAGAAAATATTGATGGTACTGTCATGCCACTGAAAGAGTTCAAATTGTCAGTAGTAACAGGTTTGATCGGGGCTAACCTCAATGTGTCGGAGACAAGAAGAAGTCAAACTGCAGAAAATCTATTCAAAGTACGTATACCAATAGAAATAAGAACAGATAAAGCTGCTCATTTGCCAAAATATGGCACTAGCGTTCGATGTGCCAACTGTAGTACCAAGTTAGAACCTCATCGTACCAAATGGCACTGTTCCACTTGTACAGTTGGGCTATGCCTATCGGACAAAAGAAACTGTTATCAAATATATCATAGCAAGTAGATGCGCCAGTTGCGCCCTAGTGGTTAAACTGTTGAACCACCATTTTTTTCAAATATTTGTAAAAAAAATAAATAAAATATTGCATGTATGTGTTTTATTTTATGCAAAAGAATATAAAAAACAATAAAACATCGATTTTTTCTATCACATCTAAGGGTTAAATACCTACGCAAACTTTAATATTCTACTCAGATAATAAATACTTATACTAATTTAACATAGTTACCACTGATTTTACCGAGGTCAAGAACTGTCACTTTTAAGAATTTCATACTAGTGTCATTTAATTAAAATATTTAAATTATGACTGATGAAATTAGTAGCGATTCCGAAATTTGAATTACACTTCCAGAAATATAAATGAATTCGTTTCTTTTTTAAACCATATTGGCAAGTGAAAATATTTATCGGCACGCCAATGTATCACCAAATGCATAATAATAACGCTTTCGCAATGCTCAATGTTCTCGCCTCTTTAGCTGAAAGGTTCAAACACGTGCACACACGCTTTAGCAAAATCATTTTCGTTCTAAACTATGGCATGATGGCCAATTCAACGCCTACCGGATCATAAATATATAATAAAAATATGTAGAAAAAAAAAAGTATGTAAAAGTAAATTGCTTCCGATATTATTGTTTTGCCTAAATGGGTTTTGACACCTACACACGTTCTGAATAGAAAATATTTATCATGAAAAGGTAACTTTATTAATAATTTGTAGTGACTATAGGCATCTACTATTTTGAAATAAATTTGATATTTTGTTTCTCAGGAATTAGGAACTAGTGGTCAAATAAAGCATCTAAATAATTTTTTCCTTAATTATATGTGTATATTTTTCTATCGTTTGCTACTTTTATACACTGAAATTGTAATACATTTTTCTCGAGAACGGCCAGAGCAAAAAAATGTATTTGTATAATAAATTAGCAATATATTAGCAATAAATTAGTGATAAATTAGCGGCAAATTAACGATTGGTTAGCAAAAAAGCGATAGTTTTAAATTAGCAATAAATAAGCTATCAATAAGCAAGATATTAGCAATAAATTGGCTATAAATTAGCTATAAATTAGCAATGAATTAGCTATAAATTAGCTATAAATTAGCAATAAATTAGCGATAAATTAGCAATACATTGGCAATAAATTAACAGTAAATTAGCAATAAATATGCAATAAATTAGCAATAAATTGAAATACATAACATTAATAGCAACAAATTGACAATAAATTAGCAATAAATTATCAATAAATTGACAATAAATTAGCAATAAATTAGCAATAAATTAGCAGTAGATTGGCAATAAATTAGCAATAACTTAGCTATAAATTAGAAATAAATTAACAATAGACAGGTAATAAATTAGCAATAATTATAGGTTGTGCTCGTGCTGCTTTGGTATTTCAGCTCAATAGATCTATAGAAATTTCGAAATATCGGTCTCAAAATTGTAAGTTCTATTTTCTCAAAATATCAATAGTTAAAGGGACCATCCAACTTGAAAAATTTTACCAAATAAATCGATAATTTCAGTACAAAAACTAACTATAAAGTGCAGTCTAAAAAGTGATGATAGTTGTTAAACGTAGCTATTTTCATGTACGTGATAAAATTAAAAAAAAAATCCATATCATTATACTTCATTATGTCCGTATACCTATACTTAAATTTATTTATTTATTTATTTATTTATTTTTAACCAAACAGACAAAGGCCTTATTACATGGTTAATACAAATCGATACGTATTATCCTATTTAACATTTATTTTATTTTATCTAAATGCGTCTGTAATTAATTATGTCCTTATATCCTTCTTTATACTCAGCTGTATCTTTGTATCTTCTGAAGCAATTTAGTTTTTATACTGTTTGATAATATCAATTTAGTCAACTAGTTTTGTATAGCTATTCTTTTAATTTAGTTTAATATTAGTATTAGTATTTGAAAGTTAGTTGTTATATACCACGTACAAGTAGCTTAAATACTACTTTTGTGGTCTTTTATGTTTATTTATTTTGATCACTTTTTGTATTTATATAATTTTGTATTTGTATCATTAAGATGAGCAGATTGAGGTTATGTATTTCTCTATAACAAAGTCTACATACAAAAACTGTGTGACATTGAAAAAGTAACACCCAGTAAAACATAAGGTATCTTAACGAAATTTTGGAAAAGGATGTGTTCTAGGTACTAAAAGTAAATTCTGATTAAACTTTGGTTTCGATTTCTGGTAAGAATACCATTTTTAACGAGATTTTTTACAAACAGATGATGCTGCTTTTATTCTATATGATAATCAAAATTTTGTTTCGAGGAAGTGGCAATAGGATCAGTAGAAATACATCTACGGTTTTTCGAGTTTAGAATGAGCAATAGAGCAAAGGCAACAACGTCGTAGAGGTAGGTACCTACTGGTGCTGTCCTAAGAACTATAGTCCGTGAAGAATGCCTCTTAAGAGTAAATTCCCTTAGAGAATGATATTCTACCTCTAGGTTAGTGGCATAGGAATGGCTAGCTACTACAAGACAATGACGCTTTCTGCGATCAGTTTATCATAGAATCAGGTTTTTGTCTTGCACTCTTATCGACCTTGTCTTACCTTGCCATAGGGAGGTGAGATTGCAGTGGTGTCAAGAGCGTGTCCAGTGGGATCAGGAACAGAATCAAATTCTGTTCAGTGACGAGTCTCGATTTTGTTTATGGGCCCATGATGGACGAAGAAGAAGAGTTCGCCGAAAAAGTGGTGAAATGCGGGAAATCAATTTTGCCTAGATCATGAGACAGCGCTTATTCGAGGACTTATGGTATGGGGTGCTATTTCATATGGATGCAGGATTTCACTAGTAGTTCTTGAAAGTAACATGAATGCTCAGGACTATATCCACAATGTTTTAGAACCAGTTGCTATATCGTATCATCGGCAACTTTAAAACCCAATTTTTTCAACAGAATAATGCCAGACCTTATACAACAGCAGCCTCTACCAGTTTCCTTCGCGACTCTTAAGTTACCGGTCTTCCCTGGTCAGTTAAATAAAAGATTGGGTTAACTTCCTGGCTTAATAATGGATTTGCGTCGCCTAAGATATGTAGTTAAAGTTTCTTGGGACTCAATTCCTCAAGAAGACCTTATTCGAAGCATGCCTTGGAGAGTTAAGGAACATACTATTAAAATTCTCAGGTGACGCTCTTTTATTTACTAGAAATATGTGAAAATATTTTCATATTTAATGGGTGTTGGCATTTTTAATGTCATACAGTATATAAATTATTATTGAGCCTATAAAAACTAGAAGAATAAGAAGAAGAGTATGGATTCCATGTCTAATTACACCTGATGTTGATGATTATCTTTTCCATATAAACTATTCAACATTAATTTTTTAGATTATTTTTATATATTTATAAGAAATTAAAAAAATATGAAAGTACGAAAATAAGTAATTAAATTAGTTTTGGAAGCGTAATAGGATCCAAAAATGAATCAACTAGTGAGTAGACAGTTCAGAGAACAGGAAGCAAAACCACCAAAAACGAAGACATGAGAATAGAAATGCACCACACCTTGAAATAATTAGATATATATTTTTAGTAGCGAACAGTCTCGCTAACTGTAAAAATATTCCACGAAAATAGAAACCATGCATAAATACGTAGATATACGTTCTGTTCGTTGCTGATATTTGCCCGTGAACAGAGCCGGACTTAAAGACATTTAACACGACCCAACATACATTTTGGCGTCAGCGATTGTATCTTTTTTGGTGCAGAATCGAAAATAGCTGTCAGATTTTGTGTATCATCTATTTTTTTTTTTATTAACAAACAAGGTCCATAAAAATAACTGGAAATTATGTTTAAGTTCTCAATTTCGCCACTAGGGGGCCTATTGTTTGCGGTTTTCTTTAAATGTCAAATTAAGATATGTAAAAAATGTAAAAATCGTAATATTTGCGAATTTCAATCCATTTTGACTACCTACTCATTTATCATTAGTCATAAGTATTACGTCATCTAGTGTCGAAGTTAGAAATCCTTTGGGTATGGTCATTACCGACTGTACTTCTAGCCATGTAAAAATAAATTTGGCAACGCGGCAATTAAGTCCATTTTCGATATTTTGTATTGGCGTTTAGTACACTTTTGAAACGTAACAAGTTGTTTTTGCCGGCTATGCAGATTAAGTGACGTTGTAACAGTTTTTAGTATTTTATGTTTCCTGTCTGGATGCACATGACATTATTTCGTATGACAAGTTTCAACTTGTTTTCTCAAATAGTTTGTTCACACAAATTTTAGCAATAAACGTCTTGCATGTTTTTGTTAAAATATATAAACTTGAATATCGTGCGGTTTTGGATGGATTAACCCCTACGGAAATTCATCCGAAGTTGACAGAAGTTTACGGGGACTCTGCTCCTTCCATGTCAACCCCGTTAAAAAGTGGGCAAAAATGGCCAAAAACCGCCACCACACCAAAAACCATCGAAAAAGTGCTTGATATCGTGTTGGACCATAGGCGAGTGAAGTTGAGTGAGATAGCTGAGGCTGTGGGGATATCGAAAGAAAGAGAGTACAAAACATCTTGTACAATGAATTAGGGATGCGAAAGCTCTATGCCGATCAAAAGCAAATGCGCAAACGATTTTCGCAGCAATGTTTCGACCGATTCTATAGGGAATCGACCGATTTTGTGCGGAGACATGGTTCTACCACTACACGCCAAGCAGTGGGTGGAAAGGTCATGGCCAGCGTGTTTTGGGGTACGAAAGAGATTGTTGGAAAACGCAGAACAATTACAGGCGAATATTACTCCAACCTTATTGAACAGCTGGATGCCAAAATTCTCTTTAGGACGAAACAAAATTATCTTTTGCCAGGACAAGGCACCTGCACACAAGGGTGCGTTGGCGATAAGAAAACGACGGGATTTGGGATACGATTTGCTTGGTCATCCCCACTACTCTCATAATTTGGCATCTTAAGATTTCCATCTGTTCCAAAACTAAAAGAAATTTTTTTCTGAGAAGGGCTTTGCGTCCAGCCTTCCAGACTGTCATTTCCGGGTAGGAATACTGGTGTTGGAGAAACGCTGTACCAAGTGTGTTGAAGTCAAGGAAGATTGGGTAGAAAACTAATTTTTAAACTGAAAATTGCAGCCTTTCATTGTCAGGCGGAGAACTTTTCACCTTTCCCGAGTTCTTGCGTTGGATATCTTCCCATGGTGTTTTTAATTAGACTTTTAATCATTTAATTAAAAAGTGTCTGGTGGCCCGTTATTGGCCCCATACAGGGTGGAAAATCGCTTTAATAATTATGCCTAGTACCTGCTGTATTCCTGGCTGTAAATACAATTATAATAGTGTTTTATTACACGAACAGGAGGAAAAGCTAAAAGTTTAAGACAAAAATGGTTAAATGTAATTCCTATGGCTAGCTATATTCCTTCAAAAATAGCATAAGTTTGTTGTAAACACTTTCCTGAAAGTGAAATTATGCGGGATGATAGTTATTTACGAACGGCTTGAAATTTAATAAAACTTCCTGTGAAAGTTAAGCCTAAACCAAATACATGCGCCTAAGATTTGCCTAAATAATTGCCAAGACCTGCATCTTCTCAAAACTACATATTGAAAGAAAAAAGGAACACATCGAACGTTCTAATAAATTGTGATATGTTTGAAGGGGCCGATATTATCGAAAGTTTTGAGTATCTAGTGTCAAATTATAAAACAAAAATGAATCTTGAATATCTTAAAATCCGTTTTTATGAACTAAATATTGAATACGGGTGTGTATTTCACCTCAATTGGCTGCAATGTTGTTCTGGTTTGTTCAGGCTAGAAGTACAGTCTGCAGAGTTCGGTAGTATGCGGGTAGAGTATCTGGATGCTTTGTATGTATCCGAAAACTGTATCCGGGTATTTTTCAAATTTTGTATCCGCTATCCGTATCCGTGGCCAAATTTGTAAGTATCCGCATACCGGATACTTTTTTGGTGTTCGGATACTTTTAAATTATTGTACAAACCAGGTGCGTGCGGTCCATGGAAGTGGGGGAAGCACCGCTTCCCTACACTTTGAGGTTTAAAAATAAATATATTTTACTTTACAATGCATAGAAATTAATATTAAATTAGGTACTATATTTTTTTTGAAACATTACGTAAACTTCGTAAACCCACTAACAATTCGTTGGTGTAATGTGTAAACGCACGCACTACCCATGAGAAAATTAATTGTATAAGCGAACACACCATATACTTCGAGCCCGTCGGCGGAAGCGTGTCTTGAAAAAGCCGGCTCATCTTCCAATTGATTTCGCTTCATGTTATTGACATTGCTTTGCCGCGACAGTAGTCAGTCTGTTTGTACCCGTGAAATACGGTCGAGAGACAAAGATTTTTATGTCGCCTTACGCATATTGCAATTCGCACCGCGAATCGAAGTGTGAGGAAAATCGTAGACTTCAGATAGATTTCGGGTTGTTTTTCGTAGTTGTTTTTCTTTTTGTAAAATGGAGGAACTATGCACTGTGCCTGTGAACAATAACAATGTGGTAAATTGTGTCTGTATTGTGTGCTCATTATTGAAAAAAAGATTTTCAAGTAGAAATGTTGAAGAGAAAACGGACATTATTAATTCTAGTAGACTAAAGGATCCTATCAATTTAGAGACGAAAGTAGAAAAGTCAGCAAAGAAATTTACCAGGCATTTTCACGTAGGGTATGAAAAGTATGAATGGTTAACCGGCTGAAAAACTTTGAAAAAATTGTTTTGCTGGCCTTGCCTACTTTTTAATATAGCCGAAAAAACACATTGGAACTCAGTCGGTATTACAGACTTGAATAATTTTCACAAAAGTGTAAAACGACAAGTAAATAGCAAAATATAAGTGCTACAATTAAAAAAAAAACATTCGGGACCTATCGCATTGAACATAGTTTGGAAAATCATTTAAAAATAAGCAACAAAATTCACAATGAAAGGGTAAAAAAAAATAGGGACGTCTTACAACGATTAATAGATGTAACTTGTTTCCTGGGAGAGCATGAACTAAGTTTTAGGGGTCACAATGAAGCAAGTGGATCCGCCAATCGAGGAAGTTTTTTAGCAAAATCAAATGACATTGGCTTTTGCATTAAACAAATTGATGATTTTAAAAATAAAATGAATAAAAAAGAGATCAGTTTGAACACTTTTGAAATAAGACTCAAAACATTGACTTAGAACCTGAAAGAAAGAGAATTAGAATTGATAATGTCGGCGACAGAGAGACCTCCTATCGTCGATTATACGCCGAAATTTTTAATAATATTTTACAACAAATGAACTCTCGATTTCAAAATTTTAACGAATTAAAATTTGCTGAATTGTGCAATTTTAATATTAGTAACTACGATTCATCAAAATTTCCATCGGAAGCTTTTAATTCATTAAAATTAAATTATGGAATTTTTTTCGATATTCCAGCATTAAAGTCTCAGTTAAGTATTGTTTATGAAACAATTGAAATTAGTGATAAAAAGACGCCCATCAATGTGTTAAATTTTCTTGTAACAACTGGTTTAAATAAGTCCCTTTGTGAAGTAGTCAAGTTGTGTAAATAAGTACTAACCATCCCAGCCACAAGTGCGTCATTTGAGAGTTTTTCAGTTTTAAAGCGCATTAAAAGTTTTATACGAAATTCAACAAGTGAAGACAGACTCTCTAATTTAGCCCCAGTATCAATTGAAAAATAGCTTGTTAAACAGTTATCAGAAAATACCAAATTTTACGACGATGTTATAGACAAATTTGCAGCCATTGAAGATAGGCGAATAGATCTTAAGTATAAATAAATGTCAATTGCTGTGTCAACTGTGCGAAAAATGCTGGAAAAAATAAAAAAAAACTTCAGTTTTTTTTACGTTTAAATAAACCAAGGAAGCTTTTCAAGTAAGTTTTTTTTATAGCTTCTAGAACGAAACTAGGTAATAAAGTAATAGTAACACTTCAAAAATCTCAATCTCGAATATTCGTAGTACTGAGGAAAAAAAGCAAGATTTTGACAAAATGGTGAATGCGCCGCGAAAAATTTTCGCCTGCGGCGCTGTGCTTACTGGCCTGCTGTATTTTTATACAATCGCTTCCCCTTCCAAAAATGTCACCGCACGCCACTGGTACAAACGTATCTCAAATCCTATATACTACACTCGTCACTGGTCATATATATTTATTAAAAATTTTGACAAAATAAGACTAATGTATTTTATTGATTAGTTAGAAATGAAATATTTGTTGTATTTACCTTTTAAATAACCCTGTATAATTGAAAATTAAATAATTATTTTCATCAATATTACAATATTTAAGATCCAATTGCAATACTTAAATGAAAAATAGTAAAAGAGGATTAGTTTATTATGATTTGTTGTTTTGTTTTGTTACACTTACAATTTAAAATGTCGCGAAAACAATATACATTTTTTAACAGAAATAATCGAAATCGCATATAATCGAAATAACAAATGATCGAGGTTAAATATGATCGAAAATACATTTGTTTGAAAGTACAAATAATCGAAATGATATATATGATGTGAAACAAACTGCGATAGCTCCAGGCCACACAGTTTAGGTAAATTATAAAAACTTCATTAATTTACCTAACCTGTGCGGCCTGGAGCCATCACGGCTTGTTTAGAAAAAAAAAATACACCAAAAATGAAAAACAAAAACAGCTAATTAACTAATTTCGTAATTTAATGCATTATTTCGATCATATATTAATACGATCATTAGTAGTTCTAAACACATATGATTTCAATTATTTGTACTTTCGATCATATCTGATTTCGACCATTTGTAATTTCGATCAAATGCGATTTCGATCATTTATTCTAATTTCGATCTTATTTGGTTTTGAACCTTTCTCACTTTCTACCATTTCAATTTCAAAGTTTTTTTAGTTTCGAAGTTTTGTCAATCGAACTTTGGTATTTTCTAACCTTTCTCATTCGAATTTTTATAGTTCGAGCTATTGTTTTCTCCTTGTTGTATTTCTGTTCTTAGCTGGTTAGGATCTTTTCTTCAGACGAATTATGTCTGGATGAATGACACATCTACCAAAAAAAAACTATTGTTTTCCTAATTTTGTCATTTGAAATTTTATAGTTCAAACTTATTTTACCAACTCATTTGAGAATATTGTTACAAGAAACTTTTTTGGGTAGTTTTTTCTATTTCAGTTATATGCTTTATATTTTCGATATATAGCGCTAGCAAAATTAAAACCTTTGGTCTCGCTTTGCTTGTGTTTGAGTGAATAGTAAATGGTGTTTGCATGTGCAGGAGAGGAAAGGATGTGGCATCGACTTTTCCAGTTATCGGTCGGTAGCAGGTTACAGAACCGTGACTCTAACTAAATAACTGTGAGTGGCACCATTGATAATATAATGTGCCCTTTCTTGCATGTGCGAGCGCCATTTAATATTCACTAGAATATGAACAAAGCAAGACTGAAGGTTGGATATACATGCTTAGTATTGTTATTCGTATTTAATTACATTATATTCATAAACTAAGCCAATACATAATAACATTATTTTAACTCACTTTTAAAGTATCCTAAAAAGTATCCATTAGTGTCCGAAAAAAGTATCCGGATATTTGTATCCAAATACATCTTATTTAAAAAGTATTCGAATATATTGTCAGTATCCGGAGAATCCGTATCCGATACTAGGATACTTGTTTTCTTTATCCGACCCAACTCTGACAGTCGGTAATGGTGTGGTATGGTATGGCACTCAACATGCAAATATTGCAACTGTAAGCAGCATATTTATAAGGAAACAATGTTTATTAACAAAATAAAATTATATTATTTAAAATACAAAACTGTAATAAAAAAATGCAAACTTCTCGCAAGAAAATAGCAATTCGTTAAAATGAGAGAAATCGGTAAATTTAGATATGCAAATGAGAATTTATTATTTTCTTTTCTACGTCCCTTTATGACAGTACGTCACTGGTAGACCGGAAACACTTGGCACCATATTCGTCTAGTTCACTGTCAAAATTAGATACCATCGCGTTTCCAAGGTCGTTTAGGATTCCTCCTTCCTGACTATATATATTCTAAGGTTTCTACAAATTGATATTTTTCTCCAAAACATTGTTAAAATGACAGTTAACCGATATGTTTAAATTTAATTAATTTTAATTAAAATAATCAGAAAATTAATAACAGTTTGTGATAATCAACCAATTAACTATTGGAGATTGATTAAACTTTACCCAAATGTAACTTTTAGGTAAGTTTAGAGATCGTTTGTGAATTGGGCGGTATTATTTATTATATGTTAGCTAAAGTTTATTTCACATTTATTTTAAATAGTTTTGTATTAACTATAGGAATAATTTGTGATTGTTAATGTGATGTACGAGTAGATACGATACTGTTAAGTTTGTCTTAGCTTATAATTCTCAAAGGCAAAGCTTTAATGCTTTGTTGAGAACATGCGTAAAGGAATTATATTTTGAAGATGATCCTAAACTAATAAAAAATAATGGAAAATAATTAAAATTGGCAACTTAAGTTTCATGGTCACAGTAATCTCACTTTAAATTGCTTTGCAGGGTTTCGCACCTGGAGTTTTACTGTAAAACTGAATTGATCAAAATATTTGTATATTTTCCGCAGTCCTGTCCTGTTTACTAGAGTTCGCCGTTTTCCAAACGAAAGTAGTTCATTCACATTCGGGGCCCGCAACTATTAAATAAATAAGAAGTGTTGAAATAATATGATGGTCGAAAAATTATTGCTAGGTTGTAGCGAATGTTAGTCCAAAATTCATTTTTACAAGGTCAACGAGTTTTTTTTTATAATTATTGCCTTTCGAATTTGTTTGTACAAAAATAACGAACAAGAATGACTAATTTTTGATTGGGTGCTGCCAATTTAATTTTTAATTCAAGGTCTACTATTTAGTGATATACCTAAGGTATGCAGTTCGTATTATAGTACCTATATAAATTAGGTTATAAAATAATTAGCGTCTTAGGGTAAATAAATTAAATAAGTAATGTTAAATTAATTATTATTTTTTCGAAAGTAGATGCCATAATATGTAATTTTTATCTTATATTAAAAATTCTCTAAACTAGAGAAACTTATAATCAGTCCATTATACACATAAATGTCTTTAGATTGGCTGCAAAAATCATCTCACTGATTATTTATAATGTGGCGTTATCCTTGTTAAATGATTAATTTTTGCCAAATTTTGGATATGAGGTATGAATATGAATTACATGTACCTACATATTATTATTTAAAGACTCTTAGAATATACAAATTTATTAATAATCAACTGTGTCACTTAAGGTCAACGACTCCGAATACCCTGCTTGTCAACCTGTCAAACTAAAAGTAGTTGCACTTTCTGTTCGCATCTCTACTTGGGAACTCGCGCAATTCCTAATGTCTATAATTATTACTGAGGCCCTTCCTATGGGGCCTCAGTATTGCATTCGTGCAGACGAAAAAATTTTCTAACCCCCAGTTTTTTAAACTTTTCCGATCATTCTGAGTCCGAAAATGCAAAAAAAATTTTCGTCTGGTCGTCTGTGTGTATGTATGCCGGCATGATAACTCTAGAACGAAAGTTCTGATTGATTTGCGGTTTTGATTTTCTTGAATAATTACTTCTAACTTAGAACCCTATTGATTTTCAGAATTTTCGGTTCATCCTAACTTCTTTAATATCAATTTCCTTAAAATCCACCTATGCATTTCTTATATGACTAATTTTAGGAATTTCAATTATTTCTAACGTCTGACATTCCTAACATTCTTTAAAATCCATACATTGTAAACATTATCCAACGACCTGTCAGACAACAGCTGTTGATTGTAAGAATGAGATTTCTAAGGCAGGTTGCGACCTTCATAATGCAAACATAGCCATTTTGGAGGCTATTTTTATTCGAAATTAGTCGCCAAGCCTGCCAATTTATGAAAAATATATAAGCAGTTTTTTAAAAATGACTTTTTTATGGTGGTGCTAACTTAAACTTACTACTATTTCGCCCCTAGCCACAAAAACACCTTCATCAAATTTACTGGCTCTCTGTTGCAACCCGATAGAATAATTAACTGGCCATTTTATTTGGCAAAAATCAAAATAATGCTTGGCTGTGCCTGTCAAGTATCAAGATGTCAACTGTGATGTGTGAATGACTCTTAAATGTCAAATTATTTAAAAATGTTTGTATGTTTCTTTTGATATGTATTGCAAATAATTTGTAGTGTATCTCAATTCCGGCTTTCCATAAATAAAGGTACAGCAAGACAGATAATATAATGTTCTTATACAAAGCACTTTTTTATTATACTCTTTTATATAATGCTGGTTTTAATTATACGATTTTGGATTACATTGAGGAGTTGAAGTGCAATATCATATAGTCCACATTATACCATATCGCAAAATAGATTCAACCAACGAATTGTAAATAATAAATAGTCATAAATTTCCTCAAATCATAAAATTTAAAAATGAATCTTCTAACTTTGATTGTTAATGACGTAATGTGATCAACCCATTTCAAATTTTGGTCAATTATGATACCGAGGTATTTTGTTGTGTTTCTCATTTTAATTATAAAGTTGTCATTTATTTGTATGTTGAAAGAAGGCCTTTGTAAATTATATTGCTCTCTATGGATCTACTTTAACACAAAAATAGTTTTGTGGCTATAAGTTGCTATAACCTATAGTCGCAAAACTATTAATAATTTAAACATAGTATGTAGTATTAATATAACATTAAGTAATTTTTTTTTAAATAAAGTACATGATCTCAAAATGCGAGTAAAACCAAAAAATTCAACGTCCTAATACTTCTATCGGCTTTCGATCTTTCGTTCCAAGTTAAATCATTTCTTATTTTTTTTACGCTACGAGTTTACCCTTGTGGGCCTCAGTCTCGATAAGGTGGGAACCACCATTTTAGCGTCTCTCGAATTTACAATGTGTTTGTTTTGGGAAGGATTTTGTATTTGTGATTTTTTAACTGTTTTTAGATAATATTCTCATTATAATAGTGTTTTTGAGTTTCATTTAGTGTTTTCTGTGCTTTCGTCATAAATATAATATTTATCATGTGTTTATGACTATTTCTTTGGAAATCTTCATCTATCTGGTTACTACACAAACATCTAGAAATATTTATTTACTAAACGTTTTATTATGTGGTTTAAAAGACATATCAGGTACCTACCTAACGTTTATTATTGGTAAACTTAATTAAACATTTTACTATCCTTATTCTTATATATTATGACGTGATTGGTGTAGTACTTTGAATACATGTAAACGGTAATAAAACCCTTAAAATGCAGATTGCAGTTTGATTCTGGACAAAATTTTACAAAATCTCAGTAAAGTGAATTTGTAGATATACATTTATCGTAAGAAACAAAATTTTACGACTTACACTTGGAAACTAATGAATACAAGGACTAAACGGTTTGACCTAATAGTAAAAAACTGCATAATGCGAAAAGTGTACACTTTAAATATTAAGTGTAATTCATTTATTAGACGCAAGACAGTTAAATATAATTTTAGTTTAAACTGTGAACTTCGTTGTACAATCATCGGTTATTGTTTAACATAGTTTTAAAAATTACATTTGTACGTTAAATAAACCAGTTAACTCCTGTCAGCTAAATTGAGTTTACAGCATTCTTTGTACAACCCATCCTAAGGAATACTATAAAGTAAGACTTTATTTTTAAAAATTTCAAAATCGCAATCAATTAAGTTAGAATTAAATTATCCTTTCATCGTTTCTAATTATCATAGTGTAATGAGTAAAATACACCTCACAAAGGGCATTTTGTTAAATAATAAAAAAATTTGTTTAACTAGAAATAACCTTCGCAAAACGCCCGGTTAAGTGCGACTAATCGTCTTGGTAGCCCAATGTGACGAGTGACGGGTATTTATTTACGGGCCTATTTGTGATTCAGCGACACTTTGATTCGGATCCCATACCAAACCATGTGAATGATTAATAATTTGCATGATTCGTCACGCTGCAGCTGCAAATTAACTTTGTTAAATATACCAAAGATATCAGTAAAGTAAAAAATATTTGTTTTACAATTGTTTAGATTTTCTTTTAAATTCGGATCTTTCTCTTGTAAAAACTCCAACACAGATTCGAAAATAGCTGAAAATCTTGCTAAGCAGCCTCTTGATAGCCAGCGAACTTCAGCGTGCAGCAGCAACCGAGTAAAGACAACATTTATAACATATTGTAAAGATTGGTGCAATTTAGGACTCATATTTTTTGCTACTAGATGCTGTCTGTGAATCACACAGTGAATGACCAGTATCTCAGTGGTCCTCCATTTTTAAGGCTTCCTAGCATCGTTACTTAATTCTTTTTCACATATGAGACACATCGGCAAGTATTGATTTGATAGAGATGGAATAAATCCAAACATCAAGTAGTCCAAACTGTATATTGTGCATTTTTTTCGTGTCTGCCATCATAAAACTTGCAGTAAACCTGCAAATAAAAAAATACGTTTAAGAAATTACTGAAAAAAAATAAAAATTAAACTGTTAAATTTGCACAAGAACCTCTTTTTATCACACCTAGACAATGGATGTCTTTTAGGTATACTCACGAACGTACTCATTGATAAACTTGGATATAGTCACTATAGTATAGAAAATTTGTATTAGGTACCAATCAACGTAAAAAAGAAAACAAAGAAAACTGAACATTTATAATTTTAGGTAACAACTTTTCTAAAGTCATTACAAAAAATACCTAAAAAAATATTAAAACGTTTTTTGTTACTTACCCTGTTACTTTTTCATAAACTGCAAAAATGTATGGTTACGCTATTAACGCGCGTAGGTAACTAAGCACTTTGTAAATTATTTTTCAATACCTTTAATTTAATTCACTTTAACTATGTAATCACTTTGAAATCACTTTATAATCACTTTGTAATCACTTTGTAATCACTTTGTAATCACTTTGTAATCACTTTGTAATCACTTTGTAATCACTTTGTAATCACTTTGTAATCACTTTGTAATCACTTTGTAATCACTTTGTAATCACTTTGTAATCACTTTGTAATCACTTTGTAATCACTTTGTAATCACTTTGTAATCACTTTGTAATCACTTTGTAATCACTTTGTAATCACTTTGTAATCACTTTGTAATCACTTTGTAATCACTTTGTAATCACTTTGTAATCACTTTGTAATCACTTTGTAATCACTTTGTAATCACGTTGTAATCACTTGTAATCACTTTGTAATAACTTTGTAATAACTTTGTAATAACTTTGTAATCACTTTGTAATCACTTTGTAATCACTTTGTAATCACTTTGTAATCACTTTGTAATCACTTTGTAATCACTTTGTAATCACTTTGTAATCACTTTGTAATCACTTTGTAATCACTTTGTAATCACTTTGTAATCACTTTGTAATCACTTTGTAATCACTTTGTAATCACTTTGTAATCACTTTGTAATCACTTTGTAATCACTTTGTAATCACTTTGTAATCACTTTGTAATCACTTTGTAATCACTTTGTAATCACTTTGTAATCACTTTGTAATCACTTTGTAATCACTTTGTAATCACTTTGTAATCACTTTGTAATCACTTTGTAATCACTTTGTAATCACTTTGTAATCACTTTATAATCACTTTGTAATCACTTTGTAATCACTTTGTAATCACTTTGTAATCACTTTGTAATCACTTTGTAATCACTTTGTAATCACTTTGTAATCACTTTGTAATCACTTTGTAATCACTTTGTAATCACTTTGTAATCACTTTGTAATCACTTTGAAATCACTTTGTAATCACTTAAATCGCATATATGCGTCAAATACAGAGCAAGTCAAAACTCATTATCTTGCACGAACTTGTCCACGCCTATTGACTTGCTGAGTTTTCATCTTGTACGAATTTGTGCATGCTTATCGACTTGTTGAGTTTTGTAAAAATAAAACAATTAAACTTCTTACTAAAATATTAGTCATTCTTATAACTACTTGGTACACGTAACACAACTTATACAGTATCTTGAAAGTTTCAAATAAGAATTTGTGTTAATTAATAGGGGTCGATTTTTAGACCTCGTCGACCCCCAGAATCAGTTTTCGTTTAAGTCGACCCCTGGAAAACCGATTTCGACCCCAAGGGTAACAAATTTTCTTTTCTAGTAAGTTAAATTTAATGTGTAATTATTGTTGTTTGTAAGTCATGATTTATAACTGTAAAATTTTATATTATAGAAATTTGCAATAAAATTAACTACACTGCGTAAGATACGGGTTGTGACTACTTTACAATAAATATTATATTTAAAAATAAATACATTATTTTACTTGCACTAGGAGCTTTAAAAAGAGTATGAATTGTTTCCTCCTTGTGTTTTCTTTAGTTTTACATCCGATTATATCCCGTTTTACAACCTGGAACGAAGTAAATCTTGCTTTGATGTTTTTTGTCATTCATATTATGTACTTGTAATCAGGTACTTTTTTCACATTATTTTGATTTTGTTCACCAATTAAAAAAACACTTTATTTCACATTGACTTACATAGAAAATAAACGTCAACTACAGTCAATTTGGCGAATTTTATAAAAAGAAGGACGGAAATTTGAAATTTGATCATTGCCGATTCGCCTTCTTCTCTCCAGTCTTCATACTTAATACAATTATTTTTAACATTAAAATTTAAAATATATAGTATACAGGACATATTTATTAAGTTTGTTAACTTCTAACAATGTAATCCTTATAACTATTTTTTTAACAGTAAACCTACTTTGCAATTTTACTAATATAAATTTTAGAAGACCTAATGGACTGGAAACATCACGTATGGAACCAAATTCTGATTTAATCTCTCCTATATGGCACGGTCATGATAATGTTCTAAATGATATAAATCCAAAAGATCCAAAATCCGAAAAAATGTAAAGTCATTCTAACCGAAAAGGTTTGGCGTTTTTGATTCGACACCAGCGAACAAAAAAATCCACCAAACACCTGTAAGAATCCTTTTATATAACGTGAAAGTAGATTTAAGATTTATCATAATTCATATACCTGAGGTAAGCGATGCAGACGAATTTTTTTTATATAAAGACGCGAATAAAGGGGCCTTAATCGTGCTCAAACAATCGTCGAGAAGATTCAGAATTTCTTTCCCAGGGTTGTTTCGGACGACAAGAAAGGAACTAGCGAAGACTTACAACTTATGAGGTGTGGGTTTCGTTTGCCATCAGTGGACGGGGACTGGTTGGATTGGAATTGACAAAGAAAGGCTTCTTGTCGCTTTTGCTTATTAACACATTTTCGGGGGTGAAACGAAACGCTGGGGCATCCGGATTATTTTTGTATAAACATTGCAGGTTCTTCTATATAGTGTAAGAGTTGCAAACAAAATATACGCAAGAATTATATTCTCAACAAAATACATTTTTTTATTAATTCATAGGTACCTAAGAATACGTAATGTCATGTTTTGACTTTTGCTTTAAAAAATAATTATTTTGCATATTATTTAAAAAAAAAACTATTTACCTAGGAGGCCTAACCACTATGTTGGAAATTTTTATCATTCTATTTCCAATATTTATTAGCAAAACTTTCTGTTCGAAAGGGAAACGCTATTTTTAAATTTTTAGTTATTGATATTTCGACTACTATATAAGTTAATTTTATAACGCATCGAAGTACCTAAAAATTCAAGGTATGCAGTACGGAAATAAAGAGGTGATTTAATTTAATAATAAAAATATTAATATGTAAAAGACAATCAAAAAAATTAATTGATAATTTATAATGATATATTTAAAATTAGCTTACCAAGATTGTTTTAACAAACATAAGCAGGTACCTACTACAAACAAACCCATTTACATATTATTTATTTTCACTAGTATTTTTTGTTAAGTAAATACTATGTTGGAAAATAATGGTCTGATATTTGCTTGAAAGGAAAATATTTTATTCAATGGTAAACTGACAATAATAAACTGGGCATTAAAATAAATCAATAAATACTAAATATCTTAATACGGTGTAACCACAGATTACCCACCAGATCCTAAAGTTTACAAAGAATATAAAAAAAAGAGAGATGCATGGTCATAATAATTTGAAGCTCCTTCGTAGAAACTCGTTTCTACTCGATCGACTTCGGAAAGCCAAAGTTAATTCTTTAAGCAAAGTTACCCATTCTCTTAGGTTTACACTAAGTTTTGTTACTTTAGACATCATCAAAATGATAAATGAAGAACTGTTCAAATATGTTTAATTCAAAATTGCTGATTTCATACAGTTTGAATTGACAATGCCAATAATTTTGAAAAATTAAAATTTATGCTTTTTTAGGGATATTGTATTTCATCCTGTTTACTAAATCTAGAAAGAAAGAGTATTAGGGTAGAATTACCTACATAGAGTTTAAGCGCACCTATTGAAATGGATATACCTAATAAATATTATTGCCCAGCAGTTTCCCAATTAGGTAGAAGACAAATTTAACAATATAAAATTAACTAAGAAAATACACAAGATAAGTAAATAAAAAATTATAATAAAAGTAGAAAAGTAGTAGAAAAGTAGTAGAAAAGTAGTAGAAAAGTAGTAGAAAAGTAGTAGAAAAGTAGTAGAAAAGTAGTAGAAAAGTAGTAGAAAAGTAGTAGAAAAGTAGTAGAAAAGTAGTAGAAAAGTAGTAGAAAAGTAGTAGAAAAGTAGTAGAAAAGTAGTAGAAAAGTAGTAGAAAAGTAGTAGAAAAGTAGTAGAAAAGTAGTAGAAAAGTAGTAGAAAAGTAGTAGAAAATTACCTAGTAGAAAAGTAGAAAATAGTGGAAAATTAATATGAATTCAAAGATAAGCTCTTGATTTGTTTTTTAATTTACACACACTACTACAGAAAATATCACAAATATCTGAAAATTTGTTTGCATTACTACACATTAAGGTAATTGGCGCTTTTGACAAATAAATCTATTTTGATATAAGAATATAGGTATCTACCGAGGAGTAAATCACTCCCGAAATACTGGTAGGTACATTTTCACTCGAAATCCTCGGAATCATTACGAAGATTCCGAAAAATCATCATCGATAATAATGGTCGAAATCATCGCCGAAATCAATTTGTAGGTAGCTCAAAAACAAAAATTCAGCAGCTTTGTGGATCAAAAGACAAGGCAATAGTAAAAAAATAATCTAAAATTAAGATGGATTTTTCAGTGAAATCACCGAATTCGCAAAAAAAAATTCCGAAATACGGGTAGGTTTGACCTTAGTGGTTTCCCCTCGATAGGTAGGTATACCTACCTATCTAGAGTAGGTACCTAAAATTAATTAGGTATGTAGGTAACTAACAAACAAATACAGAACCACATTTTAAAATGTGTACCTACATCATATTTTTTAAATTACGTAAGTTTTATGCAATATATGTGCTCTTGCTTGCTTACAACTTTATCAAAATATTTGTTAAGTAATCAAGATATTTTCGAATTACGAATAAAACTTTGATAAGAACATTCAAAAATTAGATAAGCGAACTGGGTCAACGTCCCTTTAGTTTCTATGTTCAAAAAATCGCATTTTTTAAAGCAATTGTAAACAACATACAATTTTTCTACATTTTATGTGGAATTGATTAAAATAAAAAAGCATGTTTCACAACAAAAAACCTTATCAATTGTATTTATCCAAAATATATTGGAGCTTATCTCGCCATCTTACGGTATAAGACAGAATTGCCTTGTGTTTCTCATTTTATAAATAGATGGCAGCAATCTTTCTAAATTCCATTACTACAGAATCGATGGAAAACTGTATAATCTTTTTTACTAAAAAAATCTACTTTTAATTACTCGTTATTTACGCTATTTACATCTAGAGGACGATAAGCGTTGTAAGTAGCTTAAATACATTTTTATTAATTCAATCATTGACCCAATATCTGCAGAGATCAATTGTTAACAATAAATAGCTTCATTCGCGGATCCGATCCCGAAGATATTCTGAACTCTAAGGTAGACCATACACGCCTGCATAAACATTTAAACAATACAAATCCATTTATAATATTATGCAGCGTAATTTTTACCTTAGCCTTCGGAACCAGTACAGGATTGTTATATACCGCGAACGAAGGTATTATCCGATTCTTAAAAAAAAACTTTCAGAATCATTACAGAAATTTGCTTTAGTTCTGTTAATTTCACGACCTTTTAGTAGATGGCAGTATCTATTGAGCGAATTAAAATAATACATGTGTATGTTTAGCATAGTGTAAGCGCAGATAGCTGAATATTTAGATTACAATTATAATTTTTGGAATTTTTTTCTACTAAACCAAAACAGTTCTGTTACAAATTATTGTTTAAACATGTGATTCAATCATTTTCATTAAACGAATTGCCCTGCCACCTATTAAATATATAACGAAATATTTTAGTTTATAGTCCTTTTGGTAGATGGCAAAACTACATTTCGATACACCCTATACTTATTTCTGACGTCACAGATCACCTCATTGTAATCTGCCTTTTGATTCGTCGATTAAAATGTCATGATTATTCGATTTTTCCAATGATTTAGTTTTGTAATTTTGTAAACAGAAAAAAAGAAAAATTATATAGGAATGGACGAAGATTTACCGAATTTTTCGTCTCAAGACGATTTCAGTCAAATTCCCGATCTCTCTGGAATAGATGGTAAGCAACCCAAGTCAATAAACTATAAATATAAATATTTACCTTTAAAAATTTCTTGTAGACCTATTAAACCACTGTGAAAATGATTTATTATTGAAAAGTGAATTATTCGGGGACGAGTCTTTGTTGGACATCGAGGATAATGTTTTAATGGATTTTTCTGACTTGCAGTCGAATAATAGTGTAACAGATCAAGATTATTTACCCTCTTTTAGTAGTAAATCCCTATTCGAACCTCCTATCTATTCCAGCCCTCCTCTAATAGAAAACAATGTTAAATTTACCAATATATCTCCAAAACCTGAACCTATCCTACCAGACGTTCAAAATATACAAAATATTCAAATTAAAAACGTTTCCCTTCCTGTCCAAACTTCTAGTCCCATTATTATATCCTCTTCCAATAATCTGCATACAAGGCAGCCGTCTGTAATTTACACAACCGTGCCTATTCAGAACCAGCATATCATTTTGCAACAACAGGGGAATAAAAGGGGTAGCAGCAAAAATAATGGCCCTGTTTTGGTGCAGAATATACAGCAGATTCCTGTTGAGCAAATGCAACCAGTTGTTTTGCAAGCTAAGATTATCAAGACTGATGCACAGGTTAGTCTTTTAGATATAAAACATTTTGTATAGGGTTATTGAATTTTTCATAACATTGCTGTTCTTATATTTCTCCAAATTTATGAATGAATGAATGAATGCTTTATTTATAGAATTTCCTAATATACAAACATCAATATTTGAGATGATCTGAATTAAATAAGTAATATCATAGTAAATAGTAATTAGGGACAATATTTTTAAAATATAAGTTATATATATAAAAAAAATAAAAGATATATTAAAACTACAGTACCTATACAACTTGTTAAATGTTATCAGGCTGGATGTATTTTGTTAGCGCTCTCTTGAAACCGTTAATATTACTAATAGACTTTAGGTATATTGGAAGTTTGTTATATTCGTTTAACCCTTTATAAAAAGTATTTTCATTGATCTTGATAGTTTACATCCTGGTAGATAAAATTTATCGTTTTGTCCCGTATCATAGAAATGAGTGTCACCCTGGTAAGTAATAAATTCTGAAAAATAAATTATTAATAATTTTGAATATAAAAATCATTGCCATTCTAAACAACCTGGTCACAGATGGAAATCCATTGCAATGCATTAAGCATAGTGGAAATACTACATACAGTACTGATTATATCATAAAATAACCCTGATGCCTCGATTTTGTAACTTTTGTAGAGCCATAATTTTATTTGGATCTAAGCCATAGAGCAATGTGCTGCAGAAATCGAAATGTGGCTGTATTATTACATTGTATACAGTGACTTTGGCAGCAGTACTAAGGTGGATAGAAATTCTACTAAAAAAGTAGTTTTTTTACTATTTTCTTAACAATATAGTCGTGATGTGCAGCGAAAGATAGATTATTGTCCACTATAAAACCTAAGTAGTACTTAAACTCTGTTTCAAACTCAATCTGTTTATTTTTTATTACATAATACATTGTTGTCTTTGCAATTTGATTGCAAATTTGTGAAAAACATATATTGCCCCTCCCAAAAACTGAAAATCCTATTGAGTACAAAAATCAGGGACCAATAAGTATATTGTGAGGGATGAACTACTCCCACAATACATGTACCAAATGTCCACAATCCCATTGAAAATCGCCGCAGTCCCATCATAATTAGTGGCAATCAATAAAAAATCTTCGCACTCATTCCAAATTCCCTAGCAGTCTTCCCCAATTCTCCTTCAGTTGCTGAGCAATCACTAGCAATCCTTAAAAATCATGTGCCATTTAAGCCATTTTGTGTAAAATTAAACAAATTTCAGTCTACATTTATTGAAAGTGTCGTTCAGGATTCCAGTATTTTCAAGACTTTTTTAGAATAAAAATTAGGCAACAAATCCTATTTTTATGAGAAAGTTAGAGTCTATTCTTAAAGTAATGCCATTGAGATAGTATTATAAAGAGGCGCTATAAGTATTATTTTGCACAGAGATAAAACGTCGCACTAGGCATGGCTTATAGTCACAACAATATGGATGCCTCGCCAGGTGCTGACTCTCTAAAATTATAAGAATTTTAATATATTTTTTTTTAACTAGAGTCATATGAATAGGGAATGCATTTTTTAAAAATTAAATTAAAAAAAAAATAAGTTTATAAAAATCTTATTACTGTGATGCCTTATGCACTTAGATTTATTTGATTTTTAATTGGCAAAATAATATAGCCTAACATTTACGTACTTATCTGCCACAGCTTTTAGTAACATAAAATAATGCCAAATAGATCATACAATGTTGATTAAACTGGTATATTCCCAGTTGCAAGAAGCCTAAATAAAATAATGGCAACAAATTGGTTCATTATCTTCCACAGAATGAGGAAAATTATTAATAGTTAAGATCTGCATGGGCGCTGGTGGTTCATATACATATATCACCAATGCTCATTTTCAAAAGGAAAAGATTATACCCTGAGCTGCTTGACAGTACTCATCCAGGAACATGGGCGGAATGTAATGAAACAGGATGGATATAAGCTGAAATATTTCAAAAATGATTTGAGAAATTTATTATTTGGTCACGAGCGTCCAAAAACAATCTAGTCTTACTAATTTTAGATGGTCACTCGATACACACTTATAGAAACAGCAAGAGAAAATAAAATTATCCTCCTGTTCTTCCCACCTTACTCTCTTCACAGGCTACAGCTGTTAGATGTAGGTCTTATGCGACCTCTTAGTGCATCAGAATGTGATCATACAGATAAAACTGCTATAGTCCAAAGTTTTAGAAAAGTAATACTGCATCCAGAGCTCTCAAGTACAATTGACACAAGTTTTCATTAAGACTGATATCAAGAGAAGTTTAGCGAAAGAGAACCAGTTATCAAAGTAAAAAAAAAAGAAAATAAATATTGTGTCATAGTGATAATGAAAAACCCAGCACAAAACCTGCCAAGAAGAAGCATAATAATAAAAAATTATGAGAAAACTAAATCTCAATATCCAGAAAGCTTAGATAGTGACACCTCAGATGTTAAGTGTTAATATTGTGGATACTGGTATACCCTATCAGACAAAGAATCATGCAAACAATGGACTCACGAAGAATCAAGACATATTTGTGAGTTTTGTAAGCATTTTATTCCTAGTCTGTGTCCAATCTGCCCTATACGCCGAGGCATTTCTCATCCCGCATTTGATTTCTACTTTATCTTAAAAAACAACGCTTTTTCCAAGTAGATTTGGTAAGGATCCCAATATGCCCTGGTTTCCCTTAGGGAACATCATTTATTATTTCTTAAATGAACATAATATGTTGATGTTCGGTCGATGTAGTGCTCAAAAAAATGCTTTGAACACAGAACACCTTAATGTTTTGTAGGTTCTACTTACAAAGTGCAACCAGACATTCTGACGTGATTTAGGAAATCTGAAAGGAAAACATTTGTTATTTAGGTTTCTTGTTTTATTTAAAATATGTAACAGTTTCATATACGGTTTCCTGCCATTTTTGTGTAATATGGGAAAAATTAAACTTTCATAGCTTAAAATGGAATTTCTAAACAATAATAAAGTAACAGAAAACCGTAACTATATTAAACAATTACCTTAAAATATTTTATTATGCTGAAACTATTTAAATAAGCAAAATATAAAAATAAATGTTTGAAATACTACGACAATTAAAACAATACTATTACAGAGAATACATATCACATTCATTAAATAGTAATAAAATCCTAAAAAATAAATTAATTTAAAATATTGTCATCGTAGAGTCAAAACCTCGTATCATAAAATTACCAGGTTTTTAGGAAACACTAAAAACTTTTTTTTCTGTAGGTAATTTTTTAAAGTATCTTTTTTATGTAATAGAAAAAAGCAAGTCAAAAAGATGCCAAATGGTTAAAGATTTAAAAAATTACATTCAGTTACACCAAAATATGAGTTAAGAGTTTTTGTCTCTACAAAGACGATATATAATGGTTAGAAAATTCTACATTTAGTCTATTAGCACATCTTGTCACTCTAGGAATAAAAGAATGAGAACCCTAATTTGTTATATGGAAAGGTTGGGAGAATGTATTAGTATTCCTAGTTACTCTAGAGCAGGGGTGCCCAACATATGGCCCGCTGGCCGAATGCGGCCCTCCAGTGGCGTTTTTGGGGCCCGTTGGTCATTGACCAATTTAGCCCGCCTACATCAAATTATATTTTTCAATGTAACAAACTTGCATTTAGGCTGACCTTTTTTTAGTAAAGCTCGGCAGAATTATAACGTGAATACGTTGTTTTTAAAAGCTAGACCAGCAGGAGTTGGTTTATAAATGAAAGGGGAAAAGATCTTTTTTTTAGTAATCTGAACCGATCATTGTAGGCCCAGGCCTCTCTTGGCGGCCCTCGTACCATTACGGTTTTTCAAATCTGGCCCTTTGAAAATCTGAGTTGTGCAGGCCTGCTCTAGAGGGTACAGAAAATCCAATTTGGGATAGCAAGTAGAGACAATCGGCAGATGAGTTAATAATGTTAAACAATATTTTAGATCCCTTTGATTTCTTGTGCTCATGAGGGTCTTAACAAAGTGTGTAATTCGTCATAATTGTATCTGAAGTTGCCGGGAACGATACCCGATTTAAATGCAACAATGTGTAAAAATTTTCGTTGAACCTGTTCTATATTATAGAAAGGATTATAAAAAGGATTCCATACAGCAGAAGCCTATTCAATATAAGGTCTAACTAAGGCACAATAAAGAATCTTTAAATACATCACATATTATGAAAATCAGAAGTAGTAGTTCTTCTAAGGAAACCCAACATTCTTAATGCTTTATAGGCCGTTATATGAGTTTAAAAAGAAAGGGTGGAATCTAGTATATTTTTTCTACGACCCACTAATGAAAATCTACAAAATTTTAAAAATTAATTTGGAGATTATTAAGATAAAATAACTATTTTAAAAATAATTGATGAACTTTTATTCATTTATTAAATAAAATTACCTTTGAAAAACAATAAAAAGATTTTTAATTAGTATTCTTCCTGGATTTGAATATGATAAATCAAACAATGAAAATCCTCTTTTTCCAACACACGCCAATCAAAACAAACTGCATTCGAAAGCACTGAGTGTCCCAGTGTTTTTACTCAATCCTGCAAAATGTCAATTTAAATATTGTCAAAAACGTGATGAAAAATAAACAAAAATCGTTTTGGTTGTGTAAACATTAATATTAATTTTGTAAACAAATAAAATTAACGTTAAATTGTACTAAAAGATCTGTTTATATTATTAAATGATCTTTCCAAATACCATGCAAAGTGAGAATTTTTTTGAGAACATTTTGTTGTTTCTTTGGAAATTATGCGAATTTCATTCAACAAAATCCTCCCGAAATATCACGAGACGTTAGCCAAGTTTCCTTGGTATAAAACTTTATAATATCGTCGGCTTACTGCCAAAAGTGACCAAGTCAAAAAAACCTCATTTTTGTTTTTATCGACCAAATGACTTAAAACTATTTACTCTATATCTGACTAAGCTAGTAACTAATTTAAAAAAAGTTTGGGTATTTATTTATTTATTTATTTATTTATTTATTTACGGGTCAGAGCCCATTAAAACAATACAATTACAGATAATACATATTACATACATTAAATAGTAATAAAATCCTAAATAATAATAATAAATTAATTTAAATACATAAATATTAAAAACAATTAAAAATTACTCCTCACATATACATAAATGGATAGAAAAATCTGATGGAGAAGTAATCCATAACATTTGATTTTAGGTCACTAGTTTAAACTAGTTGGGTTGTTTAACTAGTTTAAAATTGTTTATATCAAAAGTTTGTTTGTCTGACTTGGTCAATTTTGGCAGTAAGCCGACGAATTATGCTTCCATCAAAATTTAAGGATATTGGAAATAAAAAAAAGTTTAAACATTTTCTTATTGGGATGTGTCCATACTTTATTCAAGAGTACTATGGTAAAAGTAAAAAATAATATATGTAATTTTTCCTAAACTGCGACATTCGCTGTTCTATAACAGTGATGCCCATACTTTTTTCTATGAAGATTTACCAACCAAAAATCTATAACTAGGAGATCGACACCTTGTACCAAAAGTTTGTAATACCTCAAGACCAGTGTTGGAATGGGACCTCCAGGGCCTATCATCTATTAATTAAAAAGTCCTCTTTGTACAATGATGCTTTTTCCGAAGTTGTCACGTATTATGGGGTTTCTTCGCATTTGATTCTTTGTTCTTCTTAAGGGCTCACTGCCTGAACGAGCGAATGATGACAAACGGACAATATAGGATCTTCGACGATCGACCTAAAGGCTTCTCGCGATCGACAGTATGGGTACCACTGGTCTATAGTTTTATATGTAGTTTTGACTCCATATACACTCATACAACAATTGCTTTTAGCTTGGTTTGTCTTATTTTTTTGTTGGTTAAATCTGTAATATTTTAATATTATTAAATATGCCGAAATATTAAACATTTCAGGTACTATCTCCAACAGTAATGTACACAACGACCGTATCAAATACGACATCACAACCTTTCCAAACTCTTATAAATACGAATGGTATCCTGACAACTGGAATTCCATTGATGCTAGATGCGGACCATAAGATGGCCATTAACCGTGTACAACCGCTAAAAGAACCCAAAGTTAAAGAAGTGAAAAGGAGCGCCCACAATGCCATCGAAAGGAAATATAGGACGAGCATTAACGATAAAATCATCGAATTGAAGAATATGATTGTCGGCGAAGATGCTAAGGTAAGAATTGTTTGATGGATTTATTTATAAAACATTATTTGGCCATATCAATCAAGGAATTTGTTGAAGTTCCTTCAATATAATAAATTTAGATCTGAACACAGAACAAATATTTAAATTTAAACAATTTGAATTTAGACATAATATCTGGCATGCATAGATTTATTGAGGTCATTGCACAATTCACGTCCCGAGTCATGTGGATAGTTTCTTTCAAAGCGATTGAGCTGACGCGTCGGTGCAAGTCACGCGTCTTTGTTTGCCAATTCTCCTCTAACGGAAATCAGAAGATCTTTCTCTCTCGACGGTATATCTGTAAACCGTTTAAAAAAAATTTCGTTTCAACCAAGGCGTCAGGTCGCCATGTTAACTTTAGTATAATCATTTTAAAAACGTTGAAATGCTGGAAAAGGTGTGATTAGTGCTACTAAGTATAGTATGTAAAGTCATGTATTTCGTTTTGTGATGTACGATGATTTCTCAAAATTAAATGGTGTTAATTGTTGCCGGCTTTTTATTTTACATCAATGAAGGAAACCCAGCAATTTATAGTTAAATAGTCTATTATAGTCGAAGGAATTATATAATTATTTGCTGACCTTTTTTCTAAAACATACAGTGACATTAAGGTGCATTTAGTCAGTCTGATTTAGTTTTAAGCCTAAACATAGAAAGTAACATAAAAGTTAAATTCAATTCATTTCAATGCACACCTGTTTATACTTAATAACAAGCATGTAAAATCCAACTTACTGCTTAAATTTATGTCATAAATACAATTGCGCATGGGCGTTTAAAAAGTGAGGTTAAACTATTGTCCTAACTTTAAACTTTGAAATTCTAAATTCTTTTTATACATCTTTTTATTGATGATAATTGTGAGATTGTTAGCAGAGCATTTTCAGAAGTAGCTACCATATGTCTTGTTTTCATTTTTAGGAGCAAACTGAACACCTTGAAAATTTAGAATTCCTTCCGAGCTTTTACTGTACGTGTACGTCGACTGATTACCTCGAAATCAATTTGAGTTTGATTCGGACGCACTCATTTAGCTTAGCATACTGTAGACTATCAAGTAAAATGAGGTTAGAATAATGTGTGTTATAATTAAGTCGTAAAATGTCGTCCAAATTTTTTTTCTGAAGAGGATGAAATATTAATTGATTTGGTAAAGGAGCATCTCACACTTTATCAAGTGAAAATCGGAAGTTGCACAGAATATAGTTAAAAATAATGCTTTATTTTGGTCATTACTACTTAAAAATTAACAATTCTTCTTCCATTAAAATAATCACTACTTTCGCATTATTTAATTCATTGAAACTAATTTTCACCTGCATGTATCAAGAGAAGAAGTTGAACTGATTTATATTTGCTTCGTTCGCGGTAACAATCCTGAACTGATTCAGAATTACTAATTCATACTTTGAGCACATTCCCGAATCATTATCAATTCTGAATTTTTACCGCACGCGCAATCCCCATTATATTTCGGTGTTTCAGGTATAGACAAGCGGTTCAAAACCAATAATTATTTTACCTCGGACGCAGGATAGAACCAATAGTTCAGTTCTTTTTGTTCCGCGAACGCTTTTTAACTACTGCGCCTGCGAAATCGTTACTGTTAGTAATAAATCGATTCAGGATTCTTACCGCGAACAAAGCTATTGTAACAAACCACTTCTACTAAAACTGACGTGAGTCTAACTCGATAGATTCTGCCGTACCCGAGCGTCGCGCGCTGTCCTAACAAACCGTAGCTTTAGGGTAGAGAAACCTTGATTTATTTGTAAACCACAAAAAAGTATTAATTTTGATCATTTTTAAAAGGAATTAAAAATTTTTCTTGTTTTAATATCTAGTAGTTTTTTAAACGGGATGGTTTCCAACCTTATTTTCTTAAATGTCCCTGTAAAATGCTGCCTTATCGTTGCACAAATTTAAAGCTATATATTATCGAGACATAAATAACATCACGAAGTAGAAAATCCTAACCATCATTTTTACTTTTCGCGAGAGGTCCGGTTTGTTCTTAATGCTTAAAACTAAGTGCACTAAATGCACCTTTAGAAATTTAGTTCAAATGAAGCACCTAGGTGCAAGCAGCTGTATGTGCTAAAGATATAAAGTAATATATTTATATACAGGGTGTTAAAAAAAAGTGTCACAAAATGAAATGGTGAATAGTATGACCCAAAATAAGCATTAATAAATATATGACCGCAAATTAACGGTTTCGGAGATACGGACCATTTTGTGTTTATAACAATTTTTTATTATTATAAAAAAAAACAATGATATTTATAAACAATCAATAACAACATAGAGTTAAATGAGATGTTCAAAGAGCCCTCCCTCCATTTCAATGCATTGCCATTTGCACGACCGTACATAAAATGCATGTCAGCTAATTCAATATTAGTGTAAACAGGCATAACGAAAATTTATAAAATTATTCACCCACAACAAAATAATAACTGCAAATAGTATCTATGAAAAAACATCGGTAGACTCCGATAAGAAAAGCAAGTTTTTGAGAATGAAAAAAGATAATCAAAAAATGATACAAAACACAAAACACAAAACACTCCGTATCTCTGAAACCATTCATTTGCGGACATATGTTTATAAAGACTTATCTGCATATTTTGGCCCATACTACCCCCCGTTTTATTTTGTGACACTTTTTTTTTAACACCCTGTATAAATCGTTTATTTAGTCAAAAAAACTATTTTTTATATGTCAATACATCTTCACATTTAAAATATAAAAAATACATAAGTATAGAATCAACATACATTTAAAATACAATAAAAAATTTATAAGATACAGTACACTTACATGTCAACTATACAAAACATAAAAGAAGGTAAATTGGTCAACAAGTACTCACGCAGTTGTCTTTTAAATATTGCAGCGTTTGAAGAACATTTAATATCTTCGGGCAAATTATTAAAAGCCTGTACACCTTTAAAAAAACACTGAATTTTGTGTACATTTTTTCGTGGCCTTATAAACTCTAAAATTTTTCTTATTTCGTGTATTGTGTTCATGAACATCCTGATTATAACTTAAAATATTTTATAAATATACTGGGGAAATTCCTGATTTAATCTTAAATATTCATATATAGTAATGGTGACTGAGTAGACACACGTTTGTGAGAGCTCCTGTTGAATTTCCTAAATCAGTGGTAAATCCTCAGTTAAGTTATATCAAAATAATTAATAACTAAATAGGAAAGTGATTTGCACAATTTGTGATAATTTGCAAGTGAATAAAATACATTTGAAAGGATTTTGATTAACGCAGGTATAGTGGACCATACACAAAGTACTTATAATGGCACCAAAAAACATGAGAAGCAATAGTCAATCTGGAGATGTTACGGATGAAATAGCAATAGAACAACTTATTACTAAGGTATGTCAAAAATTTATCGTAAAGTTAGATGAAAAGCTAGGAGAAAGATTTGATAAACTCGAGTCACAAATGAATGATATCAGTAATAAAATGGCTGAAATAAATAAATCGGTAAATACCAATAAAAAAGACATATGTACACTATATGCTAAGCAGGAAGAAAATGAAATTTTCCATAAACGAAATATGCTACGTTTCGATGGATTACATGAGAAGGAAAATGAAAATTTGTTGCAAATCATCACTAATTTAGTAAACCAGTCAATGAAAGTAAAGTGCACAATAGCAGATATTTCAAATATATATAGAATCGGCAAAGTAAACTCTGACAAAATTCATACAAGAACTATAATTGTAGAATTTATCTCCTTTCTAAAGAGAAATGAAATTCTAAAAGCTAAAGGTACTTTAAAGCAATCAGGCATATTTGTAAATGAAAATTTAACAATCAAACAGTATGATTTATTGAAGAAAGCTAAACATAAATATGGTAGAAAAGAAGTTTGGAGTTGGGCTGGAACTATATTTGCTAAAGTAAATGATGAAGTTAAGAAGATTCAAAACGAGGCTGATATTTGAAGTTCAGAAGCTTCAAAACGAATCGGATTTCATGAAATAGTGTATGGACAGCTTTAGAATAAACCTATTCAAAATTAATAATATAGTTAAAGTGTACATTTTGCGAGAGTATTGTTTTTGCTCCTAAAGACTTCTTGATAAGACGGAGCGTGCTTTGTTGTTTTTTTTTTCTTTTTTCTTTTAGAATTATTTTTATTTAGAATTGGTTAAAAATAACGTCTCGAAATATACTTGGATTTTAATCCTAATAGTATGGTAAATTTTGTCTTTCATATAAAGATTAAATAGAAATTAAAGAATTGTAAATTATTTTATTGTTAGTATCAAGAATTAAAATAGGTTATCAAAATAAATGTAAAAGTAATTCGAACATTTTAACATCTTTGAATTTTTTTATTTTTTGAATTTTAATGCATATGAGAATTTATCACATTGATTATAGGGAGTATTATTTTTTCTTTTACTTTTTAATTATCAGGAGACCTCATAAGATAGGATATAATAAAACATGTCAACTGTATCTATATGTTATCAAAATTGCAGAGGTTTGAACACTAAAATGGTGGAATTTTACACAAACACTTTAGAAGGTAATCACGATATAGTTGTTGTTACCGAATCTTGGCTAAAAGATGGGGTGAGGGATGGAGAATTAGCAGATGTAAATCATTTAAATATATTTAGAGCAGACAGAAATTTGGAAATTACTGGAAAAACACGGGGAGGAGGTGTTCTTATAGGAATTAAAAAGAAATTTAAAATATTAAATGTTGTTGCACATTCTTCTGTATTCGAAGTTTTAGTTTTAGATGTAAAGATTTGTAGAAAAACTATCTGTACTATAATTGGAGTATATATTCCGCCTAATGTTGAATTACATGAATATATAACTTGTTTCCAACTCATACAAAATTACATTAAAGACATCAATAAAACGTTTATTTTTGGGGACTTTAATTTACCGGAAATAAAAGGTATTAATAGTTTGGATGTTATTGTAAGTACCAAAACAAATAGTTTGCAAGATTTTCTAAACTTTAATTCTTTGGTACTTTGCAACAACGTAAAAAATGCACAAGGAAAAACATTAGATTTAGTACTTGTGTCCGAGGAAAACTTTAATTTATGCGAAGTGATTAGGGAATTTTGCCCCCTAGTTCGTGAAGATATATTTCATCCGGCTTTAGTTATTACTGTATCATTAAATAAATGTGAAGAACCTACTAAGGATAAATTAACAGATAACCGATTTAATTTTAAAAAGCAAATTTTAATTTAATGTATGAATACATGAGGAATATTAACTGGGAAAATGTAACTGAATTAAATGATGTCAATAGAGCTGTAGATAACTTTTATTTTAATGTGCATGAAGTATTTGATCTAACTGTACCAAAATATAAAACCTATGACAATTATAATAAATACCCCGTGTGGTTTAATGTTGAAATTAAAGAACTATTGAAAGAAAAAAGGCAATACAGAAAATTGAAGAACATTTCAGAATATCACAATAAAATATATATAGAAACAAGAAAAAAATTAAAAACGGCAATAAAGAAGGAGCACAAGAAATATTTACAGAACATAGAAGAAAATTTGGCTGGAGACATAAATAATTTTTGGAATTACGTGAATCATAAAAGGAAAAACTTAAATCAATCTCAAACTTTTAATTTTAGAGGTCAGAAAGTGCCTGAGAAGGATACTGCTGATATATTTGCAGATTTCTTTGCATCGGTTCATTCTGGTGAAAAATCACTATATAATTTAGAATTCAATAATGACCCTGTGAGCTATTATAATACTTGTAATTTAAATAATATAACATCTATAGACTATGAAGCTGCAGTAAGAAAATTAAAACCAAAAAAATCGGCTGGTGGAGACAATCTACCCCCATATATTCTAAAAGGTTGCCAAGAATTATTTCAAAAACCATTAATACATATATTTAATTTAATTATTAAACATTCAACTTATCCAAATCAATGGAAATTAGCGACTTATACCCCTATTCACAAGTCAGGGAATAAAAGGGATATAGAAAATTATAGGGGAGTGGCCATACTTTGTGCTCCTTCCAAATTGTTGGAACATATAATATATAATAAAATCTATAATCATATTAAAAATATATTAGTTGATGATCAACATGGTTTTGTTACTGGAAAATCAATAAATACCAATTTATTAATATTCACAGAAGTCGCATCTAGAACTATTCATGAAAAATCACAATTAGATACAATTTTCACAGATTTTTCAAAAGCTTTCGACCTCGTTAACCATGATATTTTACTTCAAAAATTATATAATATGGGAATTACAGGAAACTTAATACAATTGTTAAAAAGTTATTTGAAAAATAGGGAGTTTGTGGTAAAACAGAATGGAAATATTTCGAACAGAAAATATTCAAACTCTGGAGTACCACAAGGTTCTAACCTGGGACCGCTGCTCTTTTTAATATTCATTAACGATCTTCCTTCTTGTGTTAAATTTTCAGACTGTTTAATGTTTGCAGATGACTTCAAAATGTTTAAAAAGGTTCAAACGATTAGAGACTGTGTAATGCTTCAAAGAGACATAGAAAACATTCATCTATGGAGTGTCGAAAACAAACTTAATTTCAATGAGAGTAAATGTTATGTGATGTCAATAAGTCGGAAAAAAGATCCTATTGTTTTCAATTATATCATGAACAATCAATATTTAAAACGTGTAGAAGAAATTAAAGACCTAGGGGTTACGTATAATTATCAAATGTCATTTGCATCTCATATAAGATATACTGTTAATAATGCCAATCGTACATTAGGTTTTATTATAAGACAAACAGCACTATTTTATAATTTGAAAACAATTGATTTATTATATAAAACATTAGTCCGGTCAAAGTTAGATTTTGCTTGCATGATTTGGGGGCAACAACCGCAAATATATCTAGATTCTGTCGAAAAAATTCAAAATAAATACCTACGTTATACATACTATAAAAAGTATCATCGATGGCCTGACTATAATTATGTAAGATCTCAAATGTTACGTGAAGAATTTAAAATCCTGTCTTTAAGTACGATACGTAAAATAGCAATGATGAACTTGTTATTCAAAGTGATAAATAATCAAATAAACTGTAGCAGACTTTTATACTACATACCGTTTCATGTCCCTCCTAAACGCACACGGAACTCCCTAATATTCAATATACAAAACTCTGCTGGTTCTCCACTTTATTCAATTCTGTGTTTGGCCAATAATATTAATACTATAGTAAACTTAGATTGGTCTCTGTCTTTAATGCAATTTAAAAAGTTGATAATATCTTACTTCGATACCTTTGGAATTTAAATAATATAAATAACAACTACTTTAAAAACATGTAAAATTTCTTAAAATTATTTAATTCTACCATTTAAAGTGATTTATCCTCTGCAATTAAAATACTGTAATATTATGTCACCTGTAAAAATATTACTTAAATTATACTATCCATGTAATTAGGCTAGTTAAGCCTGTTTGGATTTTTATTAAATAAATAAATAAATAAATATAAATAGCAGGGAATAGAATAGCAAATATTTTTTAACAGGCAACCACTGAAGTACATTCAACATGGAATTGATCAGCTCAGTATTATCCTCATACCTCTATTCTACAACTTTTGCAATCGTTGCAACTTATTCTGGCTGAGCAAATACAATATAGTGGCACAATAATTAAAATGAGATAATTGTACGGGAAATAATCTGCCCGTACAGGAAATACCAATTATGTATATAAAAGACTTTTATATGACTTGACTTTTATTAACTGACATATAATAATTTTTTTTTTCATTCTATATACAAGGTGACAACAACAACAACTACTAAATAACAAGTGTATAAAACTTAACATCCTCCACCCCGTGAAGACTTGCATTCTTCACTATCCGTAGCAATTAGACACAATTTTGAGACTGGTCGCTTATAGGTGCCTTTCTTTGTTGAAACTGAAACGACTCGTACGACACCATCTTTACCAGGGTATGTCTCTAATATTCTGCCCATCAACCATTCATTTCTTGGTGCCTTCTCATCGACTATAATAACGACATCGTCAACATTAAAGTTCCTTGACTTAGAACACCACTTCTGACGACTAACTAGAGTTGGACGAAACTCCAATATCCATCTCTTCCAGTAGGAATTTGCTAAAGTTTCAGCAAACAACCACTGCTTTCTACTGATGACGTCACCAGGATTCTCGCCCAAAGCTACCGTACCAGATCTAAGTAGCAAGAAATGATTTGAAGTTATTGGTACTAGTTCGTTAGGGTCTACAGAAATATGGGTAAGTGGCCTTGAATTGACGGTTAAAAGAGTTTGTAGTACTTCTTCCTTGGGATGAGCTGTCTTCAGAGTTACTTTTAGAGCTGTTTTAATCGAACGAACCATACGCTCCCAGATTCCGCCCATATTCGGGGCTCCAGGAGGGTTGAACTTCCAAGTCACACCCTTAGAAGATAGTTCATCATTTATCCTGTGATTATCTAAATTCTGGATATACTCTCTTAGTTCTCGTTCAGCCCCTACGAAGTTTATCCCGTTATCAGTAAAAATTTCTACAGGTTGTCCCCGTCGAGCCATAAATCTTCGTATCGCGAGGATAGTCGAGCTTGTGTCCAGAGATGCAGCTATTTCAATATGCACTGCTCTTATTGTTAAGCAGGTAAAGAGAACCCCATACCTCTTTTCATTTCGTCTGCCTACTGTTATGGTGATGGGACCAAAAAAGTCTATCCAACATAACTAAATGGAAACACGTAAGGTTCTAGCCTTTCTGGTGGTAGAAGCCCCATTTCTGGCGCAATAGGTTTCGCTTTTCGGATTTTACAATCTCTACAGTTTTTAAAAGACTTCTTTACGGCTGAACGTGTATGCAGTATCCAGTAGGTTTGCCTTATATTACTTATAACGGTTTCCACTCCTATATGACCTGCTTCTCTGTGAAAATTGTCTATTAATAGTTGGGTAAATCTATGTCGGTCATCCAAAATAATAGGATATCTCATATCATAACTCAGATTTAGTTTAGAACTATCAGGAAATCTACTTTGAAGACGAATTATACCTTTTTTGTCCAAAATAGGAGATAGTTTAAACAAGCGATTATTTTTCCTAACTTCATTTTCTTTCTTTAAATCCATTAGCTCTTTCGCAAAACTATCTCTTTGACATTTCTGGATTAAAAGTATTTTAGCTGTCTCTAGTGTTTCTACATCTAAAATCAAACTGGATTACCTGTCTTCCTTTCTTAACTTAATCATATTTACAAAATGTACAATCCATGCTGTTGCTCGTAGGAGTCTTCGATATTTAGAAAATCTATATACATCTGGAAGTTCTAATTGATTATCTTGAATAACATCAACAAGTAGGCAACAATCTTCTATTTCACATTTGGGTTCACTGGGTCAATATTCGTTTGCACGTTTTAAGAATGCTGGACCTAAAAACCATTTACTTCTAGTATTCAAGTCTAAATCTTTGACTTCTTTGGTAGCTAGGTCGGCCACATTTTGATCTGAAGGTACCCAATGCCACTGTTTAACATTAGTGTTTTCCTGGATCTCTCCTACCCTACAGGCTACAAACATAGGAAATCATCTACTCTCGGATCTAATCTGTTTCAATACAACTAAGGAATCTGTCCAAAAGTAAACTGACTGGACTTCGTATTCTATTTCACTACAAACTGTTTTTGCTAATCTGCATGATAGAACTGCCCCTTGAAGTTCTAGTTTTGGTATTGTTTGCTGAGCGATTGGAGCTACTTTAAACTTGGAAGTGACGAAACTAGTGAATATCTCTGAAGAATCTACAAATCTTATGTATGCAACAGCAGAGTAAGCTTTTTCGCTTGCATCTGAAAAGACATGTAGATCTACTCTATTTTTAGGTGGCGGTCTAGGAAAATAACATCTATTTATTTTAATTGGCGATACGGAACGTAGATCATTTAGCCACTGCTTCCAAGTTGGAAAGAGGCTGTCTGGAATTTCTGCATCCCATTCTACATTATATCTCCATATATTCTGCATTAATATCCTCGCTTTTACCATCAGCGGAGCTAGAAATCCTAGAGGATCAAAAACGGACATCACAATTCTCAGAACTTCACGTTTACTTGGAATCTTGGAGCAGTCAATCAGATCGTTGGGGATTTTCTTGAAATTTAAGGTGAAAACAAACTCATCTGTACGAGGGGACCAGGATAAGCCAAGAACTCGTTCAATTTTATCTGTGTCTATATTCATACTAGACATATTACCACGAATATCTTCTGGAATTGATGAGATTACTGCAGATGAATTACTTATCCATTTTTTAATTTCAAATCCACCTGCTTTATGGACATGAATAACTTGCTGGACCTGTTTGATGGCTTCTGCTTCAGAATCGCATGAGTCCAAGTAGTCATCGACATAATGCTGCTTGGTAATAGCTCTTATAATATTAGGAAAATCGGCTTGAAATCTCTCAGCATTTGTTTTTCACGAATTGTGCTTTGGAAGGAGAGGATATAGCCCCAAAAATCATGACGTTCATGTGGTAAACATCGGGTTCTTGATTTTTATTTCCTCCACGCCAAAAGAAACGTTGACTGCACCTGTCATCTTTCCGGATGACCACTTGGTGAAACATTTCTTTTATATCTCCACTAATCGCAATTCTACCCTGACGAAAACGCCATAATACCGCAATTAGTGGAGGCACATAATCTGGGCCTTGAAACAGGAAGTCGTTTATGCAATAACCGTGCGATTTTGCTGCAGCGTCAAATACTAGCCTAATTTGGCTTGGTTTGTTTTCATTCCAGACGGCAAAGTGGGGTAAATACCAATCTCTAGGGTTTTCTGTGACTTGCCACTTTTCCAGTTTGGTAGCATAACCTTTATGTAGATAATCTTCAAACTTTTGGCAGTACTGCTTTGCAAATTCTTTATCTCTGTCCATTTTTCTTTCCATACATGAAAGACGTTTTAAGGCATTACTTTTACTATCTGGAAAAGTAACGTCTTCATGCTTGTAAAGATGACCGATTTCAAAACGATTGCCAATGTACTGAAGAGTTTTCTCCATAATTTTAACTGCTTTCTTGTCTTCTACAGATTTAATACCACCCTTAGATTTTATACCAAAGTCTTCTAGCTTGAAACTGTTTTTTACCAAAAGGTGAAGTTTTTCATCAGCAGAATGCTTGCAGCAAAGGTGGACATGAATGGGCTCAGTATAGGAAGAACTTTCATTTACAACTCCATGAACAGTCCATCCTAACTTAGCGTAAGATAGAATAGGTTGGTTCAACCGAGGCTGAATAACTTGCCGTGGAACAATTAAACCGCAATTATCTTGTCCAATCAAAAGTTTAGGTTTCGCATCTTGTAAACGTCTTAAAATAGACAGGTCAAGGTGGTTAAACTGTTGAGACAGTAAAACAGCATCAAGGTTCTGATGAGGTAAGTTCAAATTTTTCACCGTTCTGACATTATTAAGTTTATAAAATTTTGGCTTTTTATTGAAGTTGGCAGCGATTTGAAAGGAAACTAATTGTGACGTATCTTCAAAATGAGTTATGTCATTTGTCCATTGGTAACATAAAGGAATTTGTGGACCATGAAGTTCTATTTTTTCTGCTAGCTCTTCTTCGATCATAGTACACGTCGAACCTTCATCAGAAAGAGCATAGGTACTGATTTCTCGACCATCTGCTCGGAGTATCACTGGCGCTATCCTCAGTAAAACCTTTTCAGATCGGTTTGTAACATTGGCACAAAAATCTGATACTGGTGTAGGTATTGATGGACTGTGGATTTCTTTGGAAGTCTCTCTATTATTAGTGGATCGCTCGAGATGTAGAAGATGGTTATGTCTACCTTTGCAACCGTTAACACCACATCTGCCTTTTTTGTTGCATCTTTTGAAAGTATGGCCGTCTTTTAGACAAAGGAAACATAGTTTTAAAGTTAAAATACTTTGCCGACGTTGCTCCACCGTTTTATCCAGAAACTGTTTACATTCTTTGATATTATGAGTGTTCTTACATAAGAGACAGTTATCGGTCTTTTTAGTTTCATAATCTTTTAGCGTCATTACAGATTGTTTTCTAGAACATTTGTTTCTTTGGAAAGGATTACAAGTAGCAGCTAATACACCTACTTCTGCTTCATACCATTCTGTAAAATCTGCCAACGACGTAGATTTACCATTAATATCAGACTCATATTTAAATTTACCCCAGTTGTATTTCTGCATCGGGGGTAGTTTCTCAACTAAATTCTGTAGCATTTCTGGATTAAACAAATACTCTGGGACGTTAATGTTTCTAATAGTAATGACCATATTATTTAAAGCATTTAAAAAGGCAATAGAACTCTCAATGTTTTCTTCATTTAATACATTAAATTTTCTAACTTTATCCATTAATGAGAGGATTATCCAATCTGATCTTCCAAAATTGGTTTCCAGTATTTTTATAATTTTCGGGACATTTTCAGGCATAGTCAACAAGGCTTTCACTGTTTCTCTGGCTTTACCTTTTAATGAACGATCTAATCTTATCAAATTATCGTATTCAGTGAGTCTGTATTGCTCAGTAGATCTTTTGAACTCATTAATAAAGATAGGCCACTCAGTAATGTCACCAGAAAAATGAATCAATTCACGCATTTTTTGTTGGATTAACAGGGTATTTGTGTTGGTGGAATTTTGAACGCATTGTTTAGCTATATTTAACAACAAATCAGTGTCGCCTCTATTTCCTCCCGCAACGAAACCTGAAGTGCCTTGTACAGGTGAATCTTGTTTTATATCTACACTTTCCACCCATTTATTCAGGTAATCAGAGTCTTCGTATACATTTACCTCCTGACTAACTGATTCAATCTCATCTTCACTGTCAATTTCTTGGGTTAATAACTGTTGTTCAACCTCAATAATCTTCAATCTGGTATCACGTCGCGTTTCAAGAAGTTTATGTTCCTCTTCTTCAAATTGCTTTTGCTGTTGCAATTTTTTTAACTAGAGGTTTAACCTTATAACTTCTGACTTCCTAGACTTTTTTGAATTACCATCTATTGATTTAGCAATACTTGAGTTTGCTCTCTGTCTTTCAGGAACAAAATTTATTCTCTCCGACCTTAAGCTTTGAACACGTTCTTTCTCGGCGAGATTGATGGCTGTCAAACTATTTGAGTTCTGATTTAATTGCTTTCCCAAATGAGGAGTACTTTTAGCTCTGGTACTCTCCATTGCAATAAATTCAACCTCAGGAATTGACTTTTTCGCCCGGCACCCGCTTAGAACTTAACTCTTTTAGTCGCTCACTTCGGCGAAGGTCGGTACCTTGCAGCGCTTTTTTTCCAATTGGAATGTCTTCCATAGCGCTTTCAGTAGCTCGAAAGGACCAAACACTGTACGGGAAATAATCTGCCCGTATAGGAAATACCAATTATGTATATAAAAGACTTTTATATGACTTGACTTTTATTAACTGACATATAATAATATTTTTTTTCATTCTATATACAAGGTGACAACAACAACTACTACTAAATAACAAGTGTATAAAACTTAACATAATATTGGAGTATTATAAATTATTAATTTAGCCCATTTGCCGAGATGTAGAGCACCTCAAATAGTTTATTTTAAATGATGTGCTTTTGATGACGTTATTAGCATGTTCCTTAAATTGTAAATTTGTATCAACCACAACCCCTTGGTATTTAAATTTTTCAACTCTCTGAAACTTTATTCCATCAACAGAAACACACTGCGATGCTACATTTACTTTTTTTATATTTCTAGTACCCCCAATTAACATCCACTTTGTCTTTTCGTAATTTATTTTCAACGAGTTTCCGTTACAATAATCATATATTTTACTTATAGAACTATTAATTTCTTTAAAACAAGTTTCAGTGTTTTCATGGGTAAAATATATCAGTGTATCATCATCTGTAAATAAGTGTGTGTATTGAGCATCTTTCGACTACACCAGCAATGTCATTAATATAAATTAAAAACAGTAGCGGACCTAGAACACTGCCCTGTGGCACGCCCATATTATTTTCTATAGTATCTGAAACACACTTACTTACCTTAACCTTCTGTTTCCTATTTTCCATGTAATGACCCAACCAGTCCAGTACACTACCCCCCAAACCAATAGCTCTTAATTTCATTAATAATCTACCCCTATTAATAGTCTCAAATGCCCTCTGTAAATCTAAAAACACCATCATTGTAACCAAATTATTTTCAATTGATAACTTCCAGTCATGCAACATCAACTGTAAAGCAGTTTCACAGTTGTGTTTACTACGGAATCCTGATTGCACATTACTTATCAAACGGTTCCCCTCTAAATAATCAATACATACATTTATACATTAATTTGAATAACTGAACAAGAGTACAAAGCTGTATATGGTATGTTAATAAGATTAACATAAAAATATCTTAGTCACATTCAAAATATTATGAAGATCAATTTTTGTTGTTCCTATATTTAAAACTGGCGATAGGTGTGATATAAATAATCGTAGACTTATCAGTATGTTATCGATCAAACCAAACCTTTTTGAAAATCTTTTAATCACATTTTATTGCTATTTAAATTAAAAAGTTTGGTCTTTCTAAAGCTTTTCTGACTTGGCTTGAAAGCTATTTAAAAACAGAGTTCAGATGGTGAGGATAGATGGTAGTCCGTCCATCCAATATGACATACCCTCAAGGGTTCCATAATGTTCCCGTTTAGGCCCACTATTGTTCTTACTATATATCAATGATACTGAATTTATTTTCCAATATAGTAATATTCTACTTTTTGCTGATGACTTAAAGATATATTGATATGGAAACACCACCACTTTAGTTCAAATCTTTAAATTGTCAGTTTAAATTTCATGATGTACATATTAGGACATTAAATCCTGTTCACACAAATTTCTGAGATATTGTGCACTCAGATTAGGTTAAGTATTTGTCCTGCCTGCCCAAGAGATTTAATCCCTATCATTAAGAAATTTATAAAGCTCTATTTTTTCAAGTTGTATGTAATATAACAATATATTTCTTCTTTTTTTATTTAATGTCTTACCAAATTGAACTTCTAACTTTTTATTTAGTAAAAATTTAAGAAATGATACTCAAAATCAATTTCACACAAAAAAATGTAATTAATAAATTACATGACAACGGTTTCGACACTGAGGTAATTTTTAAAGATAGATAAAACAAGTGTTATACAACTACTGATGTAAACATCAAAAAATTATATAAAACTAGCTTAGGTTCAAATTATTATGGACCAACTAATGGAGAAGTTATTACGGTGCACGGAACACAAAAAACGCAGCTCACGAACATAATTATTTTACATACAGAAGGAACTAAAAATTTCGAAGGTTTTATGTGACAGACCTTAGTATCGCCGGGGTCTCTGAAAAATGCATAGAGGTGATTTTGATAGCTCGAGGCAACATTCTTACTATCAAAAAATGGTGAAATGTTCCTAGGGTCCGGAACTCTAGTGGCTACATTAATTAAACCATTTAAAGGAATGGCATCGTGAAAGCCAATGGGAATTTTGTGCGTTTCATCCCACAAAATGAGACAGTATGGAGCAGATAGAAGGATAACAACAAGGCCCAAAGAAATGGCAACCTTTTTCTTGTTTGTTGGGGCTCTCAGCATTCTCACCATCCAGAACCTGCGACCATACAAACGACAAAGCCGTGAAAGCCTACATTCTTACAATATTAATAGTGGTTGATAAATGTTGGAGAAGCTTGAAATGCATTCATACAATAACCGTGGCGTAGATACGAGAAATTAAGAAACTGGGCAGCGCACAGAGTAATTAAGTACAAAATGGCGTCGTTTCCTGATAAGAAATAGGCGCTATTTCAGGCCACTTTGAAAAATAGTCACCAATCTTCTATATCCCGTCGGCAATTGACCCAATAAAATCTTTACCGAACTCGTGCCAGTGTCCTTTTAGTACCAAAATGTCCTAAACGGCTGCTATGATGCTCCTCCAACACACTTCTAACCTGTGATTTCGGCAGTACCAATTGGCGTTCTATATGTATTCTATCGGGACTCTTCCACTTCCGGTGGAATAGGTAAAGATACCGGAAATCCCATTGAGTCCAGTACCCTTTAATCGCTCCACTATATTTGGCTATCTTTTGCCAAGTAGGTCTGACTTTCTGGCCTCATTCCCTAATTCTCAATTTATAGAACGAACCCTGCTTCTACAGTTTCTTTAAAGGTGCCCCATCCTTCCTCAATTGAAGCATCTTCTGCTCTATTTCGTTGCATATTTTGCAGGATATTTAGGATTTGGAGAGGGTAGATTGAGGGATAGTATTAGTAGTGGCCTCTCCATTTTCCTGGAATTTCATTTCTCTCACTTTTGTGCGAGAAGATCTAGATGAGTTTTGCTGCTTCATATTCCTGGGCTGCAATCATAGTTTCTCCCTCAGCGTCTTGTAGTGTTTAACTGAAAAGCTCGCTTCATTTCCACATCTTGTAGTCCATCAATGTATGCCGATTTATTCTTGGACATCTTTAAGCGCCTGTGGATAGGCCAAATAAATCAATATTTTTATCAGCCTCGAATTCCTGTAGACTCTCATTATGTTTCTGACTACGAACCTTTAGCTGGCGTTGGAATACCCGTTTCAAGTGTTGCTGGCTATACCTTGTCTCCAAGGCTTGGACGAGAAAAAAATAACTTGGTTCCCCTTGAGTAACTGTAAAACAGTTGCTGAGTGTCCTCACAGGGACACTAAAATGAAGCCGCCATCTCTCTCGGCCCAGCCATTGGCACTAGCTGCAGCTTAAAATTTGAGTCGATACGTTTCCCATGTCTGCCCGTCAAACGTTGGTGGCTTAATGGCCTTGCTAGTATGGTTTTGTAAAACAGGATTTTGAATATGGCTTGGTTCGGTTATAGATGAGGATGATGTAGTGTTTTCAGCTTCACTGTTGTTTACTGAAGCTAGGCTACGAATTCTTCTTTCTTACTCAACTAGTTCAGTTCCTTTCCAACTCTACTCTAGCCGTTTCTTGTTTAAAAGTAGTTTTTAAATTATTTTGTTGTTGTGCTAAGAGATCTATTCGACTGTTAAGCTGGCCTACTTCTTGCTAAAGGTTTTCTTGAATTTGCAGCAAACCATTCATAATTTCCACCTCTGCTTTTCTAGGCCTTCCCTTTCCTCTTCTACTTCCTTCTTGCATCTTTCCTTTTCCTCCGCTTCTTCCTTCCTATGCTTTTTCGTTTCCTTCTCTCCTTCCTACGCCTTTTCTTTTCCTTTTCTATCTTCAAAAACCATGCTGGGTACCTGAAGTATTCATGCCTGTTCTGTACTCAGTGGATCTAGTATTTATCATGAACTTTTATTTTGTATCCCACCTCTGCCACCAATGTTTCCCTGGCTCTTGGTAAACCTAATTTATTGACAACTCAACTTTTACAATTGAAGGGCTTATTGTAAAAACGTGATAAGCCACACTTTTTAAAATAAAGGCATTTTTTACTTTACGACAATAAAAAATAAAGTTACAAAAGCTTAACGCAAATGGAAATTCTCCAACAAATAATATGATTAGCCTAAAATCAAGTTATTACATTTTAATAAAGTTGTAGTAGTTATAGAAGTTTATTTTATTCTTTGAAGATGTATTTTCTTAATAAATTTATGTTTTGTCTTATGGTATTCCAATAACCCCTTCAAGTAATAATTTTAACTTACAACGTCTATTATTAAACGGAACTGTTACGTCAGGATCATCGACTTATATAGCTGCCTTGAACCTTCTCAAACCGTCCATATGTTTCTTGACACGGAATGACATTTCTTGACTATTCTTTCTTCTTTTATTCGTACGTTTCCATAACAGCCTTAGGCTACTGCAGGGTGCAGTGTAACAATATGTTTTTAAAATGAAAATTGCAATTTATTGAATTGAATGATTTTTGCATATTAGGAATTTCCTGTTTGTGCTTTAAAAAATACGTATTTTTTAGTTAAATAAGTCGGCCATCTTGCGCCGCACGATAGAATACGTTCGTTTCCTACAAAACTCCAACACTCGTTTGAAGCAAGAAAACATGGCGCTCAAAATGTCCGCCAGGCAAAGCTCGCTCAAAGATCTCCTCACCACCGGCGACTCCAAATACCGGCCAGAAGACACTCCTCCTCATTCGGATCATTCCTTCTCACCTGAACATTCTCTACCCAGCAGTCCGGAATATTCCGCCACTCTCAAAGACGATAGCGAGGAAGAAGATATGGTACCGACGCGTAAGGGAATGCTTGACAGCTCCAGACTGACGTTGTGCATGTTTATGCTTGTTATGATGGCCGTTAATCCGTTCAAAGTAGCTTTGGATAATTACGCCAACGTTGACGATAGTAGGGGGTTAGGAAGAAGAGGAATTTTGTGTGAGTAGAATTTTTTGTCTTGCATTATAGTGTAACGTTTACTTATTTAATTTATTTACATTAAGACCCTAATTTATTTTATAACCCAGTTTATTTATACTCAATACTAATTTATATATAATTTACTTATTTACTAATTTATATGGACAATATTTATGTGTACTGAACGACCTATCAACTTAAACTGAGTATAACAGAAATGTGGGCTATTTATATAATACACACGAGACGTTTCTCGAGTTTTTCGCAAATTCTCCAGAACTTGCTATGCAAAAAATATCAACATGTTTATATAAAGTATTAGTCTAAGATCCGAAGTAAGGTCGACCTTCACCCATATGTTTAATGGATGAAAGTTTCTTTTTATTAAATAAAATGTGTTTATAAATATACCGCAAATGGGTTGCTTAAGAAAATACGGTCCAGACTATTTATTTTCTTAAAGTAAAAAAACGAGACCCTGTAAAGTATTCTCCAGATGCTTTGACTATACCTAAACTTTAATCAGCTCACCTTAGGATGGATTGAAGCTTAAGTTTAAAATTTGGTGTCTTTCTCTTTATCCGTTTTTGAGTTATCTTCAAAATTCGAAATTTGCACTTTTCCTCAAATATCTCGAATTAGGTCCATTTTAGGGAAATCATGTATAGGAACAAAATAATAGAGAATGACATCATAAGCAACTTTTATCATGATTCCTATACTTTCCTTATCTGTACACAGAAAGGAAAGTAAAAAATGGCCGTGACCGTATTTTCCTAGGCAACCTATTTGCGGTATATTTAAATACATATTTTATTTAATAAAAAAAAACTTTTATCCATTAAACAGATGGGTGAAGGTCGACACTACTTACGGATCCCGGACTATATGATTGTTTTGAGAATTAACCATCGGAACACGTATTATTTATCTACCTCATTATTTATTATTTTAAATAGAAATATTACAGATCTTATATTGTAGAGACTACATGATTAAAACGTTTCAGATAATGACTGAGGAAGTCGCTTTACCGGGTAATTAACATCAATCGAAAAATTCGCTGATTTAAAAAATGTTCCCACAGATTTCTTAGGATAATCTATTTGTAATGTTAGTTGTCAAATGTCATAATTTCACATGTTAATAATCGTAAAAAAAACTGTCAGTATTGGACACTTTATTTTATCGATGTCATTCTAATACCTCGACCTTCACTTTCGTCAAAAAATAGATTTGTTCTTCAAATTTTCGGGATTACCTACCTATAAGCTTCGTTTCAGAAAACCTTGCAGCCCACAAAAATGTTTAAAAATTATAAAGACTTTTATAATATCTTTTATATGAACTTTGTATTTGGTTTTAGGCTTCTCCTGTAAAATGAGAAATTTATTCTTACGAGGCATTATAATGACACTAGCGATTTGTCACTCTGATCTTCAAGAGCGTTAATCAGTCGGCTTCTTTGATATCTTCATTACATGGCTTGTAATAACAGAAACTTTTAAATATTATGTATAATACACAAATAATGTGGGACTTATATTTTCCAATTCTTTATTTCAACCTAATCTATACAGTTGATAAGGTTTAATTTATTTTTGATTCTAAAGTTGAATACATTTTATGACTCCAATTTCGAGGATTATGACGTAATCGCTAATAGTCTATTACTAAATGAAACTTCACTTGTATAATCCCTTTAAAGTTATATAAAATTACTTTTTTTTTTCTCTAATATATGAATTATTTTAGGGACCGAACCTGCGTCTGTGTCTTTTTCACCTTCCACGTTGATATTGTGGTTCATTAATTTGGCGATATTGGCTTTTTGTTTGATAAAAATGTTCGTTTACGGAGATCCCGTGATACCTGCTAGATCTAAAGAATCTCAAAAATTCTGGACGCACAGGAAACAGGCAGACGCGTTTTTGAAAAGGGTAAGTACAAATAATGTTTATCGTTGCAAATTGAAATACTTAACAACTCATTATGAATATAAGAAATCTCAGAATATATTTATTTTTGTTCAAAACTGTGTTCTTTTGATTCCTGCAGCTGTGAACTAAAAATGATTCAATAATGGAATGAATTGTTAAGAATCTTTTTTTAAAATTAAACTGATCCGGTTTGTGACATATCTAAATCTACGCCCACTCTGCATCTTTCTGGCTAATGATTTTATATCCACGTACTTACTGTTTCTTAGCGGGACATTTTAGTATGACGCAATTGTCTACGAAAGAATGTGTTAATTTTTTAGGCGGTCTTCTAAAAAAAGCGCGACAGGTAGCTTCCGGAGGCTTGCATTTTACTTTAAGTTCTGCGCGGTAAAGAATACAGTAACGTAATGATTGGCGGGGAGGATGGCATCTTTGATATTTATGTGTGGCGTGTGTTTATACGTTTGTAGAGTTCCGTACTTGCCTTATTATTTATATTTCACCTTTAAAAATGCCTTGTGTTTCTAACAGAAAGAGTGCAAACAAAGGCAACCCTAGTTATGTTAAAGGGGAGGCTGTTCGCTTTCATTTGACAGCAATTGCGTCAACATAGAATGAGCAATTAAACACGTTTTGCGAAGGGTGCTTCTATTTTGACATAATGGGTGTCAAATGATAGCCGACAGTCTCCTCTTGATTAATAAATAGGGTTACCTTTGCTTGTACTCACTCAAAAAATGCAGCAGTGAAGTTTGTTGTTATTTTGATGTCTGCATTTTTAGATACCAATCTATGATGTTTTCAATTAATCCTAAAATAATCAGCCCTTTACAATTTTTGCGGTTAGCTCTTAGACTAATTGGAACTGAAAATACTACAAATAAAATAAAAATTACAATATTTTAGGGAGACAGAGTAGAAGCAAAACAGGAACTATTACGCTGCATACAAACGTACGGCATAACTTTGCCTACTAGTCGATTCGAACTGTTTTTGTCCTTCTTTTGGCAACTGTTTAGACAAGTAATGCACCGCTTGTGGATCGGTAGATGGCTCTCACGCCACACCGGAGGCTTCTTCGTTGACGGGTAAGTCCAAAAAATGAAATTAATGACAGTTAAAGGCAATATAACTGCGTTTGGGAAATGGTAACTTATTGCTTGCTGGTTCCAAGTTTACCATTTTACCAAGACACCATCTAATGTTGGCTTTGAAGTCTTGTATATCTCATTAAGTTCTTGATAAAGGTTTTATAAATCAGTTTCGCAGTTACGGATAAAAATATTTTGTGTTTTTAACAGCTTTTTCTTTTAGAATGACAAGATTCGAAGCACAGACATCCTGCAAAGAACTGGCTTTGGTTTACAATGATCTGCATAAAACACAGCTGGTCAGTGGTACTGATGAGACTTGTCATTGGATCGGTCTGACGACGTGCTTAAGTGCCTTAAATTTGGCCGAGGCGGCGAAGGGGCGCATCAAACCGATGGATATGATCGATATTTACGTGGGCGTCGCGTTAAGGATCAAAGCTACTTTTCCAAATTTCTTACACTTCATACAAAGGTAAGAAACAATTTAAAATGCAATTAGTTGTTTTTTTGTCAAATGACTATTATTACGTGGTTAATTTTCGTATTTAACAGTTGGCGATTACGATTTTTGTCAAGTGACAGTTTCATATTGGTGTATTTGACGCAAGTTAATTTTTTTTACGATTGCCATTGTTTTATAAATTAATTATGACATTTGACACTTCGGAGCTACGCGTTTTGATTGCATCACAATTTCTGTATCGATTGAATTGAAAAATTCCTTCTTTTCTTGTAGATATTACTTAGGTTTGGCGAAACTGTCGTCGTTAAACTCTTGCGATTCGATTCCAAAACGTTTACAATGGTTGTTCACTCCCTATGGTTACAAATTCTTCATATCCCACAAATTTACCAACGATACAAAGAACAGGGACTTGCCTTTCAGTTGCGTGGGCGGTAGCGTAGATCCGTTGGCCATTCAGATGAAGGTAAACCGTCATATTGCGACATTTCGTTATAATTTTCTAGAAATTATTCGTTTCTAGAAATATCGGGAACATCTTTTGGAAAAAACGTTCCTGATTTTATTAGCGCCTGGTCAGAAGAGCGAAAATGGACAAGAAAAGAGAACCGATGTCAGCGACGCCCTTATCTACATCGATTTACTTAGAGATAATGTCACTGTTGATGCCAAAACAGTTTTTGGGGCTTCTTCCGAACAAAGTAAGTCATTTTGACATATATAACAGTTGCACATATTAATGTTTGACAATTCTTAGGTCATCAAGACAAGGTAGCCCAATGGTGGATGACATTTCTATCAGTGGCTTGTCATTGGTTGTTGGGCGAGCAGGATATCGATCATTTGTATAAGAAAATCGAAATGATTCCGGAACCATTGGCGTCTTTGAACGATTCCCTGCCCAAATCCATCGTCGCCGCCTTCGTAGCTAGAAGAGACTATTTGATGCCCAATTCAAAGAAAAGTTCCAAGGATGTTTTGTTGCAATGTGATTACGCCAGTCACTTGCTGGCGGACAGCTTGACGTTTACCATTTGCAAGAAAAAAGACAATATGGTGTCTGTAAGTGTAAATGTTTATAATATAATAATAAAAAATAAGAAACGAAAAAAAAAAGGATATAGGATAGTAGGAGAAAAAGTAGAGTACCCTTCATCGTTGATACTGCAATACAAGCTATGTTATGAAAAATTAATTTTAACTGAGACAATTAAATGCTAATAAATACTACATAAGAATTCCTACATAAATCATATTGCAAGATATTCAAAATACATTTTTGTATGGAATACTTACATACATATTGCAATGCATGAAGCACAGTTTGTTGTATATTTACAAACAATAAAGTAAATTGTTGAATGTTTTGACATAGCACATCTTGCAATATCATGGCGCTTTATATTAATTATTAATCCATGATAAATTTCATAGCTCCTGAGTTAGAGGAACAATAATATGTATTCATTAATAAAAAGCAACCTGTAGCATGTTGTCTCTGTGAACAGTTAAGTTGATCCGGGTTTAGGTTTTCACAAAAAGCAAAAGAACTAGATTTTCAATTTTAAGTAGCACGTAATTGCTGCTTAAACACGATTCTATGATTCTACAAAACGGTAACACGTAAGTTTTATTTTTACAGATACATCAACTTTAAAATAAATACTAATTCATACACAGGAGTCACAAATATAGTGATTTGTCTAACTCGTAATTCACAATTAGCAAAACAAATTAACTAATTTTAAACTACTGACAAATTTAAACACTTGCTAAAATATTTCATCTTTAGCTAACTCTTTAGAGGGAAGAAAAGAAGAAACAGAGCTCATGGGGTATTGAAAAAATTAAGAAAAAGTTTAAAAATGATGCTACACACTATTTATAGACTGGCCCCCTATCAATTATCAAAGTCTGTCAAGGCATTCTACAGCGCTCCGATCGTTCAGACAAGAAATAATAATTTTAACTTTTAAAAATCCTAATATGACTCAAAATATTACACTACCTATATTTGAATAATAAACAAATATTCAAGGGTAATATACCTTGATAATAGTCAGCTATTTTTGTTGAATCTAAATCTCGAGAATATTTCAATATCAATTTGAAGAATCATCATTTTTGGCATTAATAATCTGTTTAGAACTCGAGGGCTTAAATCAATTGATTATTAATGCCAAAATTGTGTAGAATCAAATTATAAATGTTTGAGAAATTTAACAACAACAAAATAGCAGAATATGAATCAAGGTTGTGTTATATTTGGGACGACTATTTCACTAGACCAAATATTGACTATTTCTGCTGATATTTGGTGTAGTGAGGTAGTCAAAAATAAAATTCTAAAGAGAATCAAAATACTCGTTATAATAGTCTTAACTGTTCTTTAAATTAACGAGCGTTAGAACACAACAGTAGTACTCTTTCACCTCCTTTTAATACGTTTGACCAATGGCGTTTTCTGGCTATTTTTAATGAATTTTATTTATTCTGCGCATATTTAGCGTTTTAAACACTTCAGGTCGATTCATAAACTCGACGTTTGCTTTTGCCGATGACGATGCCGTTGGCCGTTACAGATTAAAAACATTGAAGTGCATAAGACCATTCATAGTTGCCGTTGACGGTGCCGTCTGCCGATGGGTCTGCTTTTGGTGACGTTCAACATAAACGAATTTTATCTTTTGCCGGCGGCCGTTCGTAGCGACGTTCGTAGCCTTAGCAAAGAGCCAATCAAATCACTTTCAGCTTGTCACGTGATTTTGACCCATGACATTGGAGCGCTTCTTTCTTTATTATTATTTGGCCTCCATTATATAGGGTACCACGACTACCACGCAGGGGATCAAATTTTTGTGCGCATGTCCACCGTAAGTGGAAATAGTGTCAAAACAACAAACAAACAGCCATTCGTTATTCGTATGTCGTTCACATATATCAACACAAAAAGTAAAATTATAGGTTATATATTTTCCAAAACACCAAAAAAAGAAGACGACAACCGCACCAACGTCAAGTTTATGAATAGGATGAATTTATGGCTACGAACAGCAGTCGGCAATCGTTACCGGCATCGGCATTGGCAAAAGCAAACGTCAAGTTTATGAATCGACCTTTCAAACGATTACTTAATGGAAGTGACTAATCATCGGGGAGTACCTGATTAAGAGCTCTATCACTAATTGTTCGAAACTGCCGATGTAAACTAAATTTATTATTTTTAATTTTAACATACTAAGTAGATCGTGCAATAAAATTAAATGTAAAATTAAACTGGCTCCAATCTCACACAGACTTCTTAACCTCACTTTAAACTTTTCATGATAAATTCGAATACAGATTCGGAATCAAAAAGGACAGAAACAAAATCCGAATACACGAATCAAATGCTTCATGAATTCATGACAGAGCCGATTGCGGGATTGGTGGGTGGCAACCGATGCGAAATCTGAATCGCCCTAACTAGCGTTCTTGCAATTCACAGTGCGTTAGTCAGCATGAATTAAGCATAATTTAATGGTAATATAAAGTTGTATAAATATAAATAATTTTCAGTGAATGAGAAATGTTGTTTTTGATATTATGTTAAAAAAAAAAACAAAATATTTGAGATTCATCTTGTGTTTATTATTCTAAAATATTAAAAGCTTTTGCTACTTCACTCTCAGACATAAATTCTGCTAGGGTTGGCAACACTGCCGGTTCTGATTCCCCACGTCGCGGTGTATTTACGGCTGCGTATTATGATTTCACACATATTAAATATGGATAAGTATCCGGATGCTGCTGAATCCGAATATATCTTGGTTCCGAATACCTATTATCCGAATACTAAAAAGATACGGATATTTACAACAATACAAGCGACCATTTTCCTCTTGAAAACAACTACTCCCTTGGCCAATGGAGCAACAATTATTGCAGTATATCAAAAGGTGAATAGCAGAAATAATTTTCAACACTCCTAAGGATAAAATCATACTTAGACCGGTGTCGTCCTTATTAGGACTTCAGTCTCTATCTCAATGAAGTCTGTCTGCTGTGTTAATTTTACTCATATGCATGAAAGGTAATAAACGAGTCAAAAATGGTAACGTCATCTGCACTTGGGAAGCAAAATCTTCTGTGACACGCTCTATGAGATTTTCTCTTTTTCCTTCATGATTTATTTTTAAATTGGTCACATTTGAGAATAGGAATATTTTCCTTTAGTAATTGCCCGTCGGGTTATTATTCAGCTTCGTTCTAGAGAACTAGGTACCGTAGCGAGCCTCGATTTTGCTTTTGCAGATGGCGTTATCTATTTTCTATCTATTATCTTTCTTCCATAAGCCATATAAAGTTATAACAGAACAAATAGAAGAGCCGACAGTGGCAGGTACAATTCATATCTACACTGGTGGTTCTAAAAGAAAACAAGGCTCAGGATGTGGAATTTACTCCAGATTCTTAAACCTAAACATGAAATGGGCTGTGTTAGAGTTGATACTTACCCATGTACTTATTGTTAGACTTAGTTTTGAGAGTTGTCAGTAATTTTGTCATTAATAAAAATATATTTGTCAAAGAGAAAAGTATTCACGATTATTCCATTCTTTTACTTGCACATTTCTTATATTTGGCGACCGTGACAGCGTTAAAAAATGGAAAATCTTAAGATTGAAAGAAATCAGTTACGAAAATATTTTAAGAAGACTTGCCAAGATGTCGACGTAGCACTAGCCCATTCAAATCCAGTTAGGGGGCAAGTGATGATCTACATGAGGCAATTGGAGAGCAAGTCAGAAAGAATATTTGCTTTGGACGAACATATTAGAGAGGGATTATTAAGTTCAGACGTTACTCCACAAGAAATCGAAGAGGAAATGGATGAAGTAGAACATTACAAAGAAGAGATGATAAACTATACTGCCAGATGCGAGTTTATCCTTAAAGAAGAATCGGAAGGCAGCTGCAAGAATGAAAGTTTGAAAGTAGAAAGGAGAAGATTTAAATTACCCATGTTAGAGTTGAAGAAATTTAACGGGGATGTAAGAAACTGGATAGGTTTTTGGGCACAATATAAGAAGATACATGAAGACGATCATATAGATGATGAAGATAAGTTTCAATATTTGATTCAAGCCATGGAACCAGGATCTATTGCAAGAAAAATTGTAGAAAGTTTTCCACCATCAGAAGCTAATTATGAAAAGGCACTAAACAAGTTAAAAAATCGTTGCGCTAGGGATGAGTTTTTGATCGAGGTCTATGTAAGAGAATTATTAAGTCTCGTACTTCAACAAGTTACTAAAGGTAGGTGTGCTATGAGTTTAGCTAATTTATATGATAAGCTTGAAACACAGTTAACTTCATTAGAATCATTAGGAGTCACCAGCGACAAATATGCAGCCATGCTTTACCCTTTAGTAGAGTCGTCTCTACCAGCAGATATTCTAAAAACTTGGGAGCGACAGCGAAGTACTTATCTTGGTGAAATTACGGAAAATAATTCTAATAATTCTAATTTTTTGACATTATTATTAGATTTTTTACGTCGAGAAGTAGAGGCCGAGCAAAGAATTACATTGGCTCAGAAGAGTTTTGCCTCCGTTGATGATGCAGCAGATGACACTAAAGTACCAGACGACATTCAAGTAACAACCGTAAGTCACAGCAACAGAGGTACATCCAAACAAGAAGAACAACAGTTGTTTACGGCAGCTACTCTTTACTCACAATCGTCAAAGGGAAATACCGCAGGTAAGAAGGTTCCAAAATGTATTTTTTGTGATCAAACTCACTTAAGTCAAGACTGTTTCAAGGCCCAGAAAATGTCTATGGATGATAGGAAAAACAAAGTAATAAAGAAAAGAGGATGTTTTTCATGTCTGAAACAAAATCATACTTCACGAAATTGTAAGAATTTTGTCAGATGTATAATATGCACTAAAAAACATTACCCTATATTATGTCCCGAATTAGCTAAGCAAAAAGAGGGAAAAATCTATAACAGGAAATAGTGAGCATCAAGTAGACAATTCTTTAATGATCAATTACACGTCCGAAACTTTACTTCAAACAATTTTGGTTAAAATAATAAATAAAGAAAACAACAAAGTTAAAATTATTCGAGCTCTATTAGATTCCGGTTCGCAAAGATCGTACATATTAGCTAAATATGCGAATGAATTAAATTTTGTTAGGAAGAGTACAGAGAATATTATACAAGGAGTTTTTGGAGGTCAAATAAATCATGTACTACTTTACAATTATGATATCATAGCTCAAAACTTAAACGAACAATATGAAATAAATATGCAAGTTTTAGATCAGGAAAAAATTTGTAATTATATTCCTAGACTTTACAATTTAGATATTATCAGTGAACTACAACAGAAGAATATAATTTTAAGTGATACTTCCTTTTCGAGTGCACCATTAGAGATAGGTTTATTAATAGGTGCAGATTTTTTTGGAATGTTATTCACAGGAAACTTGCAGACGTTGTCAAATGGGTTAATAGCTCTTGAAACTAGATTAGGATGGACAATAATTGGAAAATGTCCTAATGTTAAGCCAAATGTTTTGTTGTTTTCAGGATTATCAAATTGCTCTATATCAAGCTTATGGAATTTAGATGTTCTAGGAATACGTGATCCATTGGAAGTAAAATCTAAGGAAAAAACAGAAGAAGAAACACTTAAGTTCTTTCATGAAAATATGGTTAATGAAGATGGACGATACGAAGTTAGATTACCATGGAATGAAGAATATCAATCTTTGTGCAGTAATAAAACTCTATCAGAGCAAAGATTAATGTCTACCAGCAAAAGGTTAACAACTATTGGAAAGTTAAATGACTATGAAAATGTCCTATTGGAGTGGCAGATGCTGGGTATTGTAGAAGAAATAGAGGAAGAAAATCCTCACAGTGGTCCAGTACATTATTTGCCACATCATGCAGTCATAAAGGAAGCAAGTAAAACAACCAAAATTAGGCCAGTATTTGATGCATCAGCCAGGGATGGACTAGGTAATTCGTTAAATAGTTGTTTACAAACAGGGCCGAATTTGATTGAATTAATTCCATCTTTATTAATAAAATTCAGATTAGGGATTATAGGAGTCACTGCAGATATTGAAAAAGCGTTTTTGCAGATAAGTATTTCTCCTAAAGACAGAAATTTTTTAAGATTTTATTGGTGGAGCAATTATCAGGAAAAGATAAAGAAAATTTTTAGACACTGCAGAGTAGTTTTCGGAATTAAATGTAGTCCATTTTTATTAGCAGCTACCATAAACTATCATATATCACATTCTCCACTACATTTGAAGGATACAGCAGAAAAATTAGCTAATTCCTTTTATGTTGATAATCTTATTACTAGTGTAAACAATATAGAAAAATTAGAAAAATTAATTAAAGAATCTAAAGAGCTAATGACATTAGCTCAGTTTAATCTTAGGGAATGGTATTATACAACAGATAATGTTGTTTCTTCTGTGGAATTTAGCAGCGTTTTAGGCATGTTATGGGATATCCCAAATGATTTACTATTTTGTGATTTAAAAACCCTTATTGAATTAAAAGATACTCCAAAAACTAAACGCGGTCTTTTATCTGTAGCCCATAGAGTATTTGATCCTATCGGATATACCTGCCCATTAACTCTTATACCAAAAATGTTATTACAGGAAACTTGGGAATTAAAAGTTGGGTGGGATAAAGAATTGCCAGAAAATATTGCTAAAAGATTTGAAAAATGGCTAAAAGAAATTAATTTGCTAAGTTTTTGTAAAATTCCAAGATCAATTAGCAAGAAGCAAGCTTTTGACATAAAAGAATCATCAATTCACGTTTTTTCTGATAGCAGTAAATTAGCTTATGGAACTTGCATATTTTTAAGAATGAAAATCAATAATAATGTTTTAGTACAACTTATTCAGGCTAAATCAAGAACTGCACCAAAAAATGTAACAATACCAAAATTAGAACTGATAGCGAATTTAATAGGAGTTAGGTTGAGCCAACATGTACAAGCGGTTAAAGAACTAAGTGTCTTAGAAACCTTTTATTGGACAGATTCCACAGTAGCTTTAACATGGATCAAAACTAAAGGTCCTTGGAAAACATTTGTCCAAAATAGAGTAGACGAAATAAATAAATATACAGCGGTTAGTCAGTGGAATTTTGTTCCAGGAGAACTAAATATAGCAGATGTCACTTCTAGGGGCTGTTCTAGTAAAATGTTACTGGAAAATAGATGGTGGGAAGGTCCAAATTGGCTAAAACAGGATTCGGAAACATGGCCTCACTGGGAAATGACTTCGTCTGTAGATGCTGACTCTGAGAGGAAAAACGAGATCGTGTGCAATATTGTTCATGACCAAGATTTATTTACTAAGCATTTTCATTATTTTTCTAAGTTTTCTCGGATAGTAAGAATGATAGCATGGATAATAAGAATTTATAATCATTCTTCGGGAAAAATTCTAAAACAGACGAAATGTGTATATACTGATTTTAAACAAATTGAAGAATTAACTTATGAAGAAATATTAAAAGCAGAATTAAGACTAATTAAAATAATTCAAAAGGAAGGATTGGTCGAAAATAGAAAAATAGATCATTTAGAGTTTTTAACAGATGAAAATAATATTTTGAGATTAAAAACGAGACTAACATACTGCAATGAGCCATACAATTTTAAATTTCCTATATTGTTACCATCTAAACATGAAATTGTGAGAAAATTTATATTAGAACAGCATAAAATCCACAATCACGCTGGCGTCCAGACATTATTATGTATTATTAGAGAAAATTATTGGATTTTAAGAGGAAGACGAACCATAAAAGAAGTTACCTCAAAATGCATAACGTGTAAACGCTTTAATAGCAAATCCATATCAACTCCTTTAGCACCTTTGCCAAAAGATAGGATAAATAATGCAGCTGTTTTCGAGATATCAGGAGTAGATTTAGCTGGCCCATTATATTTAAAAGATGGTTCAAAAGTATGGGTGGTTTTATTTACATGCGCAGTATTTAGAGCAATTCACTTGGAGTTGGTAACAGCTATATCCACAGATAATTTTCTATTGTCACTTAGAAGATTCATTGCCAGAAGGGGACGAATTTCAGTTTTGTACTCAGATAATGGAACGAATTTTACTGGTGCTAATAATTGCCTAAAGAAAATGGACTGGACTAAGATTTTAGATTATTCGTCGATTAGAAAAATAAAATGGATTTTTAATATCCCAACAGCTGCGTGGTGGGGAGGATTCTGGGAACGTATTGTAAGAATGATTAAAGAATTACTCCGGCGAAATTTGGGAAAAGCATGCGTTAATTATGAAGAACTGTTAACTGTTCTTTGCGATTGCGAAGCGATAATAAATACTCGGCCGCTGACGTATGTTTCCGAAAATGATCAAGATTTAATTCCATTGACACCTTCAATGTTTCTTTATGACCTGACAACCTGTGAAATACCAGACATGGACAACATCGACAGAAATCATATAATCCGAAGATACCGATATTTACAAAAATTAAGAGACGACATTAGATCTCGATTCAGGAATGAATACCTAGCGCAACTCATTCATCATCACCAACAGAGAAAACTATCTACACCATTAAAAATTGGAGATGTAGTTTATGTGGAACAAGAAAAAATAAAAAGAATAAATTGGCCATTGGGTAGGATTCTAGAATTAATAGAAGGAAAAGATGGAAATTGCAGAGCAGCAAAGGTAAAATTACAACATGGGGAAATATTAAGGCCTTTTCAAAAATTGTACCCATTGGAAGTAGACGCAGATTGCGAAAGTAAGGTTCATATTATGAAGGAAAGGAAAGAGCGCTTAGAAAAGAAGGCGGTTAAGCAATATTCAGAGCAGACACAGAAGCTAGTTGGGAAAGAAAAGGATGATAAAGACGAAGTGAATGGACAGGCACGTCTAAAAGAAACAGAAGAAGAAGGATTGAAGACAAGAAGTGGACGTCTAGTCAAACCTGTACAAAGATTTGCGTTTAAGCTCAGGGGGGAGGATTGTTAAGAGTTGATACTTACCCATGTACTTATTGTTAGACTTAGTTTGAGAGTTGTCAAAGTTGTCAAAAATTTAATAAGCAGATTTATTTATTTATTGTAACAAGTTTAGTTAAAACTTGTGATTGTAAATATGTACAGTTTTCAGAGTTTGTTTTTAGAATAAATGGTACAAAAAAAGTACACATGCACATCAAATTACCAAGACATTAAATGTGAATCATCTTAATGAAAACTATACTGAGTGGGATCAGTAAATATGTCGACTTTTAACCATTCATATCATGAAGTTTAATATGCAACAACTGACTTGCGATAGTTGTGTATCACGCCTTAGTTATTGATGTATGACATTTTTGGTAGCTGACAAGCGTCGTATAAGTCATTTATGGTCAATATGGAAAATATCCTGTTGGACGATACCACGACTGAATTGCGATTTCTTAAGGTGCATTGTGGTTGCATTGCATGTTTTTAAAGAGTGCAGTGTTTCTCCAGTGCAACTTAATAGATCAAATAACAGCAGAAAATTGAAGAAAACATTTTTTTCTCTTTATTGCATCTGATTATATTACTTTAATGTGTTTTGTATTTTTAGTTGGCTCAATTGCTGGTGTGCGATTGGCTATTGGAAACCAGAACCTCACTTTGGGAGGATTGTGTGGACAACGGTTTGAAAACGCCTGTTTCAAATTGGGTTTTATCCTCTTTCCAAGCCGATTTGATGTCTTTGAGAACTTTAGCCGAACACATACCTGTAAGTCGTTAAATGAACCGTTTTAACATCTTAATATCTTAATTTGCTTTCAGAGCGCCTTATCGAGAGTGTTTCTGTATGAAGCTACGGCTAGATTGATGGCCGGAGCTGCTCCGGGAAGAACTCAACAGCTCTTAGATAGAAGTTTGAGGCAGAGACATGCCAAATCGTCCATTATTTGCGGTAAAAGTGAGTATACTTAACAAAACGTTAAAATTTGAGATATACGTGTTGACTGTTTGGCATTTTTCACAAATGATATGAACAGTTTGGTGGTTTCAATAGATGACATCAACAGTTTGTAAGCGAGGGTAAACCTTAAAGATAATTAGGTGTATATAAGTAGCGAATTGCAAAGAATTTACAGGTTTAAATGAATAAAGAGGAATTGCTAAGTAATTACAGGTTTAAATGAATAAAGAGGAATTGCTGTAATTGAAAGATAATTTTAAAGGGATGGTGAGAATTAAATAAAAAAAAAGGAATTAGTTGTACAAATTTGCACCTACTTTTTACACCTGAGGTTTTAATATGTTAGCTGACATTGACAGTTTTGTTTTATTTTTAGATGACATTGACAAAAGTTTGTTGGTTTTGAAAGCTGACTTACGCGGCATATACAGATCGATGTCTGTCGCTGGGCTACACTTTCCTTAGCCAATCATCAACATGTATTCTCCTATCTTGTCAAGAATACGTGTTGATTATTCGTTAACGAAAGTGTAGCCAAAGATAGACATCGTTCTGTGCATGCCCAGTGACAGTTTTGGGTTTTTGGTAGATTTTGTAATTTTTGGCAGCTGACATTGACATTTTAGTGTTTTTAGACAGCAGACATTTGTAGTAAAAAATTGTTAATCGTTTTTTTTTTTTTTTTTTTTTTTTTTTCAGGCGACAGGAATCAGCAGGATTTGAGTGGCGAAAGACAGCACGCGACTGCTTTGTATATGGCCTGCAAGCACCTTCCCGGTCCCTTGTTGTCTTCGCCTGGCGAGAGGGCCGGCATGTTGGTGGAGGCTGCTAAAACTTTGGAGAAAATAGGTGATAAGAAGAGATTGCAAGATTGTTATGCGTTTATGAAAACTCTCGGTACTAATGCCGTTAATGTATAAATATGTTGTAACTTTAGTCTTAGTGTTTTAAGATGAATTTTATTTATTTCTTTTTGATATGTAAATAAATGCAGATATTTTTTCAAAAAAAAAAACAAATGAATTTTAGTTTTGTTTCATTAAGGTTATGGTTTGAAATTAACAGACTACTAACCGTGACTAACTAGTATTTTTGATAGCGGTTGCTCAAAAAAAGAAAAAAAAAACGATGTTTTTGTTGGTTACATGTGGGCCACTGACGAGAGTCGCATTAATTATGCGACAGATTGACATTGACGTTTGAGTAAACATTTTTTTGCTAACCGCGTCCCCTAATTTAACCGATTTTTCGGGAATGTCGAGCAGAATAGTGACTTTTGGACCGAGTAACCAATATTTTTGTTAATATCGGACCGTAACCTAAGTCATAACACATTTTCACTATTAATAACAATTTGACATGTAATAGATGACGTTTTTGGGGGTGGGTTGGCTCAGTGGTTAGAGTCATGACTCTGAGATCGGAAGGTCTCAGGATCGAATCCCACCGGTGGCAGGAATTTTTATTTAATTAAAAAAAAAATAAATATTAATTCTAATGCATAGGTAGGATTCCCCACTCGACCATTCACTGTTGGGTTCTAATTAACAGTGCTGTTCCTAAAGTGGCGCTGGGAAACAGTAACAAAGCCTACGCAGAACACGAGGCTAATGGCGATAGTAGTCGACGCCGATGACACCAAATTAAAAAAAAAAATAGATGACGTTTTGAATTCTTCTACGCTTATCATATATGGACGGTATTTTTACTCTACAACTTCGGGTAGTCTCACATGGAGCTACGGAAATTTCAGGGGTCAAGTTGATTCTAAGAGTGTAATAATAACGGGTTTGAATATTCATGGTTAGAGTTTCAATGAAGCTGAAAAGAAATAAGGTCGATACACCGTTAAATAACCACAATTATAAGCCTAACAGGTAATTTAAGTCGTCACGTTCAAGACAAATAGTAATTTGACAGATGGCGTTTTGCATTCTTGCATGCCGATAGTTTTACACCAGACCCTATCAGAAACTGATTTTGACAGGCGGTTTGACTATTGTTATTTGCAAAGAGATATGGGTAATATTCCTGCACTTTCGAAATGCTTTCCTGTTATCCTGATACAAAACTGCAAAGCAATATTTACTTACCAATGTAGGTATAGCAAAAATCTTTTAAGTATATCTTGCACTTACTGTAATAATTGGCATTATTATTAGTAAAATAAAAACAACGTACTGAAATAAACCAAACAACTAAGTTATTACTCCAGTCAATGGCTTACATTTAACCAAAGAGTTAATCAAGGTAAAATAATAAGTTGGCCCGTCATGTAAATTTTTGATTTAAATTAGAAATTAGGAAGGGAGACTTAAGCTGAGAGTTTAATTGCATTTAATTTAATTTTCAAATAAATTTTAAATATACAAATTAAAGAGCTAAGATTTTGTAGACGTTTTTAAAATAAATCGGAGCAGTTGCTGACGCCAATATAAATAATGTAACTTTGATAATAATAAAAATAAAAGTTTAAACAATTATAAAAGAATGTAATACGATTTTTTCAATGGGTCAAATGCTCTATTAATAATCAAATACAATTAATTACCTTGAAACCAATTCTCAAATCAATGTAATAACGGAGAAACAGGATATACGCGGCTAACCCTGTTTTACCAACATTTTAGTTCAGGCACTCGTCGATAGATCTAAAAATAAGCAAGTCGAATAGTTTCCAACACAACACATTTATAGTTAAACAGAAGATGAAATATAGTGTTCCCATTTTTAAATTAATTCATAATAAAAGTAACGATTTTCGTCTGTCATACTTGAACTCATTCACAAAAAACAAGTCGAGTATATATTTGTAAAAAAAACTACACTAAATATGTCTCCGTTATAAATTTTTATATTTAAAACTACATATAGATTTTGCAGTACCTAAATAACGTATAGAATAAACTTCTACAATATACTAGAAAAGTTTTAGATTAGAGTAATTCTGAAGAAATAAAGCCAAACCTCTATTTTGTTACTTTAACCTTGTGTGTTATATATTTCCCTTGACAAACTTATATTTTGAACTAAAAGTAATATTTCAGTTTCGAAATTCAAACATTTGTGACACTCAATCACATAAAAAAAATTTAAAACGGTTCTGTTTTTTTTTAACAGACTTCAAAAAAGGAGGAGGTTCTCAATTCGTCACAATATTTTTTTTATGTATGTTCAGCGATAATTCTTTAACAGGGTGTCCGATTTCAAGGATTCTTTTTTTGTTAGAAAGGGGGTACTTCAGGGGTGGTCCCATATAAATTTGGTCAAAATCTAATAATTCGAAAATCCTCAAACTCTTCATTTTTTATGTATGTTTAGCGATAATGCTTTACGACCTTGTCCGATTTATGATTCTTTTTTTTTTGTTAGTAAGGGGTTACCTTAGGGGTGGTCCCATAGAGGTGGTGATCGCATCTGCGTGTTTTTCAAGTAGGTTTTTTCAATTTTTAATTTCTAATACTTGTTTACATTTGCGAAGTTACTACAAGTATTAAAAGTAATTTTAAAAAACCGATTTCAAAATCGTGCAGATGTCGTCACCACATCTTAACCAAATTTATATGGGACCACCTCTGAAGTACCCCCTTTCTAACAAAAAACGAATCATTAAAATCAAACACCGTGCTAAAGAATTACCGCTGAACATACATAAAAAATAAAAAAAATAAATATTACGACGAATTGAGAACCTCCTCCTTTTTTGAAGTCAGTAAAAAATATCAATAACTAATAATTTTAATAATATTGACATAATAGCCTATAAATGTGTATATTTAATGGTTAAACTTCTCATTTTACACAAATGCACTGTTATTAAAATCATTATAATCTCTAATATTTAATAATTATACTATTAGCCTAAAAATTATAATAAATAAAGAAAAGATAAACAATCTCCACGCCCATATCACAGCAAAGTTGACTGTCAAGCGACCCATTCCTTTCTGAAAACAACTACTCCCTTGGCTAACACCGCATCATGCGATGCATTATATCAATAGAAAAAAAGCAGATATAAAAAATGATTTTCAACACTCTATCTTTGATTAGTCACATTAGCTTAAATTGGTCACATTTGAGAAATTGGAATTATTTTATTATTAAAGTAACAGAAAAGTCATTATATTTACCAGAATCTCTTGAAAGTGGATAACTAGCAAAACTGTTCCTGTCAATTTAATAGAATATTAGATTGACCAATTAGGGATCTTATTATTGTTATGGCAACATACATTTTTCGTTGAAATTACAAATAAACTTTTTTGAGTGTACTATTAAAATTAATAGTATCCGCCAGGACGTACCTAAATTCGTACCCAGGATTAAAATAAACCTCTGAGTTAATCTCATACCTGAATAGAAGCACATAAACTCGCCTCCGAAAAGAACAGGTACCAAAATGTAGATACCTAAATTCGTCCCCATCGAATTTAGATTTAAAATTTTATTAAAAATATATTAATTGTGGATTAATATTATTTGACTATAGACCGTTTCATTAAATTACCAAAAATCAAAATTTTGATTTTAATGGAAGAATATGGTTTATATTCATTATTTGTTTTTTGCTTAGAGCAAAATCTATTTAAAAAAATTAAAAATGTTAATTTTTGACGATATTTTCAAATAATATGTAAATAGTTTTTTTAAATTCAATTTGATAAGAAAGATAGCGTATGTCACATTTTACAAATAACACAGTGTAAAAAAATACAAACAAACTATAGGTATATAATATATTTTTATGCTTCAAAAAAATATTTACAATTAGGTATATGAAACTTATTATATATGTTTATAAAAATATGAAATGCATTTAACAAAATCGAATCTTCTGATGGATCCACTTTTATACTCTTCTATTTTTTTCCAATACATTGTTTTCGTTTCCGCATCACTGGATCGCGTATGCTCGAAGGTTCGCCCAAACTTTGAATTTTTATGTATGTTTCAGTTTGAAATTGTCTTAAAACTTCAATAAAATGAAACAATGATGGATGTGCGGTATAAAAATATGCGTTAAATTTAGCATGGAAAGATTTATAAGCGTTTGCCCAGACAACACACCAAATCTCAGAGATATCCACAGAATATCTTCTGTGGATATCTAATATATCCACAGGATCTAATATCCCGTGGATTTAATAATATCCAAATGTCCGTCTATATCCAGAATATATAGAAGATATCCTAATGGATATCCAGCAAAATATCGAATGGGTATCTTCCAGAAAATACAAGAAATCCCAGATATATCCACAGAATGTATTTTGTGGATATTCAATATATCCAATATGGATATCCAACCAAATGTCCGTCTATATCCCAGGATATAGAAGATATTCGGATATTCAGCAACATATTTTATCCTTAGTAGAGGTTCATAAGTAACCAATGATTATTGAATAACGTCGAAAGACAATAGCAGAGATAAATAGCTATTTATGTACCAAGGGCGTAATAGGGATGATTATGCCCGGAGGATAACAGATCCATCCCAAGGGCCTTTTTTAAACAGATTTCTTTAAGATAGTCCTCTAATGTATTTTAAAGATCCGTTTAAATAATGACAGAAGTAAAGAAGAAAATATTTTTAAAGGTCGTTAAATATAAAGGAATTGTTACAGAATAGACCCCTATTGGGTCTATTTTAATTTAAAAAATACGAACTGCAAAAATCAGAGAGCTTCCGAAAATTCCACAAAAAAATCTAATTATCATAATATTAAACATAAACAGCGGCAACGTTGCGGTGAGCGATGTGCCGCTGACGCCATCAAGCTAAAATCGGCTAGAACCGACCAGCCGGACCAGCGCGTTAGTGTTCGAGAACGATCAGGATTGCTTTGAACGGGATAAATACGCACGGCGCGGCGACATTGCGCTTAGTTTAAAACTGAACGCGTAACCAACGTCCAGCGGTTGGTTTAGTAGAGAACAACGAAAAATAATATTATGGCAAGCAGTTGTAAGAAGGTAAAGACATACCACTTTCATTCGGAATGGGAAGAACAATACTTTTTTACAGAAGTTAAAGATAAAAAATGTGTGTTTGTTTTGTAATACTTCGGACTCCGTTTCTAAAAAAGGAAATATTGAGAGACATCATAAAACTGTACATTCTAATTTTGAAAAATCATTCCCACTACATTCTGCCGCCAGAAAGGAGAAACTGAAACAGTTAAAAAAAGCAGTTAATTGGACAACAATCAATATTTTTAAGAAAAGTCGACAAAAATAAGGCTACAACTGAAGCATCGTACCGTGTGTCCCAGATAATTGCACAAAAAAGAAACCTTATGACGACGGGGAAATGATAAAACAGGCGTTTTTAGAAGCTGCTGATTCGTTATTTGCCAACTTTAGAAATAAAGGCGAGATAGTTTCAGCTATAAAATCTATGCAACTTTCTGCTAATACAGTGATGAGACGTGTAGAAGTAATGAGCAATGATATTTTTTTACAGTTAAGAACTGACTTAGATAACTGTGTTTATTTTTCACTTCAACTGGATGAATCAACAGATGTCGTTGACACTGCCCAGATGGCCGTGTTCGAGAATGTCTAAGCGAGGAATGCCTGTGAAAACCGCTGCGCAAATCTTCAATAGACAAAAATAAGGTAGCGAAGCTAGGGAAGAAGTCACTTGGTAGCTGCCACCCTGTATTTTCGCCAGAACAAGAACTAGTAAAGCATATCCTAGATTTTGAAAGTAGGATGTATAGACTGACCTTGCGTGATTTGCGACAAAAACAAACTTCCCCACAAGTTTTCCCATGTCAAAAAGGCTGCTGGTAAAGATTGGTTGAACGGTTTTAAAAGAAGACATCCAGATATTTCCTTGAGATGTCCTGCTAGAACGAGAGCTTTCAACAAATCAGTTGTGACAAAGTTCTATAATCTGTTGAGAGAGATTTATGCAAAAAATAATTATGCCCCTCACCGAATTTTTAACGTAGACAAGACTTCGATTTCTACTGTGCCCGGGCGAAATTCAAAAATATTAGCAAAAAAAGGTTCCAAACAAGTTGCAAGGGTAACAGCGGAGCGCGGACTTTCGACAACAGCGGTTGTTTGTGATCAGCTGCAGGAAGTTTTGTCCCCCCAATAATGCTTATTTTCAGTAGGAAGCGAATGAAGGCCGAACTAACAGATGGAGCTCCTCCAGGTACCATTTTTGCTTGTAATGAAAGTGGTTGGATGCATACAGAAGTTTTTAAGCAGTGGTCTGCTCATTTCATATTTTTTGTAAAGCCAAGAATTTATGAGCCCGCGTTACTTTTATTAGATGGACATTTATCGCACACAAGAAATCTCGATGTTATTTTAAGTGCCAGTGAAAACTTTGTAACCATCTTGTGTTTATCACCCCACTGCACGCACAAGCTGCAGCCGTTGGACGTTGCTGTTATGGGTCCACTTAGCGTTTATTTAGACCAAGCATTAGAAAAATGGTTTAACCATCATCCTGGTAGAACCGTAACAGTGTTTCAAATTAGCCAAAAATTTTGCGGAGGCTACTTAAAGGCTTGTATACCAACAAATGGAATAAACGGGTTCCGCAAAACTGGCATATTTCCATTTGACCTAAAGGTTTTTTCTTCGTAGCAGCTGAAGTAACCGACCAATTACCTAGTGACCTTGATGAAGCTGAGGATATGGCTCAAGGATCCAGTTCATGTAACGTAGCTGATTTATCGACAGACATAACCAACAAAGCAGATAATGGTTCTAGCGAAACAAATGATCTGTACAAGAATCCTGAGCGTGGGCCCAGCTCAAAACGAGATGAACAAATAAATTCATCTTTTATGGTTACACCACAAGAATGTCAACCTTTTCCTAAAATTCAAGGCAAGAGAAACGCAACAAAAACGAAATCTTGTGGAAGTGCAGTTTTAACCAGTACGCCATACAAAACTGCTCTTGAAGAGGACATCAACAATAAAGAAGCAAAAGGATAGACAATTAAAACGAAAAATGGAAATGATAAGAAGACACTCAAACAGAAGAAACCAAAACAACAAAAGAATATAAAAAACACTTTTTCCGACTCTTCGGATTCAAAAGACAACCAGAGAAATGCATCATGTCTCTACTGCTGCGAGGAATACTTTACTTCAATTGACGGATGGATTCAATGTAGAAAGTGTTTTGAATGGGCTCACGAATTGTGTGCGGTGGTAGAAGAAGACGAAGATGAATTCATCTGTGAACATTGTTCCGATGTTCCCTTTGCGTTAGCCAGAGTTCAGAGAAATATTAGGTTTTAAAGACATTTTTTCTTGATACTATATTTGCAAATTATAATTTTTAAGTTGTTTGTAGAAGGGTTCGTTTTACCCCCAGTGTGCGGGTAAAATGATCCGTTTGCTATTTTTTTTATTTTGTGTATTTTTAAGAAGTGAATAAAGATATTTTTTAAAAAAGTGGTGTTTTGTTAAGACAAATTACTCTTTTAGGGACTTATCCTTTTAAAATGAAATTTTAAAAATATTTTCCCATTTTTAAGGAGTTTTTTTCTTAGGGGGATCATTTTACCCCCCTCTCCCCTAATTTTTTGAAACAACGTTCATAAGTTGCTAAAGTAACTGGCATTGTCATTACCACAGGAAGATGTCTCCATCTTTGGAAAACTTGGAATTTGTCCAAAATACAATCTACAACTCTTCAAATTAGGCCGCAAGGCTTTGGTATGTTACTTAAAGCTTTCAAGTTCTAAACATAATTCATTTGAATTTTATTTATCTTTATTTTATTTAAGCTCCAAACTTGGTGCTGATTTTTTAAATTCTTTCATTGCTTCTTCCTCCAAAGAGTTTTTAATTAAAACCATTTCAAATATTTGATTCAAATACCTAATTCTTTTTTTATTTGTTTGTACGTTGTTAAAATATTATTATCGCTAATATTTTTTTACCGAAAAAATAGTTATCTTTAAATATTGGAAATATTTAAGGAACTCAAATATTTGCGAATAGTTTTAATTCTTTACAAAGCAATCACTGGGCGTTCGGATTAATCATGAAATCTAAATGCCTCATTCTTAAAATCTCAACGGTACCTATAAGTAGTAGGTATATCACCTAAGACGGTTACAAGTAGTGAAAATGTATACAGATAAATTATTGTTGGTGTTTATGTTCAGTGCACTCAATGCGCAGTTTTCCCAAACGAAATATAATTTCGAAACAAAATACATAGAAGTCCCTCTGGATCACTTTGCGTCAATTGAAGAACCGAATGTTTTTAATTTGAGATATTTAATAAACGCCGAATATTATAATGGAACAGGACCAATATTTATTTACACAGGCGGAAAAGGAGATATTTTCGTTCAAGCTCAAAATACAGGTTTCATGTTCGACATTGCACCCATCTTCAATGCTCTTCTGGTTTTCGTAGAACATAGATACTATGGTCAATCGCTGCCATTTGGAAACGATTCTTTTTCTTCGCTGAAACAGTTGAAGTAAGTACGCAATTTTTTGCACCCACATGTAGAGGAAGTGTCCTTAAAATGGGATATTTAAGGTTTGAGTAGTAATAAATAATCCATAAATCAAAAGAATCCCACCAAAAACGTACAAACATGTTCTCTAAAGTGTTTCTCATTATACAGGGTGTTTCAGATTTAAACGGACACACAGCTTAATGGGAGGTAGAGTACACTTAGCTGAGTTCAAAACACTCCCATACTTACCTTTAATCTTACTCGTTTCTGAGATATGATTTTTTGCCAAAACTAAAGTGGGCCATTTTTAGTAGCGTAACTACAAATTTAAGCCCCCCCCCCGAACTTTTAACATAAGCCCTAATAGATAAGAATTTTGCGTAGTCATTAAAACCTTAATAATAATAAAAACTGTCCTTTAAAATAACGAAGGGTTGGATTGGATGTCAATTCTAGTACATACGTAGGCTCCATGCTTGTTAGCTAAATTTAACAATAAAATTTATAAACTTGTTTATTACACTAATTATCTTAAATCTGGTAAGTATAAGTAAACTGTATTAAAAAATAAATGAACAAAATCTATATAGTTACTATATAAAATAAGACTTTTTTCTAGCTTTCCTTTCAGAAAAAAAAATAATGGCTTGGCCAATGTCAATTTCTCGCGCCAAATCATTTTCGATTGTCAAAAGTGCTAGAGAATCCAGCCTGTCTTGAGAAATTCTGTTTATCAAATAATTTTTAATTATTTTTAATTTAGAGAAAGACCTTTCATTACTTGCGACGCTTACGGGTAAAATCAAATACATTATCAGAGCTTTAATTGTATTAGAAAAGCTAGATACGCATGTTAGTCCAGTAACTGAAGACCTGAAAATATGCAAAGCTGTCATTAAGTCGGTCCAGATTTCCTTTGTGGCTCAATTCTTAGGTCTTGACGGTTGCTTTCAAGGGCGAAAACTTTTACCAACTCTGCTGCGTCGGAAAGGGCCCAAAATGGACCCTAAAACTGGTTTCCCGCCAATATCTTCCACAATATGCAAATTAGAGAATTTTTGTTTAGATAAAAAAGAAAGATCTTATCATTATCTACAAAAATGATCCCTATCATTTTTGTCGGGAATTCGACAGGTTTCGAGATAACCGCAATCAAAAGTCCCCTCGTTCAGCCTCTGCTTTATCTCTATAGCAATGCTGATTAGCTTGCAAACGGGTGGACAAATTGTTTCAGAACTCGGTCAAAAATTGATATTTTTCGATGATTCAAAGTTCATTACAATGGGAAAACCCATAGGTATCGATCCATGTGCCTTGAAGCCCGTTATTTCCTGTCAAGAACATTGAAAAAGGGGTCAAAGTTGCGTTTTCCCACTACTTTGGACCACTTTATAGTAATTCATTCATATTTTTTTTCTTTTAATAGTTTTTTTATCCCATTTTTGTTTTAAATGGGATCTTGAGATGTCTCGAATGATCTCAGAAATGTTTTTCCAGTATCTTCCTTTCGTTTTAAAACAAAATTGATTTGTTTATTTGCATTTTTCATACGTTTTCGGAGTTCTAGAAATCTCTGAAACAAGCAGTGATTAAAAACTCATATTTCATTATATTGTTATTCAATGCACACCATTTTAAAGCTTAGAGTGTCTACTTTTCGAATGTATTTTTTTAAAAATGGTGTGCATTGAATAACAATATTATGAAATATGAGTTTTTAATTACTGCTTGTTTCAGAGATTTCTAGAACTCCGAAAACGTATGAAAAATGCAAATAAACAAATCAATTTCGTTTTAAAATGCCAGGAATATACTGGAAAAAAATTGCTGAAATCATTCGAGACATCTCAAGATCCCATTTAAAACAAAAATGGGATAAAAAACTATTAAAAGAAAAAAAATATGAATGAATTACTATAAAGTGGTCCAAAATAGTGGGAAAACGCAACTTTGACCCCTTTTTCAATGTTCTTGACAGGAAATAACGGGCTTCAAGGCACACGGATTGATACCTATGGGTTTTCTTATTGTAATGAACCTTGAATCATCGAAAAATATCAATTTTTGACCGAGTTCTGAAACAATTTGTCCACCCGTTCACAAGCTAATCAGCATTGCTATAGAGATAAAGCAGGGGCTGAACGAGGGGACTTTTGATTGCGGTTATCTCGAAACCTGTCGAATTCCCGACAAAAATGATAGGGAGCATTTTTATAGATAATAATAAGATCTTTCTTTTTTATCTAAACAAAAATTCTCTAATTTGCATATTGTGGAAGATATTGGCGGGAAACCAGTTTTAGGCTCTTTCCGACGCAGCAGAGTTGGTAAAAGTTTTCGACCTTGGAAGCGACTGCCGAGACCTAAGAGTTGAGCCACAACGGAAATCTGGACCGACTTAATGACAGGTTGATCCCTTCAGTTACTGAACTATGTAGGATTTATCATCTAAAAAATATTTTAAAAACTCAGTTATGCTCTCAATATTCTGAAGGTCTTTACATAATAATTTATTATTTCTTATGACAACTAGTTCAAGAGCTAAGGATTCAGTTTTATTAAAATCACTTTTAAAAAATATTTGCAACACACAAAAAAACAAAATTAAAACTTTAATTATTTTTTAATATAATTTTTGCTTCGTCCACTCGTCCTTTTTTTAGATATTAAAAGCTTTTGTTATGTCTGTGAACCGAAATCTGATGGCAGTTAGACAATGTAGTATATCAGACCATCTGGTAGGGTTTAATCTTCTTAATTTTACAGACGAACTTTCCGTAAATGTGGAAAGAAGATTTCAGCGAACTATGCTGGAACCAAGAAAGGTATTTGTTCTAATTGAGTAAAAAACAGTGCAAATCCTTTTATGGCATTAATTGCGTCATTTATTACCAAGTTTAAATTATGAGCGGCACAATGCATATAAATGGCACTCATTACATTGGCCCCATCATATATTGTTCCCTAAACTTATTTATATCTAATCCTAAGCAATTTAACGAGTTCAAGAGCACATGTGTTATTCCTTCAGCAGACTGTGACTCAACTTTAATAAATCCCAAAAAACTGTCTTGGATAACTATAGTCTCTATTAAATCGTTTTGGCCTTTTACGAATTCAACATACCTCACCACCATACTGAGCTGAGTAGTATCTATTAAAACAGAATAAAACGGAATTTTTTTTTAATTTTTGTAATATAATATTTTTTAAATTAGCACTTAGTATTAAAATTATTTCATTTTGAATTTCTGGCGATAGATATTTAACTGTTCTTCCTTTTGGCATATTAAGTACTTGCTTCAAAATCGGATCACATTGAGAAAGTAAGTGTACTAAAGCAAGATAATTTCCATTATCTAAATCTAAATGGATATCTTCCGTGTCTGCGAAATGCTAAAATACGTCTCGCAAGTAACAAAGTTATGTTAAACAGTCTATCTAGGACTTGCCGCCAAAACTCAGCTTCACAATTAAGCAAATCTGTATTTTCCCAGTCAATAGTACAATTTTTTTTCCAGGAATCATACAGTGAGCATAATAAGTCTTACTCCCCTAACTAAGTCGTTACTGGAGTCTTGTTAGGAAGATCGCCGAGACACGTCGATTTTTGATTTCTACAATGTACATTTTTGTAAGAATAGTTTACCCTTAATTTCATCCCTTACTGGACGGGAGCAACCCTTTCGAAAATTTTAAATGGCATGGGGTGGTGAGTGATAGCTCATTTGAAAGGGGGTTTTATTCTCTATTCAACCGTACAAAAAATTTTAAAATTTGCTTCATTGCGTGTTGATTTATTATTGTTTAAAAATAACAAAACATCACAAATAGGAAACCAACTAAACTAAGAGTGACCTTAACTAATCGCAAAAGTCTTACTTCACGTCTGAACCAAAACCGATATCATGCAGGGTCGAATTTTAATTCTAAGGATGAGTGCGCTACGTTAATTTCCGATATTCTGAGGCAATAATTAGTCGAGAATTAATGAAGCAAATTTAAATTTTTTTTGCACGGTTGAATAGAGAACAAAACACCCTTTCAAATGAGCTATCACTTACCATCCCATGCCATTTAAATTTTTCGAAAGGGTTGCTCCCCTCTAGTAAGGGATGAAATTAAGGATAAACTATTCATACAAAAATGTACATTGTAGAAATCAAAAATCGATGTGTCTCGGCAGTTTTCTTAACAAGACTCCAGTAACGAGTTAGATAGGGGGGGGGGGGGGTAAGACTTATGATGCTCACTGTATATAAAACAACACGTCAGATGGGACTGAATTAAAAAATGGTCTTTAATTTTTGTTGATAAACCCTGCCAGTCATTAAGTCCCGATATACATCCTGACCCTAATCTATGCTTAACAGTGTTAAACAGCCAACATGCCGGACAATAAGCAAGATCTTTGTTTTTCGAATAACATGTGGGGTCAGCACATACTTTGATTACTATACGAGGCAAGAGAGAGGTCCGACACGCCCAACATAGGGCGCGGCCATTTTGAACCCTGTGACACAGTTTACAGCTAAAGAATCAGATCGCTCACCCTGCGTCGGCACTTTGGATCTCAATGTTTCAGTTTATACACTGTGCAACTCGGATAATACAATATATGACAACCGCCTATAATAAAACAGCAGTCTTCTGCGTATCCTGAATTTGTATCCCTGGAGTGGATGTTATTTTGGAACTTTCAACTGGTCCGAGTGAGCTAACTGATTCTTTAGCAATAAACTGTGACTTCAAAAATAATATTCACTGACACCACATACTTTGATTTTCTTTTACTATACGGATAATGGTCGCACTGCGCAGATTTCTGAGTGCCTTTTAAAAGGAGATAGAAAACTCCGCCATTTTGAACCCTTATTACGTGTTGCCTACATCTTGGCGCAATATTTTTAATAGGTGCGTTTTAATCATCTGCTTCTGCTTCGGAATTGTCGGTTTTATTGTTTGAATCTGACAGGTTAAAACGACTAAACCGACAATTCCGGAAGCAGAAGCGGATGATTAAAACGCACCTGATATTTTGCTTGCTGCTGTCAGTGTCAGTGAATATTATTTTTGAAGTCACAATTTATTGCTAAAGAATCAGCCCAGACAACACACCAAATCCCAAAGATATCCACAGAATATCTTTTGTGGATATCCAATATATCCACAGGATATCAGAAATATTCCGTGGATCTAATATGGATATCCAAATGTCCGTCTATATCCAGAATATAGAAGATATCCTATGGATATTCAGCAAAATATCTAATTAGTATCTTCCAGACAATACAAGAAATCCCAGAGATATCCACAGAATATATTTTGTGGATATCCAATATCCAAATATGGATATCCAACCAAATGTCCGTCTATATCCCAGGATATAGAATTCAGATATTCAGCAAAATATTTTATAGGTATCTTTAGTAGACATTCATAAGTAACCAAATGAATGATAACGTCGAAAGAAAATAGAGATAAAAAATATTTCCAACAATCTGCCTTTGAGTTTGCCCACTAAGGAAAAAGTCATCCTTATTAGGACTCTTCAGCAATAAATGGAAATTCTCGACTCCAGTCTCTAATAGAGTCTTAATGCGAAAAAATGTTCGATCAACTCAATTATGGCGGGTTGAGCATGAGTAGATACGAAAGTGGTATCGCCATCTATACTTAGGAAGCAAAATCAAAAATTACATCTAGTAGTTATCCACGATGGTTTGCGTCCGCGCTAAGACTTTGATATATGTGGATGTCCATGGGATATTGAATACACCTTAAAAAAAATAATTTTAAATATCTGAACGGTACTATTAGCCACAATGGCGAGCACAATGGCGTAATTTTTTAATAATTTGCTATATAATTACTATTATTTATGGACATTTGCATGTCTATAAATTACATTTTATGGATATAAAATAGATATCCACCATGGACTGGACATTCAGTGGATATTGGGATGTTCAGTAGATATCCAAAGGATTTGGTGTGCTGTCTGGGAGTTAGCTCACTCGGACCAGTTGAAAGTTCCAAAATAACATCCACTCCAGGGATACAAATTCAGGATACGCAAAAGACTGCTGTTTTATTATAGGCGGTTGGCATATATTGTATTATCCGAGTTGCACAGTGTATAAACTGAAACATTGAGATCCAAAGTGCCGATGCAGAGTGAGCGATCTGATTCTTTAGCTGTAAACTGTGTCACAGGGTTCAAAATGGCCGCGCCCTATGTTGGGCATGTCGGACCTCTCTCTTGCCTCGTATAGTAATCAAAGTATGTGGCAATAATCACATTCACTATTGCCGCGTTTGAATATCCACATCGGATGCATCTGAGATGTTGTAAATCTTTTATACTAGGACAGATGTGTCCGTTTTGGATAAACAAACGGTAGAGATATAAAAAATGCATAAGATGTGGATTTTCAAACGCGGCATATGAAATTGAAAGTTCGTTATGTTAGCAAGTTTAAAAATCAGTACAGCTTGCCCTTGGGCAATACTTCGCTAGATGGCAACACTCGTTTCATATAAAAAACATGAGATCCCGTTTTAGCTTACTGTCCCATTTTAAGGACACTTCGCCTATATTATCCACTTTGTATATAAACTGCAGATTAAATATCAATCTGCTCTATGTATACACTTTCATATTCAGTAAGGATATTAAAAAATCTTCCAAATAATACATAACTATTTCATATCTTATGTTAACATATTTGATAAAATTTCAGATATTTATCCACCACTCAAGCGTTAGCTGATTTTGCTTCTGTCAGCAAGTATTTAAAAGATATCTTTTCTGAAATTGACGATCTTCAGCCAACAGTTGTAGCATTTGGTGCATCATACAGTGGAATGTTAGCAGCCTGGCTAAGAATGAAATATCCTTATTTGGTAACTGGTACCATTGCATCTTCGGCTCCTATGTTCGATTTTCCTGGATTGATAGAGTGCGATATGTTTTACGAGAAAATTACGCAAGTGTATGACAAAAATGGCGGTGAGGAATGCGTGGAAATGATTAAACGAGGTTGGGATGTCATCACGGCTTTATCCAAAACAAAAATAGGTAATTATTATTATTGTTAGTATAGAATCATTGTTAATAATAATAAATTAATTAGTAAAAATAGCAACATATAAAAATAAAATTCATAAAATATACAGATTCATCCATCGTACTAGGAACATGGTAAGCATGATGACCAATTGACGCTTGTCCGCAACGGTCACATTCAAATTTTGTGCTTTTATCGCGGGCGAAAAGTATTTCTTTAGATTTAAAATGACTGTTTAGGAAATTGCTGAGAATGTACAAATTGTGAAATGGCATTTTCAAGGCAACACAATTCGACAAATAAGCGGTTTGTTTGAGGCGACATTTCAAAATAGGCCCATACCATCACTCTCAACAGTACATCGTATTGTTCAAAATTTTGAAATTCATGGCTGCGTTTCTCCCAATGAACATAAAAAGGCTCGAGTTAATAATAATCAGAATGAACAAGAAGATAGGGATATTATGATTTGTGCAACTGTGGAAGAAAATCCGATGATATCTCAGAGAGAGGTTGCGGAAGTTGTAGGTTCCAGTTAAACCACAGTAAATAGAATTTTAAAAAAACATGGATATCAATCTTATAAAGTAAGAAAATGCCAAGAAATTTATGATACTGACAATATCAGACGAATGGAATTTAGCGAGGCAGTAATGGATAAAGTTAACAATGACAACAATTTTCTTTACAATGTTGTGTTCACCGATGAGTCGACTTTTCCATTACTTGCCAGGCATAATTCATTCCAAGTCCGATATTGGTCTCGAGAAAATTTACATAAATTTGTAACAGTTCGCACGCAGTTCCCGCAAAAGTTGAATGTTTAGATGGGAATACTAGGTAAAAATGTAATCGGTACTTTTTATATTGAGGGTAATTTAAATAGTGTTAAATATTTGGATTTTCTCAGACACCATATTGTCCCTGAGATACGGCGATTGGCAGGAGCTCGATTTAACAATATTTGGTTTCAACAAGACGGATGTTCTGTGCATAATCGTGTGACGGTGCAGCACTTTTTAAATGAAACATTTCCCAACAGATTATTATCAGGGAAAGGTACAATTCTGTGGCCAGCTAGATCGCCGGATCTCGCACCTTGTGATTTTTCTTGTGGGGTTATTTAAAGTCTCAGATATACAAATTCAGGGAAGAAAGAGCTAACGACTTAGATAAGCTGAAAGTGAAAATTTCAGAAGCCGTTCAACTTAAGAGTCCCAATATGTTGGCTGAAGTAAGGCGATCATTTTACGATCGCTTGGGGTACTGTATTGCCCAAGAAGGAGGTCTATTTGAGCACCTATTACATTAAAAATAAATTCGTGTTCTTTTATTATTGATTGTAATTTATTATTGTCTATTGGATTCCATTTTATAATTTTTATTTTTTTGTAATTTTTTAAACTTAGTTTTGTATTTTTTTTTAATCTTAGTTATGTAATTTTTTAAAGTTCGTTTTGTTTTTTTTAATGTTCAATGTTTGTTCTCTATTTTTTAATGTTTGTATTGAATTTTTTTCCATTTGAAAACAAAATCAAAGTTGTTTTTTATAAATTTTAAACTGTTGCTGTTCTTACTATTGTGGAGGGTCTAAAAAAAAAAGAAAAAAAAAAGAAAGAAATGAAAAAATAAAATGAAAATTAATAAAATAAAAAAAAAAATTAAAAAAAACGTCGGCGCCGAGATTCGATCCTACCTCTACCCGCGTAGGTAGATTGTAAGTACAATACCTTACCCACTGCGCTACGTCAACAACTACCTATTAAAGTTGTTCAAAATTTTGTCTATTATTACAAATTCTGGTTGATGGTTGCATTATTAAATTTCGCTATTTTCATGTCTGAATATGTTATGTTTGTTCTTTATCTTCATTTATTTATAAAATATTCATTAATACTCAACTCTGTCGTGAAATGTATAAAGTTATTCCAAATATGTCACATGCGAAAGCTTTGGAATGACAGTAGCAGACAAGGGTAAATTGGTCATCAGTTTGACCGTGTTCGTAGTACCGTGGATGGATCTGTATATAAAAAAGTACTGATAAAAAAGAAAAAAACGACTGAAATATGTTTACAAAGCTAAAATTATTTGTGCGTGCATTATGGTCTCAAAAGAAAAATATTTGAATTACTTAGGGCATATTTAGAAAATGGTTGTCAGTGTGTTTAGTTGGAAGACATAAGGAGTAATTTCAGTAAAATCAAATACGGAGTACCTCAAGGTACTGTATTAGGCCCCCTACTGTTTTCGTTATATATAAACGGTTTATTGGAACTTAATTTAAGAGGTAAGATTATACACTTCCCCAATAAATTAACGCACCATCAAAAAATAACAAAAAGTTTAAAGTAAATATTTGTCAAAACGACTTGTCTGATTTGGACGATTTTTTTTTAAATGAAAGGTTGTCTCTTACACAACGTCGGTGTGCTAACTGTGTTTGTATAAAACCCTCTTTTTTATTAATACAGGGTGTATCAATTATAACGTGATTTTTTCATAAAAGTTGTAACACCCTGTAGAGTGCAACAGTTACATTATCAAGTTAGAATTGATCTCACAATGTAGCCTTATCTATTCTTAACAATTTCTTTTCTTATTTACTCCATTATCTTTGTCATTATTTGAGAAACATTATTTTATAACATAACATGATTTTATTAAAAATTAATATCAATTATAACAATGAAAACACGAAACAAAATGTAACGAAATAAGTTTCAGTAGCGAGTATTTCCGCCTCTGGCACGAATAACTTCTTGACAACGGTGGCCCATACTTAAAATAAGAGACCTTATGTCATTTTGGTCCAATTCTTCCCATATTTGAATCAGTCTCTGCCGTATATCTTCCAGAGAGTTCAGATTACGTTCCTCTTGTAATCTCCTCCCAAGAGTATCCCAGAGATTTTCTATCGGATTTAAATCCGGGCTCCGAGCTGGCCATACCATGGTAGCGATACCAACTTCCTCTAGATAATTTCTCACAACTCGAGCAACATGAGGCCTGGCATTATCTTGCATCAACAAAAATCCCTGCCCTATATATGGTGCAAATGGAACTACATGTTCGTCTAAAATCTCCAATATGTACCTGTCAGCTGTAAGGCTTCCATTTAAGATTACAAGTTCTGTGCGACCAGTCAAAGAAATGCCTCCCCAGACCATCAGAGATCCTCCTCCAAATAATGTTGTATGTGAGAAATTACACTGAGCATACCGTTCATTAGGGCGTCGGTATACGCGCATACGCCTATCATTGTTATACAGACAAAATCGAGACTCATCAGTAAATAATACCTGTTGCCATTCAGCTTCTAACCAGTTACGATGCGCTCTGGCAAAATTTAGCCTTGCTCTGCGATGAACTCTAGTTAGAACTGGACCTCGAGCAGCTATTCTAGGCCTCAAATTATGTTCCCTTAGTCGCTGACGAACAGTTTCTGTACAAACTTCTAAACCATTAGTATCCCGAAGCTGGGTTTGAAGGGTCCGAGCTGTTACAAAACGTTGTCTTAAGGCTGACAGTCTTAAAAATCGATCATGAATCGGAGTAGTTACTCGGTTTCTTCCTTGTCCCGGCCTACGACCATGATTTCCAGTCTCTCTATATCTTTGTATAACTCGTGAAACGGTTGTGTGGGTTACGTCAAATCGTTCACCAATTCTTCGGTAACTCCAACCCTCTTCGGACAATATTAAAACTTGAGCACATTCTTCGCGAGTAAGACTTCGTGGCATATTGTTTAATAATTTTTTTTGCAAAAAATGGCGAATGAACTAAATTCTGACAATACCCATCTGTATTTGACAATTACTGGTTTCTCCATAGCATGCTACTTACTTTAGTGCTTATAATGCTAATGCAAATGAATAAAGTCATGTTAAGTTATAAAATTGAGTTTCTCGTGTAATAGGAAACATAATGGAGTAAATAAAAAATGAAATTGTTAAGAGAAGATAAGGCTAAATTGTGATATCAATGCGAACTTGGTAATGTAACTATTGCGCTCTACAGGGTGTTACAACTTTTATGAAAAAATCACGGTATAATTGCTACACCCTGTATTAATAAAAAAGAGGATTTTATGCAAACACAGTTAGCAAACCGACGATGTGGAAGAGGCAACCTGTCATTTAAAAAAAAAATCGTCCAAAACAGACAAGTGGTTTTGACAAATATTTACTTTAAACTTTTTGTTATTTTTCGATGGTGCGTTAATTTATTGGGGAAGTGTATTTTAATAATTTTTATTTGAGAGTGACGCATCTGCGAAATAGTTTGGGTCCAGCCCTCTCTCTGGAGTTGAAAACCATATTTAATAAATTCCAAGACTTTTTAGTGAGACCAAAAGTACCTACTCTAGGGCTCTAACAGTACGATTAACTTTTATTTGTTTACAGATTTACTAGATCTTTTGAAAAATAAAATATTGATATTTCAACTTTGTGATTTTTACTAAAGAATATGCTTCTACTGTACTTGAACTTAAATAATAATTTCTTTACAGGTAGAGGAGTCTTCTCGGAATTGAAAATATGTTCAAAAATTGAAAACAGCAAGGACGTTGAAAAATTATTAAATTGGTTACAGAATATCTACGTAAATATGGCACTGGCAAATTATAATTATCCAACAAATTTGTATACTCCCTTACCAGCGTACCCTGTGAAAGTGTTCTGCAATAAACTCACTTCTTATTACGAAATCAGTAACAAAAGTTTTATACAACATTATAGTCGTGCTTTAGAGTTGTATACCAATTATACTGGAAATAATTTGTGCAACAATATTAACTATATAAACGAGGATTTGACTGAAATCGCTTGGAATTATCAAAAATGCACAGAACTGATACGCCCCAGATGCTCAACCGAAAACGATATGTTTGTTACAAAACCTTGGGATTATGAAAAATACGCCCAAAACTGCAATCTAAGATTTGGGGTCAAAGATATTCGACCAGAATGGACTATACTGGCTTATGGAGGAAAAAATTTGAAGTATTTTTCCAATATAGTTTTCAGTTATGGTGACATGGATCCATGGTCAAGTGCTACCGTTTTAGACAACGTATCTGATTCAATATTTTCTATTAATATTCCCGATGCTACAAACCAACTGGATTTAAGAAAATTTGATCTTGCCGATAATAACTATGTTGCTGAGACTAGAAAATTTCATATTCGCACCATCACGCAATGGTTAGAGAATGATGACTAATAATTTTATTTCAATTTTTGATGTTCTTTGGTTTTAGTTGTTTAAATAAAGCTACAGTTTAGTTATTTGTAAATCTTTCGGCACTTGTTTGTATCAGCTTTAGTACTAGTTTTAATATTTTTTGAAATAAATAAAACTCTAAATCTATGCATTTAATTTTAATATGAGATATATATTTCTCCTTTATTTAGCAAATTTAAAATAAAATAAAATTACAAAAAAATATATCTATATCTAAAATATAAAACATAAAATATAACACTTTAAACACTAAAATATCACAGATGATGGCTCATTAATCTGTCATCTTTTAATTTATGTAATAATAATATTAATAATAATAATAATAACAATAATAATAATAAATAGCTATGCCATATCTGCTCTTCAATACTCCTTCGGAATAGTTAAATGGACCCAAACGGATTTAGAAGCAATAAACAGAAAGATAAGAACAGAGCTTACGAAATATAGAAAACACCATCCAAAAGCGTCCGTTGAAAGGGTAAATTTACCTAGAGAAAAAGGAGGTAGAGGAATAAGAGATGTTGTGGAAGCTTGCACACAGCAAATTATCGGCTTAAGAAAGTTTTTCCGTCACCAAAATAATAAACTTCATCAAGCCATAGTGAGAACAGATACAGGTTACACACCCTTAAACCTAAGCGTGGAAAACTATAAGCCCTTTGACACAAAAACGGACGAAAATAAAATTCTAAACTGGCGCTCAAAAGAATTGCACGGAAGATTTCCAAATTTCTTACAGAAAGATGCAGTAGACCAAGCTAAATCCGTTGAATGGCTTAAAACTGGAACGCTTTTTCCAGAAACTGAAGGCTTTATGGTTGGTATACAAGATCAGGTTATAAAAACGAGGAATTACCAAAAGTATATCCTGAAGGAAGACATACCCACAGATAGGTGCAGAAAATGCAACAAAAATCAAGAAACGATAGAACACATACTGGCTAGCTGTCAAAGCCTGGCTGAAACCAAATATCTGGAACGACACAACAAAGTTGCCACAATAGTATACTTAGAAATACTGAAAGAACTTAACCTTGACCCTCAAAATAGTGAGCCATACTACAAATACAAGCCCCCTCCAGTTATAGAAAATCAGTATGTTAAGATCTACTGGGACAAAACTATCATGACGGACATAACAGTACGACACAACAGGCCGGACATCACAATCATTAAAAAACAATCTAAGGAAGCTCTGCTTATTGATATATCGATCCCAAACAACTCTAACATAGAAATAAAATATAATGAAAAACTTAACAAATATGCTGAGCTAAAGACAGAAATAAAAGAAATGTGGAACCTTAACGAAGTCAAGATTGTTCCAGTTGTTCTGTCCTGTATGGGGCTAATTCCTAAAAAACTAAGTAGGTCTCTTAAAGACATTGATATTCCTGAGGCAACCTATCGAATAATGCAAAAGTCTGTAATCCTGGATGCGACAAACATTGTTAGGTCATTTCTAGAATAGTGACACGCTGTTGAGGCCGACTGTCGTTGAGACACACCCGGCGTAAATTCCGGTGGAAAAAAAAAAAAAAAAAAAAAAAAAAAAAATAATAATAATAATAATAATAATAATAATAATAATAATAATAATAATAATAATAATAATAATAATAATAATAATAATAATATTAATAATAATAATATTAATAATAATAAAAATTAAATAATAATTCTAATGCATTGGTAGCAGTGTTGCCAGTCTAGTACAATTGTACTAGATCTAGTACATTCTCTGAGAATCTGGTACTCTAGTACACTCGAATTAAAATCTAGTACTTTTTTCAGTGTATGTTCCATTTGAAATGTAAAATATATTGTTCAAAAATTGCCAAAGAAATTAGAATAGTTGTTAAAAATTGCTTCAGATATAAAATAGTAGACATTTCTCGAGAGATAAAACATTGTTCAAAAATTGCACGAGAGATCAAATATTGTTTAAAAATAGCTTGAAAGGTAAAAAAGGGTGTTAAAAATTGATCGAAGGATAAAATAGTATTAGAAATTGCTTGAGGGGTAAAATATTGTTCAAAAATTGCTCTAGGGATAAAAATACTGTTAGAAATTTAATGAGAAATAAAAAATATTTAAAAATTGTACGAGAGATTAAATAGTATTAGAAATTGATAAAATCGTGTTCAAAAATTGCTCGAGGTAAGGTGTAGTATTGTTTTAAAAAATTGAAAAATTTGGTAATAAAATATTGTTTAAAATTAACTCGAGAGATACTGTTAGAAATTTCTAGAGAGATAAAACATTGTTTAAAAATTCCTCGAACTATAAAATACTTTTAGAAATTACTCGAGAGATAAAATATTGTACAAATTGCTCGAGAGATAAAAAAAGTTGTTAAAAATTGCTCGAGAGATACATATAATGTTATAAATTTATCTAAAGATAAAATATTACTTAAAAATAGCTCAAGAGATAAAAAAAAGGTTTAAAAATTGTTAGAGAGATAAAATAGTATTATAAGGTATTAAAATCTTTTTCAAAAATTGCTCGAGAGATAAAATAGTGTCAGAAATTTGTCGAAAGATAAAATATTGTATAAAATTGTTGTGTTCGTATTGTCTATAAACCTTTTTTTTGCTCTTTATTGACCACATTTCACAATTAGATAATCTGGTAATTTTATATAATCTAGTACATTTTTATGTAATCTGGTACATTTTTTAGACAAATCTGGTACATTACAAAAATATATTCTGGCAACACTGATTGGTAGGATTCCCCACTCGACCATTCACTGTTGGGTTCTAATTAACAGTGCTGTTCCTAAAGTGGCGCTGGGAAACAGTAACAAAGCCCACACAGAACACGAGGCTAATGGCCGTAGTAGTCGACTCCGATGACACCAAATTAAAAAAAAAAAAAATAATAATATAATTTATTCTCAAAAATATAAATACATGTTAATAATAATAATAATATAATAAAATAGAATAAATTAGTAAGCTCGATAAGTGATTTGACACTTGTTTCGAGAATAATTTAGAAAAAATGTAATAAATGTAAATGAACAAATACATACCTACTATATAATAATTAAAATTAAATTTCTTAATATATTTTTTCACATGATATAAATTAAAATACAATTACCATTTTCATAAATGTAATTTTTGTTTATTTTTTAAATATAACATAATAGTAATGGAAAAGCATTTCCTAAAAAAAAAAAAAAAAAAAAAAAAATACACAATAACTGGCATCATTAACATACAAATTTAAAAATGATATAAAAATAAGTAAATAAAATATGTGTTTATGTCAGCCTAATTACAGGATCTCGATTACATGATGGATTAAGTCACGGTGTTGTTGAACATAAAAAATTAAAGTTTTTTTTAACTGTTTTAGGTAGAGAACTAATTTTAAACCGGGTGGTAGTGAATTGTAAATTTTTGGTCCCATATGTGAGTAGGCTTGTTGTCCAACTGACTTATACATATAGGAAATTAACTTGGAATTTTTACTTCGGGTATTGTAGGAGTGGATCAGCTGCATACATTTTTTGTTAGAATGATAATAAGTAAAAAAGTTGTCGGATATCTAGAATTTTCAATTCGGTATACAGCAGAATTGTAGGATATGTGAAAACTTTACTGAATATCAATTTTAAGAACCTACGTTGGATGATTTCCAATGTATGCATAGGAGTTTTTAAAGCATTACCGCATTACCCCATACTAAAAGGCCATACCTCAAATGACTCTCCACCAAAGCAGAGTAAAGCAGTTTAAGTTGAATAATATTAAATATTGATTTTAAATATTTAAAGTTCTAAAGAATAAATCTTAGTTTTTTACAAATGAACGTAATATGTTCATCCCATTTAAGATGGTAATCTAGAATGATTCCTAAATATTTTATGTCTTTTACTTGATTCTAAAGTGACAGTTATTATTAATAAAATTTAAACTATTAAAAAAGGTGCTGATGATTTATTAATAATATATAAATTAATATAAAACGAACATGTGTTATCCATTGTTGATATTGAGGTTATGTTCAATACTTGACAATCTATACAAGAAATCCTTGTACAAAATATATCATATTTAAAACTTACCTTATAAAATTAGACGGCTTTTACGATAGATTAAAATTATTTTGTACATCGGATGACCAAGATATATTAAAATTCAAATCAACTTGATTCGTTGACATCCAAGTCAAAAATAATTCTCACAAGGCTAATAAAGGAAGAAGAAGAAGAAGAAGAAGAAGAAGACGACAAATGACATTTAAGAGATGGTTGTGTCGGAATAACGGTTGCTGGATTTATATCTAGACGTTTTGAACTCCTATCAAGAAGTTTTATGGTTTTTATACCTAGAAGTTTGTTTTGGTTTTGGTACAATCTGAAGACCGTGGTTTGATTCATCTCTAGAAGATCTAGACAGTTTCTAGTTTAAGTTAGAATTAGGCATTCCAACGACCTGTCAAACAATAGGTGCCAGTGGGAAATTCTTGTATATTTAAGGGGGTAGCGACATAGTCTTGCAACTTGGACGCTATTTTTATTCGAAGTAGTACTCGCCAAGCCTGCCAATTTATGAAGAAATGTATAGGTGGGTTTTTTAAATATTATTTTTATTGTGTTTGACATAAAATATTTAAATGTAATCCATTATTCATGATTTTACGTAAAGTAGATAGAATACACAATATGTCGCCACCCTTAGATATACCAAACCTGCCCACTGGTAATTCATTTGTTTGGAATGCCTAATACAAAATATCACGAGATCATTCAAGTTGCAGAATTACGAATAAGGATCCCGAATCCCTTTGAAGAAGTTGCCTGAAGATATACCATGCACTAATACATTCCTTTTAATACCTCGTTTTAACAACAGATAAGTGCAATTGAATAAATCATCTTAAATTTGAATTTAGTAAAACTATGTGAATTAGAATTTGCTACTACCTTATCTAAAGCATGGTTTAAATATAATTTGTTAGTGGTTAGTGATTTTCTATATTTTTATCACTATTCTGAAGTCAAGTATAGTAAGCTTTAAATATAGTGGTGCCCAACTTCTTGTTCAAAGTTATTCGAGTTATTTAATAACCTAACCCACGCCCAATCAATTGAGCTCAAACACGTTATACAAGTAGATACAATAACTAGAGATCACGTTACAAAATGGCGCCTCAACTACTGGGTTAAATAGCTCTTAATTTTGAAATAGTTTTCTTATAACTTATCGTATAGGTATTTCACAGAGGTTAACTATAATAATTGCATGTCTTGTATATTTTTACTAATACTTTCTTACCTCCTACTTTAACCTTTTCTATAAATCTGCATATCGTATCGTCAAGTTTTATATAATATCTGCATAGGTTCGGACAGGGTCGGACTGGCTAAATTTGGCCCCATCGGCACCACGAGTAATTGGCCCCCCATCCTAGTCTTTTTGACCAACTCGATTATTCCCATAAAGGTGATTAATCACATTTAAGACAAAAATATTTTGAATTTATATATTAAAAAGTAGTGTTAAAATAGTAGATAGTCCAAAATCATGAAATTTCAAGTACTTTGCGACCGTTTCAAATAATCTAAAAAATCTGTAAAATTATGCGTTTAAAACATAATATAAATACTGTGTAGGTAATAAATAAAAAATAAAGGTTAATTTTTATATAAAACATTTTTAGTTTTTAAATAAACAACAAAACGAAAAAAATTTAGATATTAAAACCAAAATAAATAAAAATAAAAGTAAAAAAAGGAAAAAATCACAAATTAACATTAAAAAAAAAACGGCTTCCATAAACAACAAAAAATAAGAAAATTAATATTACATAGACAAAAATAAGAGTGAAAATAAGTAAGTACTATTTGACTAAATCTGACTAAAAATTTCCAGTGAGAACAGCTTGATCTTATTTCAAGATTATTAATTTCTTCAATGAAACTATCCTATAATTCAACCAAAATCAATATATTTATGTCAAAGATCCTATTATTATTGTAACAAATTTAGTTGTATTGGATTTAAGAACAAGGTATTATTGAATATAAATAAAGTATATTTAAAACAAGTGTAAGACTATTTCATTTAAGATGTACATAATACTGCAATTGAGCAATAGATACTAGTATTACTAGAATTTCAAATCGAGACGAATTTTACTTGCGGATATACAAACACAACAAAGCATTGAAATAAGACCATTCATCTTGAATATAGTACACCTTTTTTTCTGTGCGGTGTCAAAGGCCTTTGAGAGGTCCAGAAACGCAAAGACAAGGTTTGCTTCCATCAAGAGCATTGTTAATTTTTTCTATCAGTGTCAGACCCAATAAAGCATCCTCAGTAGATTTCTTTTTTCTAAATCTATACTGATTGTTAGATAATAAATTGTATTTATTTAAATATGAAGTTAAGCGTGTCTCTAGAACCTTCTCAAATACCTTCGACAGACTGAAAATAAGGGAAATGGGCCGATAGTTTGTAGCAATATTTTGTTCACCTTTTTTAAAAATGGGAACGACAATAGTTTCTTTTAGGGATGATGACCATATTCCATAGATTTATTAATTACGTAAGCAAAAGGTTCTTCAATAAAAAGAGAAATAATTTGTAAGATTTCAGATGTAATTTGATCAATACCCGGTGATTTTTTAGTTTTCAGATCATTAATTATATTTTTTATTTAATTTTTATTAGTTGGATATAATACAAAACTATTTGGAACAGAAATTCTTGGGGGCAGGTAATTGGGAGGTTGTATAATTTTATTAGCTAATTTTTCATTATCCCTATATATGGATTTTATTTCGCTATTTGTTTTATCAACATTATTAGAAAGATTGTTAATTATTTTCCAGAGTTGTTGTGAATTATTTTTATTATTGTTAATCAAATTTTGATAATAATTAAATTTGAATTTTTTAATTGAGTTTGTTACTTTATTTCTGTAATATTTATTACTCATATTTTAAATTTTCGTTGTGAGGATATTTTTTAATTTGCTTGTGTAAATTATTTTTTGTACTTATTGTTTCAACTAACTCGTTTGTCATCCAAGGTGCCAGTTTAGATTTTTTCCTACTTTAATATTAATAATACTTTTATTTAAGTTTGAAGTTATAGGTTCAATGAATTTTTAACACGCTTTTATTAGCTTCACCTGTATGTATGTAACTCTCCTTTGGACTAAAAGCAAGTGGCTTATTACTGTCAGTATATCCCACTACCTCAAGTTCGTTCGTTGGCCGAGCGGTCTAAGGCGCGGGTCTACGCTCACGTCGACTCACCGATCGTGGGTTCTAAACCCGTCCACGGCTGAAAAAAAAATAATTGTTTTATTTCAGCATTTTTTTTAATAATTAATCGAACTAAAAAGTAAAAAAATATAGTTTAAAAAAACTAAAAAACACACTTTTATAATACATCGAACTAAAAAGTGAAAAATAAATGTAGTTTAAAAAAAATATAAAAAACACGCTTTTAGAGCATATCAAACTAAAAAGTTAAAAATAATTTTTCGTTACATTGGTGTTAGAAGTGGAACTATAAATAAATAATGGACAATAATGGCTAAAAGACACTGTGATTTAAAAGTGACCGAGCTACGTCGGGAGTTAGAAGATCGTGAGTTGGAGACGACAGGGAAGAAAGCAGAACTGGCAGAGCGACTTAAAGAAGAATTAATAAGTGAGGGTTTGGATCCGGAAACGTATCTATTTTCGGATGACGCTTCTTCTATAATTTCTTCAATTTCTTCCGATACATCATCTGTGAAAAACGAAATTTCCTCTTTAGAAACCAAAGTTTCGTCTGATCTGACCTCTATGAAAACCGATATTTCTTCTGATGTTTCCTCTATTAAAAATGATATTTCCTCATTAGAAACTAAAGTTTCTTCAGACATTACGTCCTTAGATAGAAAAGTTTCTTCCTTAGAAGAAAAGGTGTCTTCTCACATATCTTCTATAAAAACCGAAAGATGAAATTTCTTCTGATATGTTTTCGCTAAAAACTGAAATCTCTGCTGATGTGGACAACAAGATGTCATCCGTTGAGGAGAAAATAATGTCTTCCGTCGAGGAGAAAATAAAACAGATGGAAAAGAATATAGAAGAACTGGAACATTAAAACAATAATAAATGGAAAATACTAGCATTATTATGAAAAAAGCGTGGGGCGCTTTGTCCATATTTCTCGTACATCGAGCGCCATCTGCGGCCATTCTCCCAGCGTTCAGGTTATAACGAAGACTGTCCCTTGTTCCTTCCATACAACTGGAAATTGTAAAAGAGGATCCAGTTGCAAATACAACCATTCAGTTTTAGTTCCAGGAGGAACTATTTCTTAAGGAGGGGGCAATGTCATGAAATTTCTAAGTCCGACTCTGTCTAAGCACGCAGCCTTCATGTCTGTGGCAGCCGACTCATGCTAGAGGTGATGGAATATTCTGGGAATGCCGCTGAGGCTCGAGAAACGGGTAGAATGGACGGAGTATGCCGTTGAGTCAGAATTGGAATTTTCTCGACCATCGGGAGTATTCTGGTTACAAAGTTGGCTTGATATAAATATCACGGGTGTGAAGACGGTGGTCAGTTGATTATAGACAGATTTAGTTTAGAGCATGGTAATGAAAAGTTAAAGTGTAATAAATAAATTAGAATTGTTAGAATTGTCTAAGTATTAAATAAATTAAATAGTACTTCTTAAATAAATTGTAAATAGTATGTTTTAAATAAATAAACTATAAATAAATTAGACTTTCGTTACAATACGGATCCATTTTTGTCCCAAGTTTGATCACTAATATTTATCACATATAGTTTAATTATTCAATGCTAAAATTGTTAATAAGTCCACACCATATAATTCAAAATTGTCATAAGTTGTGTATTACGTATAATTAACATTTAAATTATTATCAAAACGTCTGGACATACTCCATAGAAATAGTATAGAAAGCCAATTCCATATATCAAAAATGAAATCATAAGGAGAAAATAGTGTGTCGGAGCTCATGCGCATAACGGTGCTGGCTCGGACAGGACCGGTGCAAGTTTTTTATTGATCGAACAAATAGTTCACACGATGTTTCAGGTTGGAAGCATACATTTTTAGAGATGATTCTATACAAAAAAACGTTGAAAAAAATTCAAGTAAGGTAAATATGGTTTTGAAAGTCCTTATTAAGAAAGAATATGGCATAAAATATAAATTAGTTAATTTTCGGCAATCATTAGTGCTATAGTCACGAGATTATGCTTGCGACATGACATCTTATTTGATTTAGATAATTTGCTACAAGTAAATTTAATCTGGGGAGTGCAAAATAGGGGACAGTTGCGTTTCGCCCAGGAATATTATGTTCGATATTCGATGTCAAATGACAGAATAGTTTCTAAGTTCATTGGGATCGGATTTATGTTTTAAAATGCCTTGAAACCTGCATTTGAAAGTTTACCCTATGTCAACTCCCGCCAGTGACGTCACAAATATTAAGTAAAGGTACAATTTAATAGGGTTAATTTTCAGTTTCTACATTTAAAAATATACCCGATACCCGATGCCAACTCGGCCAGTGATTCCATAAATGTTAGGTAAAGGTACAATTTAATAGGGTTCATTTTAAAATTCTTTATTTAAATTATAACGAAAATAACAGAACTGTCGGAAAGTTTTAGATGGAAATATCATAGTCTGTTTACTATTTTTAACAAAAAATCATTCAATGTTTTCTCAGATACCGATAATGTCTCCCCGACGCTGGGCAGCCTGTTCTCTTTTTACATAATTGTAAATATATTATTTGTTTTAGTTTTTATTTTGGAAATTTGAGAGATACTGTATTGAACAGTCTTTGTCCAATGATAACCTAATTATGCGGCCCCTAAATGCTCATTACATATAATCGTACAAGTTTGACTTGTACAACACAAAACGTGACGTAATCCAACCAATCTTTTGCCGTTTTGTTATTTGTACTCGGCCCATAATAAAAACCACTTCTTTGTCGACACTGATTATAGGGACCGCACAAAAACATCTATCCACGATTAGTAGGTAAAAATCATTAAAAATATGAATCAATGTTTTCTGATTTAAAAATTTATTTTTCTACACCCGTATTATAATAATGCACTTATATGCCCATAATCCGTTTCATAATGATACCCATTATGATACAGATTTTTCATTATGATACAGATTTTTAATCAATAGAAACCTACAATTTTTCAATCAAGCATGATGTTTGACGTTTGTCCTAAATTCCTATGTAATTGTTTTAGTTGTCAAAACGTATTAAATTTTCGTAGATAGCTAAACTTCGATAATTATAATATTAAAATGTCTGATATCAGCGATATAGAACACTCCTCCACACATATAGGAGAAAGGAGAAAATGCAGTACAAAATATTTTGCCCCAAAAATCTGTGGTAATACCAGTACCCAAGGTAATACCATTAATTACAATTTTGTAGAATTTTTTATAGAAATACGAGTAATTACTGTTATTGTGTTCAATACCAATATAAATAGAATATTTATAGGTCTTGATTATTTATCGGGTGTAGAAAAAATTGCGTATGCAACTCTCATGTAATGGTTATTAAAACACTCGCATAAACCATACGAAACTCGCCTTTGGCTCGTTTCGTATCCCGGTTAATGCTCGTGTATTAATAACCATCATTACATGATCGTTGCATAATATACTATTGTATGCCTATTGTTGTGATTCATTTTTACAGGTTGCCCATAGAAACGACAAAAAAACTACTATGATTATGGTTTAAAATAATTGTCAAACAAGAGTTTATACTTATTATTGACTATCTCTGCAAATGGTTTATACAATGCCATCCTTCTTCCTTTTATACATAAATATGGTTTAAAAGGTAGGTAAAAATATTAATAATTCAGGTTTAAAAGCTAGGTTCATAATGAATTAGGATTGTAATTTTCAGGGAAAACACAATTGTCGGTGTCATGTCTTATGTGATTTTTTGAATATAAAATAATTTTTTTAACCACTTTGCTCAGGATAGGGATTGTTGTTACATGCTTTTGGAGCATATTTCATTTCGTTATCAGATGACGGTCGAAATTTGTAGTGGGCTCTCATACTATGACGGTATGCTGACTTTCGATTCAAATTTCGTCCAAACCGCGTAGTGACGTAATTCGGGACGAACTTTCAAGTTATTTTGACACTTTTTGATTAAATAGTGTAAAATAATTTTTCCTACGACCACTTAGGAAAGTGACACATATCACACTATATAGTCCTATGGAAAGTGTCCTATATCACACGCGTATGACTAAGAATTTACTTTCCACCCAAGTGAGAATATGTTACTTTCCGCAGTAGTTGTCAAAAAATGTCAAACGCCTAATTTCTATTTTGATCTATGTAATGTCCATATTAATACTAAAATCGATATGATTGTTAAATTATTGAAATTGTTTTAAATTAGATCCTAGATATTTATCTTTAACAATTATTATTAAAATAATTTTAAAATAACTAAGATTATGTTTGCTCTTTAATTTGGGTAAATACATAACCGATTAGATCATTCAATTGACGTAAGGCCCATTAGCTCAGTTGGTTTAGACGTCGAACTTATCAACTTTGCCATTTTTTGACCGTGTTCAATCTATGGTTCAAATCCTGGCGGAGCCGAATTTTTTTTTTGTTTTTTTTTTAATTTTTTATTAGTTTTTTTTGTTTAGAAAATATGAAAATTGAATAAATACGATTATTGTTGATTATTTTTTTAAATACATTTTAATTAATATAGTAATAATAACCTTGGTTTTACATTTTTTTGATATTATTTTGTAAGCTAATTTCTATTTTGATCTATGTAATATCCATATTAATACTAAAATCGATATGATTGTTAAATTATTGAAATTGTTGTAAATTAGATCCTAGATATTTATCTTTAACAATTATTATTAAAATAATTTTAAAATAATGTTTGCTCTTTATTTTGGTTAAATACATAACCGATTAGATCATTCAATTGACACAAGGGCTGTTAGCTCAGCTGGTTAGGACGTCGAACTTATCAATTTTGCCATTTTTCGACCGCGTTCAATCTATGGTTGAAATCCTGTCGGGGCAGAATTTTTTTTTTGTTTTTTTTTATTTTTTTTTATTTTTTTTTTATTTTTTTTAGTTTTTTTTGTTTAGAAAATATGAAAATTGAATAAATACGATTATTGTTGATTATTTTTTTAAATACATTTTAATTATTATAGTAATAATAACCTTGGTTTTACATTTTTTTGATGACATTATTTTGTGGTCGTAGGAAAAATATTGTACATCACTTGTGTGAAAAGTGATTTTCCACACTCGTAATGTAATATACTATAATAGTTTATTTGTTTTTGTGTTAGTAGTGACTATATTTTCCTATATATAATAGGAAAGAACTGAATTAATATTTAAATGGCCGGGCTGCGCGGTGGAGACTTGCAAAATCCATAATGTGAAATCCAAAAATAGTGTAATGTAAGATATTTTCGAATGCCACAAAATGTGGGTAAATCTTATCGAAGAAAGGACAAACTTAATTTAAACAATAATGGTTAGTAAAATACACAAATGTAATAGGTTTAGAGACAGTGAAAAGTTGCTAAAATAAAAAATATATAAATACTTTTTATTTTAGCATGAAGTTGCCCTATCCACTTTGAGGAAAGTAGAAAACATAGACGCAAGAGAAGGAAACTGAATTCCACCAGGTGCATGGGGCCTCATTAAACAAAGAAAATAGGTATTTTAGCAGATAAAACAGTAGTTTCCAAGAGCAGGACAGGAACATATATAAGAATAAGATATATGAATAGAAAAATTGGTTTTGAATATTTTCAAAGTAAACTTGACAAAAAAAATTTTAAATTTACCAAATAAAAAATTATCTTCTGTGTACTTTTTATATATAAATAATTTGTTTCTGCATACTTATTTTTATTTCACATAATAAGAAAATAAATTTAAAGAGAACTACCATGCCCAGAAAGTACAAATTTCAGTCAAACTTATATTTTTAGTCTATATTTTTTATTTATTTGTAAACGAATATATTACAAAATAACCAATAAAGCTTAAGTAACTGCATAAAATCTAAAACCGGCGAAATATCGAATTTTAAACACTATCTACAATTTAATACTAACAATTCTATGTCCCACGTGACGTCACCGTCAGTCAGCTGCATGCGCAGGAACATACCGTTAGTCTGTGTATCGTGTTGTTTGGAAGGTTGTTTGCCGTTCTATAAATAGATCTGGGTAATTCTGTAATATTTATTGGTTTAGGCAACTGAACATACTTTTCGCGACTGGTGGGCCATCTGGCATAGAAAATATTGATTATCATGGTATCCAAACCTAAAAGAGGACCGTTGGGGGCAGCATCTCCCGGTGCCCTCTGAAATTTTTAAGCAATGTTCAACTTTAGAAAAAAACTACTTACTTTCTTCAAAAATGGTAAATACACAAGTTGTTCAGTCGCAAATGAAGAATGGCGGATGATAACATTTATACGCATATGACTTTTTTTATATTTTTTTTATTTTACTTTTTTTGTTTACAAAAAAAAGTTATCATGCGCCAATCTACGATGCATAAGAAGCTCGGATACAAAAAAAGATTTTTTTTTGGTGAGTATTAAGCCCGCAATTTGAACATTAACATTTCCAATATGGCGGACGGGTATAGAACCCTATTAATGGTTCATATTTATAGAAAAAAAAAAAAAAATAATATCTTCTTGTATCAACCATTTGTATGGAAGTCATCGTTCGTAATAGACACATAGTTGATATTAGATTTAGAAGCATATATAATAGCATGGTATGACACTGACAGTGATTCATATTCGTGATCCCAAAAAATGGATTCGAATCCTTATTTTTTGCAAAAAGGATTCGGACATAGGATCCGTGATTCGAATCACATCTCGTGATTCGGATTCGTGATTCGAATCAATTTTTTGAGGATTCTTCCCAGCTCTGTATGCATATCTTATCTACTACCTTCTCTTTATAGCATCATAGATTCTACCAGGTACAAAAACTATAGATTCGTAATGGCGCGTACCAGGACTTATATAATATTGTATGATAAGGGCTCATGTTAATTTAAGATGTTTTCTTGACACTGCGTTAAAAAGTTCTCTGGTAAAGCGGGGTTTTCCTAGCAACGCACATTTTACGCGGCGTAGAACGTAATTCGGTTGGCGTTAAACGCTGAGGACATGTCTAATGAAAATAAAATGGAGCCGTTTTCCTACAGGGCGCAAAAACGATTTGCGTCGCGTAATACGGTAGACGCAACGGGACGACTGCTCGGAGAGCAGTCTATTCAGTCGTACGCTGCGTTTTAAAAGGAATGTGCTCCTAATTTGCAACAAAATGACTTCACAAAAACAACAAATTTGTTTTAGTGCTACTGAGGACGAACAATTAATTGAAGTCGTTAGTGGTTAACCTATTCTTTGAAATATGAAACTGAAGGAATTTTAAAATGTAGTGAAAAAGGACTCAATCTGGAATGAAATGGAGAAAATGTGGTTATAATGTCAATTTCTTCTTGCAGTATTAAAAATGCCAAAGCTAATTTCTTTTTACAATTATTTGACCCACTCATCGCTATGATCAGGACGCAACTGACAATCCTAGGAAAACACTTTTACGCAACGCGTTGGATGTTGCGTTGCGGCGGCCGTATTACGTTCTACGCTGCGTAAAATGTGCGTTGCTAGGAAAACGCCGCTTAACTCAGATGGGGGGTAGGAAAATTCCAAGGATTGATATCATACTCTATACAGTTATAGTTCACATAAGCGCTCTTGAAAACGTTCAAAGACGACATCTAAAATTCTTGACATTTAAGATAGACGGAATATATCCACCAATTGGGGTAAATCACACGTTACTTTTAAATAGATTTCAAATGCAAAGCTTAGAATGTAGACGAAAAAATCAGTCGTTAATATTCCTCTATAAACTTATTAACTACCAAATTGATTGTTCCGAGTTATTAAAACAACTTGTATCTATTTAAAGTGCCAAGAACTGAATCTCGAAACAACTTATGTAAACTATGTTAATTAATTTTAAATGAAATAAATCTGATTTTAATATAGAATCGAATTTAATCGGTGTTAAGAATAATAATACATAAAATGAAACGTATCGAATGAATATCTATGAAAGAAAATGCCGTGCTAATCACCAAATATTCTTATGTGTCCCAGTTCAACGTATCGTTCTACGAAATATGAGTAGCACTCGTGAATCATGACAGGGTAGTCCTAGCCTAGCGATAAACGAAACATCCGAGTGGTTACACTTAATGTTTTATCTCCCGCTATCTCGGACAAATTTATTAAAAAACACGGCGTTGTATTTTATGTATGAAAACTGCAACAACCTGCAAGGTAGAATTGATTTACTTTCTTGTAAGCTTTCGCAGCTCAAAAAATTGTAAAGCTGTTTCGGTACCATTTGTATAGTCATTAATTTATTTAATTTTTGTCATATTATGTAATTTTTGTTATATTGTGAAATTTTTGTTGTATAATTTATGTTATATCCAAATTATGTCTTATTGTGCAATATTTATATTTACTTTTGTAATTACATTTTTTTTCCTGCTCTATAACTAGGCATTTAGCCTGTAGAGCAGTGTATTTAATAAATAAATAAATAAATAGTTACGTTACAGTTTCGATGAAGCTAGAGTTAAAATAATGTCGACACACTTAAATAACTTCAATTATACGCCAGACAGGTAAATTTCACGTTCATAATCAATAGTAATGTTACATTAGGGTCCGATTACAATTAGAAGATTACCGCTACGTCATAACCATTACTTCGAATTTTGGATACATTGTGACAGGCTCCTGGTTCACCTACAGTGAATCAGCGAGTCTGCATTTTGTTATGATGGTGATTCCCGAGTAGGTGTTGCTCAGGCGCCAGTTATGGTATCGCAGTTTGCTCTGCGACCCTGAAGTACACCAGAGTGTACTCAAGGTAAACTCAGTGGAGGTAAAAATAATTCCAGGCGGTCACTGCTAGGTAGCCACTATACTAGAATAAATAAAAATTAAACACTTATCTCCTTTGCAACTCGTACCCTACGGTACCCTGAAAGAAAACGGTTAAGAACCAGTAATAAGAGAAACACAGGAATAGGTAATAAAATATATATTTACAAAAAAATAATACAACGGTAATTAAATATGAACGGCTCCCTATATTCGGAAAATTTATTAAAAATAAATATAACTGAAAACTATTTAAATATTGACGGATCCCTTTATCCGGAAAATGTATGAAAAATAAATTATAACAATTGAAAACTATTTAAATATTGATGGATCTCTATATCCGGAAAATTTATGAAATATTGACGGATATGTTTATGGTTCATTAGCACAGGAGGCTAATCGGTCTGGGAATCGTGAGACGCCCAGTATACGGAAAATTTATGGAAAATAAATTAATATACTTAAAAACAATTTAAATATGACGGTAATCAAATAAATAAAATCAAAGTTGTCGGAACCCCCTCGTATCTTAATAACAAAGCGATGGGAAGCGAAAATTTTCGTCTAGTGATAAATATGGTTAAATACGCGGTGTTTTGAACGGCGGACACGACGATCGTAGAAAATAATATTTTTAATTTTGCTCAGAGTCAATCGAGAGCGTGTGTGTGAATTTAATTTTACAGAAGTCGTCTGGCTTCATTCAATAATTGTGGACGGGGAACGGACTGATTCAAATACGGCTGAATAAAAAATTAAAAGAAATTTTACACGAAGTGAGGCGCGGAAATTAATTTAAACGTCTTTTGGGAAATTATATAACGTCATCAGGAGGGAGAGAGAGAGAGAGAGAGAGAGAGAGAGAGAGAGAGAGAGAGAGAGATAAAGAGAGAGAGAAAGAGAGAGAGAGAGAGAGAGAGAGAGAGAGAGAGAGAGAGAGAGAGAGAGAGAGAGCACTCTAACCCGGAAATGGATCGAACCTCCGAAAAAGAAAAAATCGAAAACAGGTCGAATCTCTCACTTCGATGTTAACTGGGCGGTTTTTAAGAGAAATCGGATATAGTGACAAAGAGAGCACTCAGAGTCTAGCCTATGTCCAGCCTCAAATAAAAATTGCCAACGGTTTCTCACTGAGGGATGAAATAAAATATCCTGGAAATGAATCAAAATTTTTCACTTGTTGCACGGGTGTCCCAACTAATTATATAAAAGCCAATATAAAAAAAATAATATACGGTTCCTACCTTAGCAGATAAACGGGGTTAATCGATGAACTTTTCCGAAATCACGGCACTAGGTACTAACTAAGGGTGAATAGTTTTCGGCTGTCGGCAACCAAGAGGAAGAGCTTACTGCGGCCGGCAAGCAAAAAAGGGCGTAATTCCCAGATGTCATTTAATTTATGCTTTTCGGTAAAGCAATATGGAAGACCAGTAAGCCCGAGTGGGGGATACCACCACTACAGCTGAGTGTTCACAATTTAGAAATATAAAAAATGTCCTTATTGTACCTTGACAAATAAAAATAGATAATCGGTACGAAATCGACTTTACAAAATGCCCATTCGGATTTCGGCAAATATAAGAATATTTTAATCTAAGAGAGGGAATCTACGGGGGAACTTCTACATGTTCTCAGGCGGGAATTAATTGAAATAAACATTTTTTTAAATTAATTCAGAGCAAAATTTAGTTACTTCGTCACAACATAACTATCTGTAACTATCAATAAATAAAAAATAAGTAAATTGTTAGGTATAAAACAATATTTCCACTCCACTAAACCCCTAGGAGGCGGCGATAACCAATTAATTACTTTGCCAAATGATGACGTACCTGTGTTCTTCTAATTGTAATCGGACCCTAACAGATAACGTTTTGCATTCTTGCATGCCTTTTGGATATGGACGGTGTTGGGAGTTCTATTATATATTTTTTTTAATCCAAGACATGTTAATTAAATAAAACATTATTCAAAATCATAAACCAATTTATATATATTTATAAATGTATATTACAAACATAGATTCTACCAGGTACAAAAATGTTGGGTCTGTTTAAAAATAAGCAATTTTACAATAATGCTCAACAACGTGGGTTAGATAGATAGAGGTAAACTTACATAATTCGATTAGTAGCGTTTACTTCATTTTGGTATATAATGGCTGAAACGGATAAATATATTTACAATAAGTATAGTACAATGAGACCCAAGAAGTAATTACATCTATATAAACACGGTGAAAATTATGAATAATGCTCAAAAAATAATCTAATTTGATATTTGCACCGAGAGGTAATAAATTACGTTTGAAATTTACGTCATTCGTCAAATATTTATTTGACATAGACCTTTGACGAAATAAACAGCTGCCGATATAGCAGAAAAAAAAAGTTTTTTGAGTTCGGTTTTCGGTCATATTTACGTCAACATTTTATTTTCTCACGTATACTAATTAATACATAACACCAAAAATACAATTTCGGTCTTTTAATTCAGAATGTTTTACAACTTTAAATAAATAAATTAAATCAGAAAAAACAACATAAATTAAAATAAACAATCATATCTACAAAAAAATTGAACTAAAATGTGAACATCAAACACACGTTTCACGACACAAAAAAAAAAGAAAACAATACTCCTTTCATTTACAAGACAATAAATTCAAATTAAAAATATTTGTAAGAAACGCTCACCACATTCCAATAATTTCACATCCTGTACACGATATATATGTGGAATGTTTCAATTTCAAAAATTAAAAACATAAATTTTTATCCACCCTCAACGATAAATAAGGCACAAATACAATTAGAATCGAATTAACCAACCTAATTCGCTACACTGTATATTTAAAATATCAATGAAAAGTAATATCACTCGTAGATAAACAATTTCCGTAAATAAGTCAACGTTCCATGTTACAATTCATTTTTTTATAAATCCAAGTTATCGATAACTTTGACACTTGTGTGACAAACGACAGTTGGCATTTTAGACAAATGACAATTACTTTGACCTTTTAATTTTGCAAACTAGCAGGCTTTTCATTTGTTTATCTACTGCCTTAATAAAATATTTTCATAAAAAAGGAGTCTTTTTTAGCATACGTTTACTCAATTTAATAATGAAATAAAATTACAATACGTTATTCAAAAGTGTGACTATTAAAAAATTATTCATTTCTAAAACAGTCTTCGACTCAAAATAGGCAACAAAACAAAAAAGTTCGCCACACTTTTTGCATTTCCCATGTACAAACAAAATAAAGAAAAAAATTTAAAGTTCCTTTTTTTAGAATATTACAATAAACCCTCGGTTAACAACGAGATCTTTAGAATTATTAAATTGTATACAGAGGTTCCAAAAAACATCAACAACAACAAAAACGAAATTCGTTGCATCTCAAAATATTTACAAATTTCCACTTAAAAAAAAAAAACGGCAAAAATCCGCATTATTTAACAACATAGAAACGAATGTGCGACAGATGACAAATGAAGGTGACATAAACGACAGATGAAGGGTGACAGTCAAAGGAACGATGATAATCGTCAATAAATAACAACATCGGATTTAAACCGTTTTTTTTTTGTTTCGCGATCGGAACACTAATTTTTCGAATAGAGTTGAGCTTTACGTTTCCGATTGGCCAGCATATCGTAAAAAGGATTGTGACTAATGCTTTGCGTAAGTCTGTGCATCCATTCTCTCCGCTCGTCCTCGCTACTAGCCGACATTCTGTACACGGTGTGTTTGCCCTCGACGACTTTACCCTCAGAGTCAGTTTTGCACGCTTTTATAAATTCGGCACCACCGCTAGCGTACAATTCGAAGCAGTACTGTTTCTGACGGTCACAACACTCGCGTATCGAAATGTTTTCCAATGGGATGATACCTCGCGGTTCTTTGTCTGTCGTATATTCGAAATAGTACAAGCAGTTGTCGTTCAAGATGAACCATCGTCGTTTCCACGATTTGTATCGGCCGCCCTGCTTCCACAACCAACCCTCCTTGTCCGGATTGAAGAACGTATGCATCAAATCATTACCATCGTCTTCCGGTATTTTAAACGGTTCAGCTTTGATGCTGTCGTAGAGGCTGACTAACAATTCTCTGGGCAGATCCTGGCCCTGGTTGATGCCTCTGTTCATGTTGATGAATTGCTCTATCGTGGGTTTTTCCTTGACGCTGGGATTGTGCAAACTGGTATTGAGCATGATGATGGCGAACGAGAGGACGTAACAGGTATCAGAGTTTTCGAAAATGTTGTTGTCGCCTTGGCACTCGCAGTACCGTTTCGCGAAGCATTCCATCATCCTGTCGATTTTTTGGGCCTCGCCCGGTAGGCGAAAGCTCCACAGGAATTGCCTGAAACAGAAAAGAAATATGTATTTTTTGGAATGGTAATTTTAACACATCGCCCTGGTCGCGTATAGAAATATAGTTTAATAATTGCATTGAATGTTACAAGCGTATTTTATGCATAATTTGCCAAGATTATAATTCAAGTGGTTTACTTTGACTATTTCCCTCGACTGTCAACTTTGTCATTTTAACCAATCACATTGCAATTTACGTTATCGTTACAACCAGTCAGAACCAAATAAATCGACTATTTTCACTGACTATCACATATCGATTATCATGCATGTTGACAGCAAGTCCCATGCTTGATTATAGGTATATTATTTAATAACGGCTACTGTCAAATATGTTTATTGCCAAATAGACCGTGAGATAGTGACAGGTTTAGGTGCCCCATTTTCGCATACAAGCCTCGAAGAGGGTTGAAAAGTACATCGATTTTAAGTAGAATAAAAGGAAATTTACGAGTGGCTCCTGGGGATAACACAAGGAAAATTCGATTTTCCCTAACAAAAATGAAAGGTTATTTTTTGCCCATTTTTCCACGCAAGCCGTTTTCACTACATGATTAATTAACAGAACTAGGCTTCGGAAAACCAAAGGCTTTAATGTCGCAAGTGGTTAAAGGGTTGAAATAAGGGCGTAATTATCTAAGGAAAAATCGAGATTTTGCCCGATTTTTCCATCGAATGTATGAAAAAGTACGTCGTCACTAGTTTGAAAAACATATTTTCTTGAATGACCCGAATGTACAAGTGCATTTTGGGGTCGGAAAATTTTTCTGATAAGGAAAATAAAATTTTCCATGTGTTATCCAAGAGGCACTCGTAAATTATCTTTTATTTTACTCAACATCGATCTACTTTTTAACCCTCTTCGAGGCTTGTATGCGAAAATGGGGCACCTAAATCGGTTACTATCCTACAGTCTAAAACTACAAGTTAATATTTCGTGGAACGTTTCAAAATTTTATTGTTTAATTTAAGTTACATCTAGAGCTCTAGAAATAATCTCATTAAATATAACTCGACCTTAATAAATTAGCGCCTATTTCTAATGTTACTAAATTTCGTGTATTTTGCAATTGGTCTTGACATAATTTTGTCATTAATAATCAAAGAATAGTTCTCGAGCTCTCCAACTCTATTCCCATTATTAATGACAAATTGATATCAAAAACACTCAAAATTTAGATACAATAAAAATAGTCGACTATTTTATCAGGGTCTGGTTATATTAACCCTTGAAAAGATAGCTGGACTAAAATAAATACGACTTTTAACATGCAAATGTCGTAAGTCCACAACTGAACAAAAATCAAGTACGACCACCTTCAGAGTCTTGAGGCTAGTTTAAATAAAGATTATTCGCTTTAAGACAATTTTTATTTTAAGGAGGTCCTTTCGCCACCAATGTTAAATAAAAAATATTAGATTATGACTAAAATTAATTTTTTTCTAATAGTAGAAGTCCTTATTTATCTAATAGTGAACTTTTAACTATACCTTACCGTGCAAATTTTTGAGAATTTTTTTTTTAAAAATGTGTGTGTTTGTACAGTGTCTTACGAGAAAGTAAGACTTCAACAACAATTTTCGAATTATAATTAATTTTACTATTATTTATTGATTAGATGGAGTAGAAAAAAACTAAAAATAAGGTTTTTAAAATATTTAGGTTTTTTTTTTTACAATAAAATATATAGGTTACCGTGAAATTTATTGAGAAATTAATATTAAAAAAAAATTTGAAGTAACCTAGTTGAAAATTTTTTGTGATTTTTTAATATTAATTTCTCAATAAATTCCAAGGTAACCTATATATTTTATTGTAAAAAACAAAACCTAAATATTTCAACAACCCTATTTTTAGTTTTTTTCTACTCCATCTAATCAATAAATAATAATATAATTCGAGAATTGCTGTTGAGGTCTTATTTTCTCGTAAGACACTGTACAAATACTCACATTTAAAAAAAAAATTCTCAAAAATTTGCACGGTAAGGTATAGTTAAAGGTATAGTTAAAAGTTCAACATTAGATAAATAAGGACTTCAACTATTAGAAAAAAAATAAATTTTAGTCCTAATCTAATATTTTTTATTTAACATTGGTGGCGAAAGGACCTCCTTAAATAATAGTAACGTTTATTTATAAATAATAATAAATGTTTTTTTTTGTATTTGTAAATTTGTTAAAAGTAAGAATTTACTTTTTAAGTAAATATTGTTCTTATGTTTAATTTTGACTAATAATGGTTTTTATGCTATATCTGTTGTTGTTCAATACATTTAATCGCTTGAAATACTTAATATTAGTGTTGTTTTAATTACTATTTAAAAATTAAAAATGTTGAAAGTCCAATAAGTTTTTAAAAATATGACTAAAAATGTCGTTAAGCACAAAAAAAACTAATTTCGTTAATTGTTCCATAATTCGGTTTAATAGATAAGTTTAAACGGGTCGCGGAATTTTGTTCGAATCTTTTTGTTTGAAGTAATTTTGTTCGAAAAGATTTAGTTCGAAAACATTTTGTTCGAAAGTTATTTAGTTCGAATAGCTATAAAAAATATCCTTCCTAGACAAATTTAGTGAATTTAGAAACATGGCTTTGTAAAGCCGAAAGTGCTCGCTTATTTTATATTAATTATTTATACACACTAAGGTACGTGTAAGTCAAATTTGTAGGAAAATAGGGCTTTTGATATAATGTACTTAAAAAATTCCTCCGTTTGATCTGTTAAATGTTTATTGAAAACTAATTGAAAAAAGACGAATACTATTAATTTATTGAAATTTGATTTTTGTCAAAGTTGGTTCAAAAAAGTTTTAATAGTTCCAGGTCACAGAGGTTAGGAAATTTTTTTTTAATTTTTGTCATTTTATGTAAAAAATTATTGTGAAGCTACTCGCGATGGCTCCAGGCCGTGCAGGTTAGGTAAATTAGTTAAAAATATTTAAATTTTTCCTATTTTATGTAAAGAATGTTTGCGAAGTTACTCGCGATATCTCCAAGCTGTGTATGTTAAGTTGGTTAAGTTTTTTTTCTCAGTTTATGTAAAAAAAATTGCGAAGCTACCTGAAGTAGCTCCAAGCCGTGCAGATTAGGTAAATTAGTTAGGTTTTTTATTACTCTATTTAGAATACTAGGAAAATATTTTTATTTTCATTATTTATATTATACATTTAGATTCAACTATTTGAGATCATATATTTTTTTGATCATATGTTTTTCATAAAACATTTTTCAATCAAAAGTCCGCATTGCATTTTTTGAAACAATTAGATTTTCGAACAAAATTATTTCGATTAAAAAAAAAATCGAAGAAAATTACTTTTGAACGAAATGTTTTAGAGGTAATTTACTTTCGAACAAAATGTGTTCGAACTAAATAACTTTCGAACAAAATAACTTTCAAACAAGATGTTCGAACAAAATTCCTTCGAACAAAATTCCGCGATCAAAGAAAATGTTTTGGTATAAAAAAAACTAATACATATGCTAACGTAAAGAAAGTACTTTGCTCTTCTGTAAAATTAACCATTTAGGACTTATTACATACATAATATTAGGCCGACGATATATTATTTCCTTAGGTATAATAATTACTATGCACGGTGAACAAATTTCAAAATACAACTAGACAATTTTTTTGCACTTACCTCAAAGCCTGCACCAATATTAAATCAGTAAAATCGTGTAATTCGACGAAAGCTTGCAGCACCTGCTCGTTAAAATCGTTTTTCTCTCCCAAATAGTCACCGATGGCAGTCTTGTTCAGTCCCTCGCCCTTGTGCAAGAATTGGGCGACGCTTTCGGCCGTATTTTGTAACAGACCTTTTTCTATGAGGTATTCGATACCCTTCTTCGGATCCATGTTGAATTTCTTCCGACCTATCGACATCATTTTGGTCTTGTTGCTGTTTTTACCCTCCTCGCCCGAGTCGAGCGACTCCATTTCGGAGACGACTTCGCACAGGTCATCTTTGAGTTGCTGCAAAAAAAGTGACACATCAGTACTTTGTTTAAATTGTACATTTAAATTTTGCTGGACAAAAATTTGTGTCCATTTCATATCTAGCTGGACAAAATTGTTAGTACCTAGCTGAACAAAATGTTGGTCAAATTCAAATCTAGCTGATCAAAATTGTGGCGGAATTTAAAAACTATTTAGACGAAAATTTTGGGTACTTTCAAATTTAGCTGGACAAAGTTCTGACGATTTCATATCTAGCTGTACAAACATTTTGAGTACATTTTAAATATGGCTGGACAAAAATTTGCGTCTATTTCACATCTAGCTAGAGAATATGGGTATATTTTAAATCTAGCCGGACAACTGGATAAATTGTGGTGGAATTTAAAAACCACTTGGAATAAAATTTATGAGAAAATTTAATGAAAAAAATTAGCATGGACAAAATTGTAATCTAAGTTAAAAAGCCCCCGGACAAATTTAGGAAACACATTAGTTTTTTATTTGAATAAGGATAATTCAGTTTTTTAAATTTAGTATATTAGAAAGTGATATTAAATGAAAAAATATAACCATTTAACTACAGAACCAGCTGAACAATTATTCGCGATCGTAATTATTTATAAATAATAAATGAGATAAATGTAAAAAAATGCCACTACAAATTAAACATAATGTCTATGTAAATTACTACTATAAAACCATTCGTTGTTTCAAGAATATGTCAATAAAAAACTAACTTTCAAATAATATAAAAATTATCAGCTGTCACCTATTTAACTCAATTGAATATTTTATGTTAATTTCGTGAAACTACGAGCATTTTTCTAATTTATTTTTAATATATTTTTTTAGAGAAAGCACTTTCCTATTAGTAAAAAAAAATTAAAAATTTTATCTCGTCCTTATTATAACATTTTAATGTAAACAATTATATATCCAAAATAGGTTAAAGTATAAAAACAAATATTTGCAGGTTTCTTACGTAGATTGTTGATATTAGATGATATTAGTAAAAGATATTATTCTAATTTAACTAGCATATTTTCGTTGAACGTTGAACAATATAACACGCTAATTAAAAAAAGAAAAACAGATTCTATTTAACCATTTAATCAGGTTTTGAGATCTAATCAAAAATAAGTGGTGTTCGAATTTAAAAATATGGCCATCGAATTTACATTAGAATAAAAATTATCATAAACTAATTTCTCGGTTTTTTGTAAACGCGATATTTATAATTATCATCATGTATTTTTATGTAACATTTTGCACGTGCAGCTATTCGGATTTTTGTTTATACATGCAGTAAATCTGGTATTAAAAATTCATTTTTATTTTAATACAGTTTTTAAATAAATAAACATCTGTTATAAAAGCATATAAAATATAACGAGAATTTCAACTACATGATGTTACCCAGCAGAATACATTAACATAAATAACTGCATATACATTATATTTTAATTTTAAATTAAAATAAATATGAGAACACTGTGACCATAATTTTATAGAAAGAGTTTTTATTAAACTTAAAACATATTTGAAACATTTTATACTATCTACAGGGTATTTTAAAGTAAAATGTACATACGTTAACTGAAGGTATGGGACATTTGGATAATTCAAAATAACTATAATAAATAAATAGTAAACTACAAACCTTTAAAACATGTTAATACCCACTGAGTCATTATTTTTAACAAAGAGAAAATTTATGTTTATTATTAATAATTTATTAATATTCTGTGGGCTCATAAACCTAAGAATTCAATTTTTTTTGATATAATTTAATGCGGTATTAGCAAAAGAAGTAGTAGTTTTCAGAAAGGAAACGTCACTAGTATTATTTTTGTGACAGATTGCTTTGATAATTTATTTTCCTTTTTTAATACACTCACCGACTCAAAATTCGATCCATTCAAAATAATGATTTATTTAAAAATGCTCTAACTTTCAAATGCGGAGGCTGATTTATTTGAAGTTTTTAGCAACTTTTAGATAAAATACTGTAGTTTTAAGATTATTATTCGGACATCTAAAAGTAATTTAGTACTCGCCGGATATACAGAGGGGAAAAGAAAACAATTTGTTCCTCTACTTTTGACATACCCTGTAGGTGAATTTTGCTAGTAGATCTGCACACAATTAACTTTATCAAGAAGACTGATTTGTTTCCAACATTTTTTTATTTATCCCGATATCTCAATTTGTTTGTGAAATGTGACGGTTTAAAGAAAATGCAACATTCTTAATTTTTTTATTTAGTTTTAGCAGAGTAATACATAATTTTATAAACAAATCAAACAACAAACTAATAATTATTACAAATTAATAACGGGTATTTCCCCCACGAGCGCGAATAACTGCCTCAATGCGTCGTGGCATACCCTCTATTAGATCTCCATCTGGTGAATCTGATCCCATTCTTGGACCAAAGCATCTCTGAAAAAATTTAAATTACTTGGAGAAGGAACTCGGTTATAAACTCGTCTGCCCATCATGTCCCAGACGTGTTCAATTGGATTGAGGTCTGGGCTACGGCCAGTTCATCCTTTGAATTTCTGTTTCGTCCAAATATTGAGATACAATCCTCGCAATATAAGGTCGAGCGTTGTCATGCATAAACTTGAATTCGTTTCCTATAAACAGTGCAAATGGAATTACATGTGGATCTAGCACATCACGAATATATCGGTTAGCTGTCATTGCTCCACCGCCAACAATAACTAAATCAGTACGAGCTTCCATGCTTATGCCGCCTCAAACCATTACCAATCCTTCTCCATAACCGAGTCTTGTGGAAAAATTTGCTTGGTCAAACCTTTCGCCTCTTCTTCGGTATATTCTTTCGCGGCCATCAGGAGAACGTAAACAAAACCTTGACTCGTCAGAAAATAAAATCTTACTCCAGTTATCGACATTCCAATGTTGATGCTCCCTGGCAAATCGAAGTAAGTAACTCCGGACCAGTTGCAGGTCTTCTGGAACGTAATCCATGTTCTCGTAATCGCCTTCGAATCGTTATTTCGGTAACAGCTACTTGACGTACTTCTTCTAAACGATTTCGAGCCATGACAGCAGTAGTATTTCTTTCTCGCAAAACATTTAATGTTACAAAACGTCGTCTGCCAGATCCTCTTCGTCTCGAAAAACTACCAGTTTCATTGAAACGTTGTACAGCTCTCTGGACGCTACACCTTGTGACACCCAATATTCTAGAAGCATAATACTGAGACCTACCGTCTTGTACCAGAGCAACTGCTCGTGCTGCATCAGTAGGCGTTAAAACCATGATGTTATGCTGATAATGAATATTTGTTATGCTGCAATTGCCAAGTAATGAATATTTGACAAGTTGTCATATTGTGAGTTGGCCACAGCACTCTACTTATTTTGTTTATTTTCTACAGTCATTTAAATTATGACCGTTTCTAAAATGTAGCATTTTCTTTAAACCGTCACATTTCACAAACAAATTAAGATATCGGGGTAAATAAAAAATCAAAGTGTTGGAAACAAATCAGTATTCTTGATAAAGTTAATTGTGTGCAGATCTACTAGCAGAATTAACCTACAGGGTGTGTCAAAAGTAGAGGAAAAAATTGTTTTCTCTTCTCCCCTGTATATGCGGCGAGTACTAAATTACTTTTAGATGTCCGAATAATAATCTTAAAACTACAGTATTTTATCTAAAAGTTGCTAAAAAATCAGCCTCAGCATTTGGAAGTTAGAGCATTTTTAAATAAATCATTATTTTGAATGGATCGAATTTTAAGTCGGTGAGTGTATTTATTCAATAGGTAAATGTTTCAGTTTGTTTTACAAAAATTTCATGTTTTGTTATGCTTTCAGATTTTTGACGAAATAAGTTTTTTGTATTTTATTTTAGTATGAAATTAAAATTGTTTTTTTTTTCAAGTCTAGATTAATTCAAAAAAGTCAAAATTGATTCAACAGGTCGGACTTTTTGACTTTCTTATAAAAGTCATGATTTATCCCAACCCTGTTAAAAAATACCAAGAATAGAAACTTGAACATAGTATCTATTTTCAATCATTTTATTAAATTTTATAAATTATAGTTCCTATGACAATATTACAAGAAAAATAAATCTGCCATATTTGAAATTTTTATATAGAGTGGTTATTGAGTTTTGACAATCCATAAAACACCCTGTATCTAAGTAATTACAAACGATAGATTCATTAGTAGTGGGTGATTTCTATGAATCCTTCTAAAATTACATATTTGTAAAACATTCCCACACAATCTAGACTCTTATTTTTCTGTAAAGACACAAAAATGAAATATTCCTTTTATATTTATTTTACAACGATATCCGGATACAGAAAAAGATGAAACCGTTTACAAGTTCAAGATGATGCGCAATATGGCGGAAGGCCTTTTTAATCTTTTTCAACACTTGCTCGTAATCGCAAAGAGCCTTCGTTATATTTACTGCATCCGTATTACTCGTATGTTGTATAAAGGAAAGACTCACCGCTTTCAGTATTGGTCCCGACTACTTTAATGCATTCGAACTATATTTAGATTTAGCTATTTATAACCTAACTATAATATTATATTAAGTGCTTGGCTTCTGCTCGTGACGTTATTGACCAATCGAGGTTTAAACTAACTTCTAGTCACGTTTTTATGCATCTACCAACTGCTTAAGGGTCAACTCCCTTTTTTTTATTAAACAAGTCTAAACGGTTTTACGGGATGTCCCAAATTTATTGGCCATTATAAATAAATTACATAAAAAGTAATTTTAATTATTTGAATTTTGAAAAACTTATTTAGGATCTGTTATATTGGACTTCTAAAATACCAATTTTAGTTGAAATCTGCCGAAACATGTTTTATTTGGTAATCTAGGGACCCTGAAACGAGAAGATCTGAAATAATCTCGGAGGGTGACTTTTTAACAATTACATTACTCTTATCGAAAAAAGTAAAAACCGACTCATAAAATAAAAAGTTTGACCTTGACCACCAAATTTATATGGGACCACCCTTGACGAACACCCTTTCTAACAAAAACAAATCGGATAACGTGGTAAAGCATTATCACTGAACATATATAAAAGAATCCTCTTTTTTTGATTAAAGTTTATTTTTATAAAAATTAGATATGTCACAGAAACATTCATTTACTATAGTCTAGAGCAGCCATACTCAACCTTTTTATTCTTCGGCCACATTCGTATGTGTGCTATGTTACACCAGCCGCAATAATTTGGATGATGACCTTTTTTTAGGCCATGTATCTAAAATTATTTAGTAGGAACCTCTAATAAATAAAACACAAAATATAAATATATCCCGTTGGATTATTGCAAAAACAAGATAACTCACATTTTTTTAGAGTTTCAATAAAACACTTCAAAAGTTTAAAATTGAATAAAAATCAGTAGAAGCTTCAAGCTTCAATGAAGAAGGTATTGAAAACATTGTTCACAAAGAATAAACTAAGAATCTAATAATTGGTAAAAAAAAGAGAGAAGAAAACGTTACTTAGCTTATTTTAGCTCTACATACAAATCATAATTCAATGTATGTGTCACTATCTTCAATCGAAGATTTAGGTACGGGGTCTTTAACATTATTGGATACAGGTAGATTGTGATAATAATGGTGAAATTCATCAGATGTTGATTTTGCAAAATTTTAGTAAATCTTTCTTCTTGCACTTTTTTGTATTTTCAAAACTTTGTTTCATCCTTTCATGCATCCGAATGCCACCCACCCTCGCGAATTGATAAATTAATTTTCTGGTGGAATGTATTTAGGATAGCTGAATTTTTCGATACAAGTAGTCTATTAGAAAATGTGCTCAAAATTCAAATTCGCCTGTTACCACTAATACTTTTATTTACGAATTTTCACGTAAAGATTCGATCGTTACGGCTTGACCAATCATTCATTACAGCTTGACCAATCACCCGTTACATCTTGACCAATCACTCGTTCACCACGGAGATTCGGACATCACGTGTTATTATCTAGTAGTTGTTGAGGGTGTTAGCTGTATCGCGGAAAGAAAGGGTGACGTAATTATCTCATGGATTTCGGAACAATCGAGAAAGGTCAGAGACGGCTCTAGTCATAACAAAACAAACGGCGCGCAGCGTGGGCAAAATGTTGCAGTATTTCAACAAACACATTCAACAGAAATAAGTAGCGGTAAACCACTCCCGAAATACTGGTACGTTTTCACTTGAAATCACCGAAATCACCAGAAATGTTCTCGAAAATTCCAAAATCATCATCGAAAATCATGGTCGAAATCAATTAGTCGTTCAAAAACGTAAATGCCGAGAAAAAAAGATCATCGTATAAAATCAAGGTGGATTTTCAGTGAAATCACCGAAATCACATAAAAAGTTTTCATGTGATTTTCGAAATATAGGTACGTTTTGACCTTAATGGTTTCCCCTCGGTTCTGGCCTTTATCTTGTTTTGGCAGAAACACTATTAGGAATCGGATAGAATATGCCTATTATCTGGTTTTGGTAGACACACTTAGCAATTGAGCAAAATGTTATAATTATGTTTTTCTATAACCATTTAAAAATCAACAACTTTCGTCACGTTTTACTCCAACCAAAAATGCCAGTTCCGACACCAGTGATAGAATATTCCATAACGTTAACATTCGTCTCTAGTAACGAAAGTAAGTGGTTGCAATTTCAGATATTATAAAATTATTGTTGCAGTCTTATAATTCATTTTTAAGATTTTATAAAGGAAAAGTTCAATTATAATATAAAGGTAGATGCCAAAACAAACATGGCAAAACGGGGTTTACCCCTAAATCGCAGATTTCATCGAGATCACTTTAAAGATAATTCAACTCATTCAAACTTCTTGTACATCCTATATGGTTATAGAAAAAAAAATAGTGTTTTACTTGTCGAAAAGCATTTTCTGCAACATGAGAACTGTTCTCTCGTTTGCACAAAATGCTACTTTCGTCACTCGTTGAACAATATACTATTTGGCATAAATTCCACTCCATCTTGTTTGTGCATATTGTTAATGTACTAATATGGAGTTAGTTTTTATTGGCTATCTGTTTATCATAAATAAAAACTTCGTTCACACTTGTAGAAGGTGTACCTACTAGAGAATAAAGTGTAGTAATTTAATTTGCAGAACGTAGTACAGGTTCAAGAGGTAGACATTTATATCTCATCCTTTAATGCTTATTTGTAGTTAAAACGAAAATTGTAATACATCTGTTCGACCTAAAGTTTTTACTGTAATAAACCTTTTCTTTTGACAGATAAGGCAGACTTTATTCATAGCCGTATCTTATGTATTTTAATTGATTCGGAATTTTGTATTAGTACATACTATAATTTTACAGTTATTTTACATTATAAAAATTCCAGCCAACTCCGTTATTGTTTTGGATAATGCATCCTATCACAGTCGTTAAAGGAGTCACTATACCTACAAGATGGAAACAAGAATTTACTTCAAAATGCTTTATTCTAAAAATATTATCAGTCCTCCTAAATCTTTGAAGGCAGAATTACTCGTAATAGCAAGGCACTATAAAAACAAATTCAAAAAATAGACGAGATGGCCCGAGAAAAAGGAATTGAAATTCTCAGATTGCCTCCTTACCGGGCAGAGTTAAATACCATTGAACTGATCTGGTCACAATTATAAGGTTATTTTTTCGAAACAATACAACATTTAATTACCTGATGTGCGAACTTTGTTTTTGAATGCAGTTTCAGATGTAAATGGAGAACATTGGACAAAATGCATTGATCATGTTAAAAAGGTGGAAAATTCATTTTGGAAAGTGGATAAAGCAATGGAAAACTTAATAGACCCTATAATAATAAATCATAGTTACAGTGAAGACACAGTATCTTTTAAAGATAGTTCTTGAACTTTTTATTTTTTTTAATCTTTGATTTTAGGTACTGAAGTGTTACTTTTAATGCCAAGAGATTAAAAAAAGTTTAATCCCATTAACAACATATACAAAATCCTTCTTGTTATTTATTAGTTAAATTTAATTCGTTCAATGTTAAAGGGCAACAATTTTATTAGAAGCATAAGGTTTATTTTTTTTTGTAAATAATATAACTTTTTTCATTCAAAGTGCGTATACATCATTTTATATGCCGTGATCTTATTTATATTACAGAAACTTATTTTGCAAAGTACGCCTATGAAATGTGACGTTATATCCCCACTTTTACTGCACTACTCTTTTATTCAGACTATAAAAAACTATTTTAACTTATTTTTAAAAATATTTCATCTCGATTCAGATCTTATATGTTCAAGTAGACTATCATTTAAAAGTTTAATTCCTTTGAAAACTGGAATTTTTTTGAGGTATAATGTTTCGGCGGTCGAATAAGACACGCCTCGATAAGTAAATGGTTACATTGGATGCAGATACTTGCGATTTTTTAGTCGTGTGATGTCGTACGATGTCGGACGAAAAAACAAACTAACTGATTTAAAAGTGTGCGGTTACATTAACTGCGTTTTAGTCGGTTGATATCGTACGATGTCGGCCGACTAGGCGAGAAGAACAAACGCGTTTGTTTTTATCGGCGACATCGTACGATATTAACGATATAGAAAGCTGACACCTGTGGCACATTCAATAATAATTGAGTAAATTTTGTTAAAAGATTTATTTAAAATGGACTTAGAAAAGTTAATTTTATGTGTTCAATCGAGGAAGCCGTTGTTGGATGAAACATGTAAAGACTATCATAATAGAGTTATAGTAAAAAAGGGAAGGGAAGAAATAGCAAAGAAAATGGAAGAAACAAGTAACACTTATTACCTCAGAGTTCATTTTAAAATTATTTTCGATACATCTTTCTTTATCAATAATTATATTATGAAGAATACATGCGCATTTAACAATCATATCTGCTTTGTCTGGATGGCATTCTATGTCTTTTTTGAGGATCCTCCATTTAGAGCATAGTATGCCAAATGCACATTCAACAATCCTCCTTGCTTAGGATAGTCTATAATTATAATTCTCTTCTTGTTCACAGAGGTTACGACCAGAATATGGTCTCATTAAATACACTTTTAAAGGATAGGCTTCATCGTCCAAGACCGCATATGGAATGGTAATATCTGTATTTGGAATAGTTTGATCCTTTGGTACGCAAAAAGTTTTATTTTCTAATCGAAAATTAGAATATGTTTCGAGTCGTTGATGGATTCTACTTAGTATATAATTAAATGTTGAAGGCAAAATTCTAAAGTACTCAACTTTTGTGGCTGCTTGCTTAACTCCTTGAAAAGGGTTACGTACTCCCCTTCCTGGTCTCTTCTTAAGTACATATCATTAACCCAATATTTTATTTTTTTATTTAACATCATAAATTTTAAACAAATTTTTTTAAGGAAATCTAAATCCCCTTCGTCATCCATTTTGAATTGAAACTACGAATGCAACGAATCGCAAACAATGTAACCACAGAATCGTACGACAAACGGTCTTACGACATCGCACGACTAAAAAATCGCACGTAGCCGCATCCAATGTAACCATTCACTAAGAGGTAAGTATTATAATCGTAATCTGAGATTATTTCAAATCTTCACATTTCAGGGTTCCCAGATTATGAAAAACATGTTTCCCCATTCCGTTGGTCTGTCTGTCATCGTCTGTTTATTGGCTTTAGAGAAAAACTTCAAATTTTGTATGCAGGTACAGCACATACTTTGATTACTATACGGGGCAAGAGAGAGGTCCGACACGCCCAACATAGGGCGCGGCAATGAAGGCGCGGCCATTTTGAACCCTATGACACAGTTTATAGCTAAAGAATCAGATCGCTCACTCTGCGTCGGCACTTTTTATCTCAATGTTCCAGTTTATACACTGCGCAACTCAGATAATACAATATATGACAACCGCCTATAATAAAACAGCAGTCTTCTGCGTATCCTGAATTTGTATCCCTGGAGTGGATGTTATTTTGGAACTTTCAACTGGTCCGAGTGAGCTAACTGATTCTTTAGCAATAAACTGTGACTCCAAAAATAATATTAACTGACACTGACAGCAGCAAGCAAAATGCGCTAGTTCAGTATGATGTCATTTTGGTTCCACTGACATTTAATTCTAACCAAACTTTTAACAAAAATTTGACATATACGTTTTTATAGAGAAAGTAAAAGTTGAAAAGTCTTTTGGTAGGTAGAGAGGGGGTAAACGTCAAACCACGTCGGGCGGCTCCGAGAATTTCGCAGTAATGTTTACCTGCCAGTGTCGTTTCATAGAATAAGTAAGTTTAAATTGTTATCGGCGGAACCGGACAATAGCATGTATTTATGGATTATAAATAATTATTGAACATGTATTATAATATTCAAATCATAATTTTACAAAATTTCAACAGCTATTCACAATTTATTAAACTATTTACTCGAAATTGTTAATAACATCTATAAAATAATTTTGTACGCCAATGTATCGCGTCCACTTCGGTGAGATCCGCTGTCAACCTGTCAATTTATGTGTATAAAGTGGGAGAACTGGCAAAAGCATTTCCAACTTTTACTTCTGTTCTACTGTTTTTATTTTATTTCAAAATATTGTTTACAGGTCATAAAAAATACTTTTAAGGTATTTAATTGGTAACTAAACGATTGTATATTTGATACATGCTATCTACTTACTTTAGGAATATATTTATAAAAGTGAAAAAAACGATATAATTTAGGTAAACAAAACGAACAAAACGCACTCAAAAAATCTGTCACTTTAATTGTCAGTGGAACCATAATTACATCATCACTGAACTAGCGCATATCAGGTGCGTTTTAATCATCCGCTTCTGCTTCCGGAATTGTCGGTTCAGTCGTTCTAACCTGTCAGATTAAAAGAAGAAAACCGACAATTCCGAAGCAGAAGCGGATGATTAAAACGCACCTATTCAAAATATTGCGCCAAGATGTAGGCAACACGTAATAAGGGTTCAAAATGGCGAAGTTTTCTATCTCCTTTTAAAGGACACTCAGAAAGCTGCGCAGTGCGACCATTCTCCGTATAGTAAACAAAAATCAAAGTATGTGAGGTACAGCTTCTTTCTGGCTCAAAACCAGTTATACTTCCGATCAGTTATATACAGGGTGAGCAGAAAAAAAACATTTATTTTTAAAAGTCGTCAGATTTCGAATAAAATTGGTATCCAAGAATTTTAGAAGTTAAAGATAACAGATCCAATATAAGTTTTCAAAAATCCAAAACGGCGTCGAAAGGATTGATACTTAATCAAAAAAGATCGACTTGAATAGAAATACTAAAAAGCGTCCTTTTGGTTTGTGTAACTGAACCATTTTAAAAGCTGCCATCATTATCGTTCAATAACTGTGAACGTAACTAAGAACACCGAGCGGAAACGAAGTGAGAATTCGGGTGGGATCAAGAAGAAGATCGATGGAGAGGAAGGTGAAAAAGGGTTTTTGGTTTGGTTTTAAATTTAAATTGTTAAAATGTAAGCTATTAGGAGTTCCATGTTTTTACAATTTCTATATCGAGGGAAATTCTGATAAAAAAAAAAGAATTTTTTTGTATACATGATTGGAAAATACATCAAGGTCAGTTAGGAATGGAGCTTTGGAAATTAAATTAGAAAACAGAAAGGGAAAAATATTGAATTTTGAATAGAAGATAAGTTATTGTTTGGAGTTGTGATTGTTTTGGAAAGTTGAAATACAGGAACTACTTTAAAAAGAAGGTGAAGAAATTTTATTTGTAATATGGAAAGTAGAGGGTGAACTAAATAGCAAGCAGAAACATATAAGCAGAGTGGGTAGGCAACCGGGGCAAATGAAAAGAAGAATAGGCAATATTTTTTTAAATAAAATTTATTTTTTTTATTGTTAAATTATATTTTTCAAATTTTAATTTTGTAGGTTTTGAGATTTTAATTGATTGAAATATATACTGGGTGATTCCATATCAATACATAGAATAAAATGTTTTCTGCAGGTCTCTCTATGATTGATATTAAAACTGAAACGCATTATTCTTTTCTGAGAAATGAAAACTCTGGAAGTGTTGACCGCACTACTCCACAAAATAATTTTGTTGTACTAGAAAAAGCGTAAAGAATTGCATACACATAGTTATTGATGGATTGACAAACAAACCAGTTGAATTCGGCACACAAGCGATTCAATTTGTTAATCAGTCTAACTGGCGAATCCGCGTCTGCCGCTAATGTGGTGTCATCGCCATATAATAAATACAATATGGTTATTACATACATGTTTGGGCATATCGTTAATATATAAAAGAAAAATAAAAGGACCCTGGATTGATACTTGGGGTATACCGATGTCCACATCATTTGGGAGAGATCCCTGATCATCAATTCTGACAATTATTTTCGAAAATCCAAATATGATGTTAACTATGAAAGAATCCTCTAAATCTTGTTACTTAGCCGCGTTTGAATATTCACATCGGATTCATCTGAGATGTTGTGAATTTTTGATCACGTGCTAGAGAATTAGATCTGAATGTAGATGTAATAAACAAACGCTCTAGATTTTATTGGTCACGTAATAAAATGACAAGTTAAAAGTTTATATTCTTTAAATTTGACTGTTGAGACTGGAAATCAACCTAAATTTATATTCTAAACAAAAATTAAACACACTAATCACTTTTATATTCACGCTAGCATAAACAAAGAATAAATCGATAAACTTGGCTTCACAGAACACCTACTTTATAGCATGGAACGAACATCTCATTTCAAATTGAGATGTAAAAAATTTAATCTGGACAACTACATCTCGGATAAACAAACGCAGATGTAGATGTGTCCGATGTGGAAAAACAAACGCTCGAGATGTAAAAAATGCATCGGATGTGGATATTCAAACGCGGCATTAATATATTAATTGTTATTCATAAATTCATTGAGTCAAAGGCTTTCGAAAGTTAAAGAAAAGTGCGCCCACGTTTATCTTTTTATCTAAAGAAGTGTGTATAAACAGACAGATACTATTTTCACTTTTACCAATAGGAATAACAATGCACGCTTTCAAGTCAGTTGGAAAACTTCCAGATTCTAATGAAAAATTTATGATTTCCGTCACAACATAATAATATGCAATTTGTGGACCTTAGAGGTGTGTCGTTCGCGAACGATTCGTTCAAAAAGAACGAATCAGTGCACTGACTCGAATGAATTAATTCCCTGTTTTTAAAAGATTCGAATCTTTTTTGAGTCAATTGTTCGACGGCTCTGTGATCGATCAAGAACGCCCAATTCCGAGTTTGGTTGTTTCGTTCATTCGGATCTGATTCGAAGATTCGGTATTTTAAATCAGCATCGGCAAATCGGTCGCTTTTGTTCTACGTTCTACAGCATAATAGAGTAAGTGTTCTGTGAGCATAATACAAGAACTCGAACTTACAGGCGGTGGCGGTATGTGTCTGTAATGTTTTTCTCACTTTACCAGAGGTGTATTAAACTTAGGTAAACAATTTATGCGCGTTGTCTGATAAATAAATTTAAATCAAAGTAAATAAGTAAAGCAATAAATGACGAATCATATATCTATAATTTTTCGTTAGTTTTGGCTATAGCATTAAAAAAAAATGTGTTACTGTTGTTTATCTTAACGGACAAGGATGAACCTACTAGTATAGTATTTAAATTTCCATCTGTCTTCTTTTTATGAAATATTAATTCGCTATACTTTAAAATATCAAATTAAAATAAAACCGGTATTAATTATTTTACTTAAGCATCTCACCACTCAAATCATTACATTCTTTCTTACGCATTACAGACTGAACGCCACTCGACGACCTAGTAAATAGGTAGTTCTCAAATTCGTAAACGTTCGGCTTGATTTCCTTCGACGGATCGGCGGAATAACATCGTTCGTGGTTCGCTAAAGTGAATCACTTGAGAACGAATCTTTAAGAACGAATCTTTTTAGGTGAATGAATCAAATGAATTAATTCAGTAAAAAGATTCGAACTTCCCACCTCTAGTGGACCTATATTTTTTATTACAATGAGAACCTACAGAGTAAACATTTTTCAGATAATAAATAATATCACAACCTACTTGATAGCATTAGCAACATATATTACAAAAACATGCTAAAAAGAAGAAGTATCATCTTGTGTTATAATATATTATTTTCGTTTATGTTTCACATTAATTAAATGTCCAATTGAGTTAACAATATTTAGGTTTCTCTTGAGTGTATGTATTTTTGGGTGTTTTATTAGTATATTTTTGTTTTTTTTTTATAATTTTTTAAGAATTTTGTATATAAACAGTGAAAAGAAAATTTTAGTTTAAAATATTTTATCTACTTATCAAACAAACTGGAACATCCAGACAAACTATTATCCTATCGAATAAAATAAATGCATTTAATCAATAAATTGATATTGAACTTGAATCACTATCAAAATATTGTATCCGATATAAACAGGAAAGAGGCTTTATTTAAGTAAACATTTTGAGTAAATACGTTGAAATATGAAATAAAATAACGAAATATCCCTAAAAGGTGTTTTAACAGTGTTTAATAATGTTCCTTTTCTTATATTAAATGTTGTTTACAGAATATGTAAATAATAGGTAAATTTATTTTTAGGATACCAATTTGTTGTGAAAAACATTGTTTTTTAAGATCATTTTTAAATGAAAAATATAAGTAGTCTGAGATATTGCGAAAAACCTTAAAAACCTAAGTTGTTTAACGCTAGAAACAAAAACAATCAGCAAACAAACTATTGCAACTAAATACACACACACATGCATTATTATTTATTTTTTATCAAAATGAAAAACAAAATTGTAAATTTAAACATGTATGCATATTATTTTTACTAATATTTATTATTTAATTTGTTTATTTAGTTCTACTGGTTGACTTTTTAATTTTAAACAAGACAATTCTATGAATATTAATAGAGCATAAGACAAATTGAATCTGCCAGTCAAAACTGCCAAGTAATCTACAAACTCTCTTTTTAACATAAAAAGAGCCTTCTACAATACGTGTATTCCACGTGATCTGGTAAAACAAAACAATCAGTGAAAATGACCGGTCTTAGTGACTTTTATGACATTAAGTATCAGTACTGTCAAATAGGTTAGTGACATTGTTTTAAAATTACTACTAAAGTTATTAATATTTAGCCAAAGTCACGTAGGATACAAATATTGTTGAAGATTATGGGGGTGTCTCTATAAAATTAAAAAGCAAATTGTATCTGTCCTTTTCAAAATATGTGTATAATATTCAAAATTTTCCATACTTATTCAACCCTATGAATAGTAAAGAAAACATGAAACGCCCCCCATACTTTTTAAAAAAAATATCAACAAACAGTAAGGTAAAATTTAAAAGCCAATTTTTTAATGTCTCACATATTTTTTCAACTAAGATATTATCCTGTATGCATTTTTAGGTAAATATTAAGAATGCTAGCAACAAAAATGAACGTCAAGCAAAGCAACATCGCCAAGCAAAATTAAAATAAAAAAAAACAGAAAAAGAAACAATCTTTCAAATAAGGTGTGCCAAATCTCTTACCCCACTTGAACAAGGACAGCAAGATTGTAGGATATTGTGAACAACGAAAGAAGCGCACAAACGTACACACGAACACATGGAAGAAGGGTAAGACCAGTACTACGGACAAAACAAAAGAGAAAACACTAAAGGGTAGGTATATACACTTAGTTTACACAACACAAAACTAAAAAAAACAGTTAAGTTTAAATTTATACACAGTTATTTTAGAATTTAAAACAAAAAAAACACGGATACAGTGTCGCGAATTTTTAACTAACTACTGACTGATATGTTTTATTTTGTCTGCTTTTAGAAACTCACTAACAAGATTATGTAATACACATTGTGATGATTTGCCCGTTTTTTGTTCTTTCTTCGATCGTAGACTAAGCTGAGTAATAATACGATTTTTTTGGGTAAAAATACATTCTTTAATAGTGATTTCATCGCGCGATCACTCCCTTTGCGTCGAAATACGAAATAAAGTTATACGAGTTGTCTCATGATTTATAATGTTCGTACAGTCATAAAATAAATTGAGAAATAATTTGTGCACCAAGCATGGATATGAGTGCCACGGCAAATTAATATCCCATACATAAGTCGCTCAGTCAACTTCAGGGGTTCAAATTCACTCGTAAGGGGGTGAATTAGGGATTATTATTATTATAGATACGGACAATTCATTCGAGTTGTATAGTATATTTTTTCTACGATCCACTATCGAAAATGTATAAATTTTAAAAATTAATTTAGTGGTTATTAAGATAAACTAAAAAACAAATTTTTAATTAGTCCTCAATGTTAGACTTCTCAATGGCAAACCAATTTTTTTTATACTTTTAAATAAATAATTGGTTTCAAATAGTTTAATTAACACGTTGATGGACAGTAAGAAATTAATCAAGTTGATATTTTGAAATCCATCGACGAATTTTTGTTTTAATAATTTGTCCAGTAATAGGACAGTGCTCCAAATTGCAAAGTGTTACTGAAAACATTAGGTTTGTTCTGGTTTTTCTCGGAATTCTTCGGATTTCCCAGTCCAGTGTTCTGGTTTCGTATCCGAAATAATCTGTGATTGTTGTAAACAGTCAAAATGTGTTCTTGCTTCGGAATGTTGATCAATTCGGACTGTTTTGACCGCGCATGCGTTTTTGAAGTGTTATGAATATTTTATTAGCTTTTAAACCCATACAGAATGTATACAATCCCAAATTGTTTATTTATGTGTGGACGAATGTCTCTTGTTCTTGTTTTATTTGTAAATTGAGACAATATTAAAACTATTAATTTTTTAATATTATTCTCCAGTTTCTTTTTATTCCATTGAAATAAGATGAGGATGATAATGATGAATATATAAAAACAGGAACTGAATTATTATATTAAACAATAAACAAAACACCTTTATGTGTTCTGGTTTTTCAAACAGTCGGGGATTTTTTGCCATTACGCACACGGTCTGGCGCAGTTTCAAAACCGTTTTCAATTTAAGAACCAGAACAGTATAACATCAATTTCTTTACATATTCGTCATTATCTACATGTCAAAAATAATTAATATTTACAATTCTACCGAGATTCCTCTTTTCGTGCGGGTCCAGGAGACCATGGAAGTTCGCCAATAATATTCCAGTTTGCAATGAATACAGCCCTCACTCCTTACCGTTACGGTATTATTGAGCAATTGGGGTTTATTTTGGTATCGGTAATGGAAAATAGGTAAGGATATGTCGTGTTTTAGTTCTGATTTTTGTCCCCTGGAAAAGCTAGAAAAAACAGGATTGTCCTTGTGTGTACGTTTGTATAGTGTATTTTTATTTACTCTATCCCACAGGCAGAGTGGTCTTTGCACCTTCCATCGAAGCAGCACTCGCGAATGTAAAGTTCGCGTTTGTTGCCTCGATGGCCGATCCACCGATCAGTCCGCCAGAACAAACAAACCTATTAGTTCTTAGAGACATCAAATTTAGATCCAAAATATAACTGCTATAGCAGAAGTAATGTATTTATTTTTAGAGACATTTTATTTTACTGTCATAGCAGTAGGTGTCTTAGGACGAGAATTTTAAATAACAGTTATGCCCATCAACGTGTTAAAATTTAAGATTTATTTGTAGAAAACTATTATTTTTAATTATATTTAAACTCGATAACTAAAAAATATACACTGACAATTAATTTGACAGAATTGCCACTTATTTAAAATTTAAAAATATGATAGTAGCCTAGTGACCAAATATGAACTGTGATAGGTGGATTTTATATCCGTAATGTTATTAATAGAATCGATATGAAATTATATTCGTTCAGTAGAATACAATGGCTAACTCTACTTTTTCGTTCTGTAGACTTTGCGCAGAATAGATAAATTAATGTGCATGTAGAAAAACATTGTTAATATATCACTATAACATTTCTTTTTCTAATAAATTTAACTAAAAATTAGATATTAAGATTTATTTCACCCAATATTTGGATAATCTCTACAAATGTATATTAGTAAGTTAATTTTATTTGTAGTTTAAGTATTTATGATTCATTTACTAGGGTTCCTGAATTTTATGCAGACTATCCAGTGACGGGGGGATACTATCTATATCTGACCAAATAATGTACGAATTTTGTTAAAAATTGGTAACCATAGTAAAGAAGCTATGATTTTTCCATCTAAAATATTTTGATAGCCCATCATTTCCACTTATACCAGAAGTAGATGTCAACTTTCTTATTTTAAATGTGACACTCCTAATTTTATTCCGGATTCAGAAATTTTAGAGTCACTTTGTACAATAAAGTGTACAGTTAAAATCTGTAATCAATAAAAAATGCAAGGTGGTGCAAAATCAAGTACCCTATGGAATGTTGCCATGGGTTCGTTTGTAGTTGACATCTGTAAGAGTTTTTCTGTCAGCTGCAAAGTAGATACTTAGGAAATTCATTATGAATCGATATACGCCTCGAGAACGTGCCGAAATCGTAAATTTTTTTTATCCAAATAATTCGTCGATTATCAGAATTTTTCCTGGACACCTTCTCTCGAAAAACGCCAATATTGCATATCCGCCAAGGACTCCCGATTTAACTGTTCCAGACTTTTGGTTATGGGGTTATCTCAAAGATAGGCTATTTGTAAATAATCCTCGAACACTAGAAGCATTAAAAGACAACATCCGGGAAGAAATTGACAGAATACCACCTGAAATGTTGGAGAAAGTTATGGAAAATGCTTTAAAAAGAGCTCATTATTGCATTAATGCTGGGGTGGCAATTTGGTCGATATTGTTTTTAGTGTGTAACAAAACAAATTTTTAGAGTTTAAATAAATATTTTTCATTTATAATATGACTGTTTTTTAATTAATCTTACTTTTATATAAAAAACAAATAGGGGACATTATTTTCCGCCACCTTGTATATATTTTCGAGAGAAAAAAAAACTAGCAGGTATTATTAATTTATTTTTGGCTAAAATTAGTTAAAAATTTTTTTAGTTAAATTATAATGTGGCAGTAATTAACTAGTACATCACATTAAAAGATCTTTTATTATACGAGGTGAGAAAAATATATTGCTAAATCAAAATGTAAACCTAACCTAACTTATTATAATTATAATTCAATTGAAATACTTTCAAACTAAGCTTCCTTTGTCCAAAAATAAATATTATATTAATACCCACAATGGTATTTTAATTAATTTTTTTTTATAAATTATCAATTTTTAACTACACTTTATTACCGAAAGAGACCCTAAAATCGGAATCCGAAATAAAACTAGGTGTGTCTCATTTAAAATAAGAACGGTATAAGAAGAAATGACAGAACTGTCAAAATATTTTAGATAGAAAGATCATAGTTATTTTTTTTGTTTTCTAATGCAATACAATACCTACAAGTTATTCATGCATTTTAATCTTAGTACTTCCTCCAAAGAGTTTCTTGTATTTTCTCAAAAATAGCAATGAAATTAATTATACTTATAGAATGAGATTCGTTTTTTTTTTTAATTTTCATCAAGTTGCTTGCTGTCAAATTCATGGTAAGTTTTCTAGAACATTATAAACAATACTATATTAATCTGTCTCTTGTCAAACAGAAGTGCAGCTAAAATACTCGATAAAATTAGCAATTTTTACTTGAAAAAGTTTGCAATAATTTAGAGTTTGTCAAATCCTAACAAATTATTTCAAAATGCCTACTGTGTTTAGTTCCAACGAGTACACCGATATGATAATTATTTACGGCGAATGTCGCAAGAATTCAAGACAAGCTAGACAATTATACTATGAACGTTTACTGAATAGAACAATCCCCTTAGAACGTTTTCCAATTTATAAAGAAGTCTTAGACAAGGACTTTTTCCTGACGGTAAACATCATGGAGGACACAACAGAATGATCAGAAATGAAGAAAATATTATACACGTTTTGGCTTACGTTCATGTAAATCCACATGTTTCTATCAGAGATTTGGCACTCGAAATTGGAATAAGCAAAAGTAGCATCCAAAGAATATTAAAAGACAATAAATATCATCCTTATAAAATACACTTGCTCCAAGGTTTACACCCTAATGATCTTGAAAGACGCTAAGACTTTCTCGCTAGAATGCAGGTGAAACTAAATAACGATGCCACATTCTTAGATACAATATTATGGCGCGACGAATCATGTTTCCATAATAATGGTGTATTAAATCGTCATAATTCCAATTACTGGTCCCCAACAAATCCCCACTGGGTAAGAGAAACAAGGTTTCAAAATATTTGGGGCATAAACGTATGGTGTGGTTTGTTCAATGGTAGGATAATAGGTCCTCATTTTTATGAAAACACTCTAAATATCGTGATTTTTTAATCAATACCGTTCTTGATTTGTTGAAAGATGTTCCTCTTAATCAAAGACGTGATATGTGGTGGCAGCAAGATGGTGCACCAGCTCATAATGCACAAATTGTGAGCCAATATTTGGCAAACACTTATGGAAACCGTGTTATATCCACGCATTCTCCAATTATCCAGTGGCCGGCTAGGTCACCTGATTTTTCGCCTCTAGATTTTTTTTCTGGGGTACTATAAAGGACGTAGTATACGAAACAAAACCAGAGGACTTAGAAGATTTAAAAAATAGAATCAGACATGCTTGTAACAAATTTACACCGGCAATGATTCGAGCTGCCTAGACCAGAGCATACTGGCGCATTAGTTTGCAAAATTGTTTTAATTCGTAATTTTTTTTTAAATATCCGGAAGGCTTTCCTGATTATAAAAGTGTAAGATGACACTCAATATTTGTTGATGTTATTGTTTAAACAACGAAAAATTAATTAAGCCAGAAAAAATGCATTTTTTGAAATGAATTAATTTTTTTTATATTCTTTAAGATACTTCGAATAAAAAAAGTCCTTACGCCCATCATCATATCTTCAATCCCTTTAATTGTTATGAATTTTTTAAAATCCAAAATTGACGAAAATTCTAATTTTCTTGAATTAAATAATATACCTTAAAATTTAAAATGCTACAATTTTAAATTTTTTACCGAATATTCAAACTATAATAATCAAAATTACCTAAATAAATTTTCAAAATATTCTTTGTTCAAAACTGTTGAGCAAAACTGATTAACAACTGAAAAATAATTTTCAAAACGAGCCAAAAATTCTAAGTTAGGGTTGAATTTTCTATTTGGAAGGTTGTAAAAATTGTTTATGACAGGAAAAAAATAGAAGAAGAGTTAAACGTACAATTTTTTCAAAATACGAAATAAGTCCCTTTACCTATTTGTATTCATAGTGCAAAAGATTGAAAGTCATAAAAAAATTTCATATTTATAGTACTTACTCTCAATATTAGAAAAAAAATATTTTTCCTTATTTTTGTTAAATGGAGAAAGGCTTGGATATTTTTGAAATCATAAAATTTTATAACCCCAGTAAGCCTACTATGTCCATTGTAACAGGTAGAAATTTTTCACGGATCACGACAAGTCCATTTGGCCTTTTTATCGTATTGAAAAAAAAAAAAAAAAATAAATAAATAAATAAATAAAGGTTGAAGAAGATTTTACTTACTTCTCAGGCAGCATCTGACAATATTTTTTTCATGAATAAAAATAAATGTTAAAAATAAATGTTTCTGTTAACTTTAATAAATAAAAAAGTTATCAAAAGTATCTAAAAAAAATAAAAAAAAAATCACATGATACAAAACTATTAATCGGCAAATATAACAAAGTGTTATGAAAAATGTTAATAATAATTTTTTTAAACTTATTACCTCTGAAAAACAGCAAAAAATTGATTCAGCGCGTCATCGGGCTTTCTCTTACCCATACATTGAGTTGGAAGTGAGATAGAAGTACTTCTTTCTAAAAGTACACGCGCGTAGGAAGCATATTGTTATAACGTAAAAAAACATAACAAACAAAATTTTGAAAATTCATTTAGGTTATTTTGTTTATTATAGTTTGAATATTCGGTAAAAATTTAAAATTATAGCATTTTAAATTTTAAGGTATATTATTTAATTCAAGAAAATTAGAATTTTCGTCAATTTTGGATTTTAAAAAATTCATAACAATTAAAGGGTTGAAGATACGATAATGGACGTAAGGACTTTTTTTATTCGAAATATCCTAAAGAATATAAAAAAAATTAATTCATTGCAAAAAATGCATTTTTTTTGCCTTAATTAATTTTTCGTTGTTTAAACAATAATATCAACAAATATCGAGTGTCATCTTACACTTTTATAATTAGGCAAGCCTTCCGGACATTTAAAAAAAAATTACGAATTAAAACAATTTTGCAAACGAATGCGCCACTATGCCCTGCACTATTAGAATAATAGGTAAATTTCCTAAATATGATTCTTGTCGACAAATATTTGTAGAATATGGTATTTTGCCATTAGCTTCATTATATGTTCTAGAAATTTGTTATATGTTTTTAAGAACTTAAATAAATTTAAGCAAAATATAGATTTCATAATTTTGGAACTAGTCATATGTCAGTTACCTGAATCGATAACAAATCACTGAAAATGTTGCTAGAGTTGGGGACGTTTATATAGAAAATTTTAATGTTACTATTTCTATTAATAAAGCTATAGTTAATTTATTTTAGCGTTTTGTTTAAATGTAAATATATTATCTGAATAAAATTAATGCCACTAGTCAAGGTTTTAAGGTCTCGTCACTTCAACCTTTGCTTTAGATGCATTTTTCTTAAAATTTGTCCTTGGCAAAATATTGACAAAAGAAAAAACTATTTGATACGCCCATAGAGACCAAAACTGTCAAAAGTTCGTAGATACTAGCTTCAAACAAAGTCTATGTTAAACGGCGCCCGTTAGCTATCTATATTTCATTTGTTTATCTGAGGTCCATTCAGATATTTGACAGTAATTATGTCAACCCCCACTTGCAATTCACCCCTTAAGTTTAAATAGAAAATGGAATATGAAGACTAGAAAAAAGGAGGCGAATCGGCAATGGTCAAATTTCAAATTTCCGTCCTTTTTTTTATAAAGTTCGCGAAATTGACTGTAGTTGGCATGTCTAATGACAGCGGAGTCAATTTTCTATGTAAGTCAATGTAAAATGAAGTGATTTTTTAAAAAATTGGTGAAAAGAACCAAAATAATGTGAAAAAAAAGTACCTGAGTGACAAAAAAACATCAAAGCAAGATTTACGTAGTTCCAGATTGTAAAACAGGATAAAAATCAAATGTAAAACTAAAGAAGAAATCAATTTAATGTCTTTTTAAAGCTTCTACTGTATGTAAAATAATGTATTCATGTCTAAACAGTGGCGGTTTGCCCGTAAGGGCACTTGGGCACGTGCCCTAGTATAATAATAATAATAATAATAATAATAATAATAATAATAATAATAATAAAAAAATAACTAACATATTTTATATTTTTCTCAATGCATATTATTATTTTATCTAATATTCAGCGCAAACCGCGTTGGCACGACACTGGGCGACCGGGCGTTGAGCGACGTTCCGAAGATGGGCACAGTAAATGTGTGCCTCTGTTGTTTTATCTCTCAATAGGTCTGTTCTGGTTTTGAGAAATAACGATCCACAACTGTCGGGCTCATGCGCAGCAGATAAAAAGTGTTCTGGTTTTTCTGGGACTACTTCGGATCTCTCAGTCCGGTGTTCTGGTTTCGTATCCGAAATAATCCGTGATTGTTGTAAACAGTCAAAAAGTGTTCATGATTGGGAGTGTGGATCGACTCGGACTGTTTTGACCGCGCATGCGTTTTTGAAGTGTTATGAATATTGCATTGGCTTTTTAGACTATACGAAACGTATACAATCCCAAATTGTTTATTTATATGTGGACGAATGTCTCTTGTTCTTGTTTTATTTGTAAATTAAAGCAATTTTAGAATTATTAATTTTTTAATATTCTGTTTTTATTTATTCCATTGAAATGTGATGATAATGATAAACATATACATGCAAATGTTATTTGAAGCTGAGCTTTCAAAAGGAACTTCATTATTATAATAAACAATAAACAAAACACCTTTATGACGTGTTCTGGTTTTCCAAGAATTTTAAACAGTCGGGGATTTTTTGCCTTTACGCATACGGTCCGGCGCAGTTTCAAAACAGTTTTCATTTTGAGAACCAGAACAAGCCTATTATGATGCGAAAAACAAGGGTTACGTTCATGACGCTTACTCGATTCACCCTGAGTTGACTCAAACCGTTCATTATGCATCACTTGTTTACACTTTTACTCGAGAAAGTCGTTCACGAGTCGGCTAAAATTTAACACAGAGTTTACATTCTTTAACTCCACATGCGCAATAGTTTCTAAAAATTTTGTTGGTTAGGCTGTAGGTAAAATTAGGCAATCCAACGTCCTGTCAGAATGGATAAAAATGGCTGATGCTTGCAAAAACAACAAAACTTCTTGACCTGACTTTTTCATTAGTATTTGACTATTATTACAAATCATGCAATTAATATGACTTTTTTATTTTGAATTATAATACATAATTTAAGTATAATTAAAACAAAAATAAGTATGGAACATGAATTAAAAATAATTGTGGCTATGAGTATAGGGAAACTTCACATGAGAATAAAAATTATTTTTCCTTACAGCATCATTTAAAATGATTTTCTGTGAAAAATAAATTATTAGAGAAACAACTACTCGTAATTTATTGTTGTTATTGTCGATCTTTAGCAAAATATTTTAAATATTGCTAACCTATCCTAAAAACCAAAATAAAAAACATCCTACTACCCTGCCTAGTACCCAACAGCGTTCATAACGAAGCCATAATATTTTAACTCTGCGAGTTTACCCGACGCCATCTTAACTTCACTCGGGTAAAGCGTCATGAACACACCCAAGGACAATATCGCTTAGCAAGAGATGAACACATGCGATGGATTATACGTCACCAGCAGGGCGCTGTCCCAGATTAACCTACACCAGATACGAATGTACGCGGCGGCAATAGCCTAGAGCTTCCACCACTTTCTTCCTAGATCCAGCGGAAGAAATAGTACGGACGATTGCGTTGGCTCCAGTTTCAGCAGAGCTTGTGACCGTTGAACGTTTAGTCCGACCGCCTAGGTTACAAAATATCGCCGAACTTGTGAATTTGTGAAATTTATTATGACGGGATATAAATTTGTAGATGTTGTACATCTGAAAATAGAGATGGGACAACATTTTAATTTTCCTTTTGGTTTTGTCTGACTTTTTCGTGGATTTCAAATCTCTGTTTGCATATTTAAGAGTATAAAAAATTCTGAGTCTTATAAATAATTTAATGGTGTACATTTTCGCAAATTGTTGGCAAGGATGACCAAATTCTATTTTGCTCATCTCAAAAAGGTATGCGTTGGAAATTCCAGGCTTACCTAGTTGACAAACTATCAAATATTTTTTCTAATTTGAAAATATAAAAGAGAAATTTTTCGATGGGATATTTTAAATTGCCAAACACCTTTTCTTCAGAGTGGTATGCTTTAAAATTCGTTAACAAGATACAATTAAGGACAGGCACAATCTTTAATAAAGTCGGTTTTAGAACATAAACGATCTGCGCATGCTTAGATGTCAAAATAAGAGCGGCACTAATAGTGACTGATTTTAAGTGAACTTGCAATAACTCTCTAATAAGCTGTTTTTTAGCCACCACATTGGTTTAAAATATTTTTAACCATATTTAAAGTGACGTCATGAATTAATAGAGGGTGTTTTAAAAATATAACCTGCTAACTGTCATGACAAAATTTCAAATATTCTGATTTCGATCGTATTATTTTTGATGGATTACCGGTTGAAATAAGTTCTATAAAGCGAAGTCGATTTAAAAAATGAAATGAATTTTTTTTAATGATTATTAAATCAGATGAAGGAAGAGAGTGTTTGATAGCGATTTTAATTAAAAATTAAAGTGTTTCTAATACATTGCAATCTGAACCTTCGTTTACGGTTTTATAATTGGTATTTTTCTTGTCAATAAACCATATATTTATTCCGTAGCTCCAATAGATACGCGATTGTCTAATGATTATTTGCTGTAGATTTTTTGGGCTGCCAAATAACGTTTAATTGTTTTTAAATATTTGCTTGCAAATTCAGAATCTGAAGCAAACTACGTAATTATTTTTGCAAAAAACGTACCAACTGATAAGTAATCCTTTGACCTTATTTCAATCGCATCATTGTTCCATAATCAAGACTAACCTATAGGTAGATCAATGACATCGTCCAACTGTTTATGATTACCATAAATATTAATATTTGTATTATTGCTATACCGTGTTATAACATTATAACCAATTAATTTATAAATATGAATCATATAATATACTAGCTATTGCCCGCGGCTTTGCTCGCGACTTTGCTCGCATATAGTCGTGTTATTAATATAAAAAAATACATGACTTCATTTTTTATTAATTTTTATTAGTTTTTATTCATTTTTATTATATTTATTCATTTTTTTTTTAAATTTTTATTCATATTTATTAATTTTATTAATTTTTATTAATTTTTATTAATTTTTATTAATTTTTATTAATTTTTATTAATTTTTATTAATTTTTATTAATTTTTATTAATTTTTATTAATTTTTATTAATTTTTATTAATTTTTATTAATTTTTATTAATTTTTATTAATTTTTATTAATTTTTATTAATTTTTATTAATTTTTATTAATTTTTATTAATTTTTATTAATTTTTATTAATTTTTATTAATTTTTATTAATTTTTATTAATTTTTATTAATTTTTATTAATTTTTATTAATTTTTATTAATTTTTATTAATTTTTATTAATTTTTATTAATTTTTATTAATCTTTATTAATTTTTATTAATTTTTATTAATTTTTAATTTTTATTAATTTTTATTAATTTTTATTAATTTTTATTAATTTTTATTAATTTTTATTAATTAATTTTTATTAATTAATTTTTATTAATTAATTTTTATTAATTAATTTTTATTAATTTTTATTAATTTTTATTAGTTTTTATTAATTTTTATTAATTTTTATTAATTTTTAATAATTTTTAATAATTTATATTAATTTTTAATAATTTTTATTAATTTTTAATAATTTTTACCCCCGTTTTCCCTCCTTAAAATGTGAAAATCCAAAAACCATGAAACACTTCATTATTTATTTATGATGAGAACCTACAATTCCAATTTTCAAGTTCCTACCTTTAAAAAAATCGATATTTCCAAATAAACTTTAATCCCCCGTTTCCCCCCCTTAAAATGTGAAAATCCAAAAACCCTAAAACTCGTCATTATTAATTTCTACTCAGTAGCTGGAATACCAATTTTCATGTTTTTAACTTTAAAGAGAACCAAAAACATGGATACTCCCAAATAAATTTTCGCCTCCCATTTCCCCCTTAAAACGTGAAAATCCAAAAACCCTGAAACACGTCATTAATAATTTGTCAGTAGCTGCAATTCCAATTTTCATGTTTCAAACTTCATATAGAACAAAAAAATCGATAGTCCCTTACAAACTGTTACCCCCCGTTTCCCCCCCTTAAAATGTAAAAAATCCAAAAATCCTGAAACTCGTCATTATTTATTTATGCTCAGTAGCTGTAATTTAAATGTTCATGTTTCTAACTTTAAAGAACAAAGAGTTTCATTAAAAGCTCCCTCCCCCATTTCCTACCCATTTCCCCCCTTTAAAGTTAAAATTTCCAAAAATCCTTTCTTAGCGGATGCTTACGTTATAAAATAAACCTATGTTCCAAATTTCAGCTTTCTAGGCTCAGTAGTTTTGGCTGTACGCTGATAAGTCAGTCAGTCAGTCAGTCAGGACAAACAATTTTATATATATATACACATATTAAGCCTCAATACTAAGCCCAAACCGCTATACTTTATCGCTTATACCAAGCCCGACACTCACTTACGAAGCCCACCTTCGGGCTTCGTAAAAATTTCCATGTATAAAGTAGTTTACCAGTCATTTTATTATAGATGGCGTCAAATCGCAAAATTTCGTCTGGGCATGTTATGGTCATAGAATTTCTCAAAACATACAGCAGATAGTTCACCGTGTTTTGCAGAGATGGTGCTAAGGAGAAATCTGTATAAACTTTATATGACTTTCAATATATCTTATCGATTATTAGCTGCCCGGTACATTTTGATAATCTTTTGAAGCCCACATAACTGGCAACGTTGTTATGTGATGATTTATATTACTTTCGGAAGCGGAGGCAATAAAACTTATTTATCGCTACTTGAAAAATCAACTTATAGTATTCCAAAGTATGTTCTTTTCGTACACATTCAAATTTAATAATTAGGATTTTATTATGTAGGATAAAAAATTAAAAACTAACTTTTTATATTAGAAAACAACATGTTATTCTCAGAATAGCAAAACATGGTATCAAAATTTTTTTATTTACTATAAATAGAGGTAGGTAAATTTTAAACCCAATGTTTCGTATCCGAAGTGCTATTATCAGGAATGTTTTTTTTTAAACGCAGACCTATATTTTTATTTTATTTCCAAACTGCTAATAGAACTATGTAATTTACATTGACATTTTTACTTTTCTATCTGTATACAGATAAGGAAAGTGTAGGAATCATGATTTTTTTTTACCTTAAATTTTCGCCGGATTATTACGTTTTGGGGTCCCCTAAAACCGTTTTTTTACTATTTTCGTCTGACTATGTCTACTCAATAACTCATGAACGGATGAACGGATTAAGAGAAAAACACCAAACTTTAAATTTGAGCTTTAATTCACCCTGCAGTAAACTGATTAGATTTAGAGCATAGTCGAAACATCTGGGCGGGGTACTTTATAGGAGGTCGTTTTTCTACGTTGTGAAATATATCTGTTATTTACTCTTGAAGAAGAAAATTCTTTAAATAAAAGTTACTTGTGTTATTATTCTCTTTTTTTTTTATCCTATACATAATTTTCCTAAAATGGTCCGTGTTCGAGATATTTAAGGAACAGTGCAAATTTTTAATTCTGAGAACTCAAAAAAGCATAAAGAGAAAACACCAAATTTTAAACTTAACTTTAATCCATCCTGCAGTGAGCTGATTAAATTTTGGATTTAGTTGAAACATCTGGGAGATACTTTATAGGGAGTCGTTTTTTACTTTAACGAATAGCTCTGTTATTTACGAATTATTTAAACAAAAGTTGTTTTTATAATTTTCTATCATTTTCAGATTATCAAAAACTTTTCGTCCCTCGTCAACAAGAGAGAACTTATTAAAATTTAAAAAATAATTATAATTTTGATATCATCCGGTGCTAATGCAGCAAGAATTTCTCTTAAGTGATATTGTTTATAGTTATTAATTATCTCGCAAACAGTAAGTTTAACATTTTAGTAAGTAATTTAATTGTAAAATATTTAATATTTTATTTTATTTTTCAATTAATAGTATATTTCATTACGCATCCAAAAACGGCGTAGCATGCAAGTACGCAAAAGGATTTCCGGATAAGTAATGAACGATATTTTTTGTTGCAACTCTTTGAAAATCATAAAAAACTCGATTATGCTATTAAAAACTTTTATTAAGAAAGAAAATAATTGACATGAAAAGATTGGTTACTGATTATTAAAGACGCCTGAATGTAAATTATCAAGTAATGTCAAAAATATATAGTTAATAATTAGGAGTCTTGGACTGAAACTTAATAAAATGATACATTAAAATTCCATATGGCGTTATATCAACAGAATACATTCTGTTTTACAGCTTGTTATATGAGGTCCGTGAAATTTTGTGAAAGGATTGCCCATCGTTTGCCCATCCAATAGTTTTTTGAAAAAAAGTAATTTAAATTAAAAAAAATTATTGGCAAAAAAATCTTCACAAAAATGAAATATGATAATAATTGCATTAGGTAATTATTCGTTTGCCCATGTTTGCCCATTTTTTAGTTTTTCCAATTTGCATACCCTTTTTCGAAAAAAATCAAAATAAAACAGTTTTACAGGACCGTGAAGTTGGCACCATAACATTGCAAAAATAATGCGAAATTTTGTAAGAGGATTGATTGCCCATCGTTTGCCCACGTTTGCACATCCATTAATATTTTGAAAAAAAAAAGTAATTTAAATTACAAAAAAACAAAAAATATTCCCAAAAAAATATTAAAAAAAATGAAATATGATAATTGCAGTAGGTAATTATTCGTTTGCACATTTTTTAGTTTTTCCAATTTGCATGTTTTTTTCAAAAAAAAATCAAATTAAAAACGACAATTTAACAGGTAACAATTTTAAAAACGGATATGCAAATTGGAAATACTAAAAAATGGGCAAACATGGACAAACGAATGATTACCTTATACAGTTAACATATTTCATTTTTGTCAATATTTTTTTTGCAATTAATTTTTTTGTTCTTTTTTTTTTAATTTAAATTACATTTTTTTTTAAACTAATGGATGGGCAAAATTACATGGGTATGCAAATTGGAAAAATTAAAAAATAGGCAAACATAGGCAAACGAATGATTACCAAATGCAGTTATCATATTTTATTTTTATGAATATTTTTTTTTTTTTTTTATTTTTAATTCAATTTTTTTTTAAACTAATGGATGGGCAAACGTGGGCCAATTTCACATTATTTTTGCAATGTTGTGGTGCCAACTTCACGGTTTTATAAAGTTGTCTTTTTTAATTTGAATTTTTTCGCAAAAGAGTATGCAAATTGGAAAAACTAAAAAATGGACAAACATGGGCAAACGAATGATTACCGAATGCAGTTATCATATTTTATTTTTGTGAACATTTTTTTTTGTTTTTTTTTGTTTTTTTGTTTTATTTTTATTTTAATTTTTTTTAAACTAATGGATGGGCAAACGTGGGCAAATTTAACAGTATTTTTGCAATGTTGTGGTGCCAACTTCACGGTTTTGTAAAATTGTTTTTTATTTGAATTTTTTCAAAAAGGGGATGCAAATTGGAAAAACTAAAAAATGGGCAAAGATGGACAAACGAATGATTACCGAATGCAGTTACCATATTTTATTTTTGTAAATATTTTTTTGATTTTTTTTATAAAAGCTAATTGATGGGCAAACGTGTGCAAAAGAAATGCTATACCTCTATGGAATTAAACTTTTAAAATGTTTACTTTTATCTGGAAGTTGGCCCGCGAAAATTCTTTTTGATATATTTTGATATCAGAGGGTGGGCAACAAAAGTTACTGGATGGACAAACGTGGGCAAACCAAAAATTTTCACACCATTTTCCTTTCCTATCTGTTTACAGATAAGGAAAGTATAGGAATTATTATTTTTTTCGATCTTAGAGGTGGTCGTTTTTCTACTTTATGGAATATATCGGCTATTTAAACCTAGAGAAGAAACTACTTCAAATAAAAGTTATTTGAAATATTATTCTCTATAATTTTTGCCATGTATATAATTTTCCTAAACTGGACCATACTCCAGAAATTTAAGGAATAGTGAAAATTTTCAATTTTGAACTTGAACAAAAACGGATAAAGAGAAAAACACCAAATTATAAACTTAAGCTTTAATCTACCCTGCAGTGAGCTGAATAGATTTTGGGCCTAGTCGAAACATCTAGGGGGGTACTTTATGGGAGGTCATTTTCCTAATTTATGGAATATATCCGTTATTTGTTTGAAATATTATTCTCTATAATTTTTGTTCTATACATAATTTTCCTAAAATGGCCGGTATTCGAGAAATTTGAGGAATAGTGAAAATTTAGAATTTTAAACAACTCAAAAACGGATAAAGCGAAAAACCACCAAATTATAAACTTAAACTTTAATTTACCTTGCTGTGAGCTGAATAGATTTTGGGCATAGTCAGAACATCTCGGGGAGTACTGTATAAGAGGTAATTTTCCCACTTTATGGAATATATCTGTTATTTACGCTTGGAGAAGAAACTTCTTTGAATAAAAGTTGTTTACAATATTATTCTCTATAATTTTTGTTGCATACTTAATTTTACCAAAATGACCCGTATTCGAGAAATTTGAGAAAATGTGAAAATTTCGAATATTAAATTATATCTCATAATTAAATAAAGAAAAAAACACTAAATTTTAAACTTAAGCTTAACTACATTCTGTGGTGAGCTGTCTAAATTTTGGACATAGTTAAACATCTGGAGGGTGTTTTATAGGGGGTCGTTTTTTACTTTATAATTAAAGAAGAAATTTTTTTAAATAAAAGTTGTTTGCAATATCATTTTCTATAATTTTTGTACCATACAAAATTTTTTTAAATGGGCCGTGTTCTAGAAAACTCACAAAATGTACAAAATTTTAATTTTTAAGAAACTTGTTGCTTATGATTTTATTCTTTATAATTTATGTTTTATACATGATTTCCCTAAACTGAACCGTATTCGAGATATTTGAGAAAAACTGCAATTTCGAATTTTCCAAAAACGGAGAAAATAAAAAAAAATGTTTCGAGTAAGTTGTGTGTGGAAAAGGTATGTATTTAGTTCATTCTCTAAATATTTACAGGGACGATACAATAGGTTGTACAAAATAACCGGAAAAGGTCTGTACCTAATAACTAGATAGGAAAGTCACGTGTTGGACACATCAGATTTTTTGAAATGTTGTGGTGTCAAGTTCACGGACCTTGTATTATGTACTAATTTTTAAAGAAAATAACTGTTATTTTATCATCGAAATTTAACGCACGGGAAAAAAATTTCCGGCACGGTGCATAGGAAAACATCAATTATTTTTCAGTTTCATAAATATAGTGTTTAACAACGAGAACAATCATGACAAGATTTATTTGAAAGAGAAAAGCAATTTTTTTTGTTCTTATTAGAAGAATTTAATTAACTGCAAATTTTAATTTAATATTTCCTAAGATATTGTAGATCTCAAGAAGATGCAGTCGTCAGGGCATTTAAGCTATTTGTAAATATTTATATACCATAGATAACCTCCTACATAACAAAATTCATTATTTTATTGGCAACGCTGTAGGGCTTCTTATAATCGAATAACTATTAACTTTTTATACATTCGGGCTTCATACAATGCATAAAACCTAGCGGGTTTCGCAATAACCGCAGCACACTTTTATACATGATAGTACAAAAAGTGTACCCCACACACCGGGCTTCCATTACCCTTTAGTATATGTCGGGCTTCATATTAATAGTTAGGTGCGTATATATATATATATATATATATAGATTAGGGTGCTTCATTTTCAAGCAATATATTTTTTTCTCTGTGCTACCTGAAAATCTAAAACTTTACAAAAAATAAAAAATTATGCCGCCGGGTAAAAGGGTCTAAAAATGCAATAGCGACTTAGCTCATTCAAAAATTTGATTTCCTATTTAAATAACATAGGAAAAAATTTTTTTTTTGTTTCAATTTAATTTTTCGATATTAAAAATTTTTTTTTAGGAATATCCCGTGAATAGCTTTGTAGGACATGAAATTTACTACAAAAAGTTTTTCTGAATAAATCCTCTCAAACTAACAGTTTTTGAGTTATAGAGATAGAATGATGAATATTAATTATAGTTTACATCAAATCTTCTTTATGTTAAAATTTATTAACAATTATCAACAATCAATGCTAGTCAATACGATTGAAGAGCAAAAACTTCTTTTACATCAGTGGACGTATAGACAAAGTCAAGAGTAGCGTCACTGTGGTTAGAAATGAAACTAAAAAATTTGAAAATTAGAATATAAACAAACATTTAAATTTTAACATATTGATAATTTGATTATATTATGATTATTAATTGAAATTTATATTTATTAAATTAATTTATAACTAGTTTTTGGAATTAAAAACCCGAATCATATTACGACTCGACTGTAGCGTCCTAATGTTTATAATAAGTTATTATGTAAAAATAATAAATTTTTGTTTAAAGAAGATTTGATGTGAAATATAATTGATATTCATCTTTCTAGCTCTATAACTCAAAAACTGTTAGTCGGAAGTGATTGATTCACAAAAACTTTTTGTAGCGAATTTTATGCCCTACAAAAGCTATATACAGGTTTCCCCTAAAAAACAACTTTAATATCGAAAAATCAAATTGAAACCAAAAAAAAATTTTTCCTATGTTATTTAAATGGGAAATCGAATTTTTAAATGAGCTAAGTCGCAATTGCATTTAGAACCTTTTACCCGGCGGTTAAATTCTTAATTTTTTATAAAGTTTTAGATTTTCAGGTAGCACAGAGAAAAAAAAATATTGCCTGAAAATCAAGCACCCTAATATAGATATTATGAATAAAGTTATCAAAAATCAATAAAAATCAACAAAACGTCGAATATATAAAAATGTTCAAAGACGGAACAGAGCAAAACAACATACAACAGCCATAAAATAAGAATCTCATCTGTGTCAACCGTTATTGAACCATATGCCTCCGACTGGTTCCAAAATTCTAGCTTTGGTTTAAAATATTTCGTACGTGACGTCATAGTTGCATCGCTAAAATTTAAACGGTTTAAAACAGTCGATAAAAATACCTAGTCTCTTCTTTCCGATTCTTTTGCGCCCTCTAGCGGGACAAAAAATTGTCAAGAACTGTTAAAGTGTGACACTTCATTTAAAAGCTAATTTCATTAGCAGTTTAATAAAAAAATAATTGAATAAAACTTGTACTTAAACCTTGCATTAAAGTTAAAATAAAATCGATTTAACTTTAATCACAAAATAACAAATAAAGTATGTACTCTGTGTTTTTTATATTGATTTTATTTCTGTAAAAAGTTCTGAGTATCTATAAGCGCAGGCCATAACTTTGATTGGAAACCTGCTTTTAGATGGAACTTAATTGAATTTAAATTGCATACATACGCCGTAATAGCAACATTTTTGTAATAAAAATAAACAGTCCGGTGATTAGGTATGTTTTTCTGTAATAATAATACTCATAAATTACTATCTAATACAAACGAACAAATAAAAATATACCAGCACGAAATTATCATCTTACGGAGGTCAAAAGATATGTTATTTGTTATTTTTCGCAACTCTCTGTATAAATAATATATTATATCAATTTGATTTAATTATTACAAACTGCGTATTGAACCGAGGAAAAATATCACGAATATATTATTACGTGATTATTGTAAAATTATTCGGTGACCAAAGGTTTTTCACATATTTATGAGGTTTTTTAAACAGCTTCCGACATTATTGATAACCTTCAAATTGTATAATTTAATTACTAATCTGAATACAATAAATCTATTTTTATTGATAAAAATATTCGATGAAATATTCTAATAGACATTGATAAACAATTAAAAATTAATTAATAATATAATTTCAATAATTTTATACACGAAGGGTAGTCCTTTGGCTTGTTTTTTTAGAAATCTACTAAAACTACTGAATGAACTTTTAATTAACAGTCATACAACATTAAACCTTTTTTCGACTCTATTGGTACCGATTTTATACCAATTTAAAAAACATGCCACTTTTCGTCTGGTTGCAAAATCCTTTTTTCAACCGTTTCTTAGGCTCAGAAAATTAGGTATTTTTATTTTTTGAAATATCGGAAATTCAAAATTACAAATCACAATCAAATAAGCAATCATATCTTTTTAAATTAAAATTTTTTTTTTCCATCTTTTCTAAAATTATCTCTGAGATAACCATTAATTACATTTAATCTAGTAGTTATTTTACATAAATTGTTTTATTCTTCGTTTCAGATTTTAGACCATTCAGAACTTTTTGTGAAGAATAACTTTTTTCGTAAAACTATTTTTTCATAATGTGATGACAACTTAAGGAGACACACAGTATACAAATTTTGTTACGACCCTTCACAGAAGAATTTTAATCACGATAACGTTTCATAGCACGGTTAATTTTAGCTCCGTTATCCTATCCCTCTATCTACATACTGTTATTGTCACCCCTAGTTATTTGACTCCCGTATACAGAAATATATATATAAATATATCGTGTTTACCCAACAGTCCTCTACACACATGGCTGATTTACTGTTGCCCGATATTTAGTTTCTCCCCTTTTACTTTCGTGATAAAAATATACAAGCACGAAAGAAATATTAACAGTTAAATAATTAGCCTATTGGAATTTATTTACAGTTCTTTTTCGGTAGATTATAAAATTGAGTAGGAAATTAGTATTTATAGATCTTTAGAAAGCCTTTGATTCTGTTGACAGGAGAAAAATTAATTTATATATTTATCATGAACAAATTAAAAAAAGCAGTAACTATATATAACTGTTATTTATATTTTATAAGTTTATAAATACTAAAGACACTTTTCGGAACTATTACTTGTTTTGAATTAAATGTAATCAAAATGTGACCTTTTAATTGTAGTGAAGGTAAATTATTATGAAAAATTAAATTTGTTTTCACAAATTTTGCAATTCTTCAAATTTCCGTTAGTACTTGTTTTTTATTTAATTAGTATGATTCGTGATTGACCATTTACCTTACATTTGTTAATTTATTTTCAAAGAATTATTCTATGAAATCAATTTTTTTTATAAATAAATGTCTAAAGACTTATTTATTACTGACTTTCTCCAATAATACCAATAACTTTAGCTGTGCTAAAAGCTAACAAAAAATAAATAATCCAAAAAATGGATATACGTATTTGACAGAACTGATAATTAAGTTACTAACAAATGTAATTTTGGGAGAAATTGTGTTACATGCATGTACCTACTTACATGTGAACAAATAATTTGTTTTTATTTTACTTTATTATCATAATCAGAAACAACGAAGAACTATTGAAAGGATTTGATAGATACGGTTCATGTGAAATAACAGAGCGATATAGCTTCAAACCTTTAAACTTAAATTGTGAAATAATTAATTAACAAAATGTTACTTAGCACATGTGTGCACTAAACCATCGATATGGGTATTTTTGTACAATTGGAGTACTGAAATTATAAAAATAAATTGTTTGAGATTCGTAATTATTTATTAATACTAATAAAAATTCCCAGGCCGGATATTTTGGTAAGTAATAGAGATATTTTAATTCTGTAAGAGCCAGTTCACAGAGCCATAAGGGAACTTCAGTTTTAGTTATAAATTGATTTTACATAGGTCAATATGTAGATGGCGCTAAACTCAATAATTTTTCGATGGGAGGATCTTTCTTGTGTAGCGCATCTTGTAAAAAATGCAATTTTAAACGGATTTTGTTCTATGAACTAATTCGATAAATCTAGCAATTTTTGATATACAGAGTGGGTCACTCAAAACAGTTTCATCCTGATTTTCAGGATTAATTATTGGATTTTAAGAAAATGCTAAAACAGGTCGATTTTTATTCCATATTACAAATATTTTTACAATACAGACATCTGTCATGTGTCAACCCTCTCCCTTGCACTTCTCCAACACCTTAATTTCAATAGGTAATGTACCATGTATGGCACATCATTGAAAAGGTAATTTAATGGGGGATTCAGACATATTTCTGTACATTGCGTTACTTAAATTTTATCGCCCTCTAGCGGGAAAAAAAACTACTACGTATTATAGAGTGTGAGCCATCAAAACATTGAAAAGCTCTTCATGTCAGCAGTTGAAAAGTTTATTTAATAAATCGATTTGTGATGGTCAGTTTCCGGACAGTTTCAAAGTAAGTAAGGTAATACCAATTTACAAAAACAATGATGTAAATCAACCAGGAAATTACCGTTCTATCTCGATAATTCCAATATTTGGAAAGATTTTTGAAATTATTTAAAAAAAACGCCTAAACATGTTTCTTGACAAAATGAATACTATCCACAAATGTCAATATGGCTTTAGAAAGGGCTGTAGTACTGTTAATGCTATAAGAAGCATCGTGGAAGGGATAGTAGATGGTTTTGAGGGGGTAAATCAACCCTGATAACAATGTGCGATCTCTCGAAAGCATTTGACTGTGTTTTCTACTTGATTTTTATGGAATAAGAGGAACACCACTTAATCTTTTTAAGTCGTATCGTTCAAACATGAAACAAGCTGTCTATTTAAATGGCCAGTTATCAAATTCCCTTACTGTTCAGCACGGAGTTCCGCAAGGATCTGTGTTAGGTGCACTACTTTTTATCACTTACGTGAATGACATATTTCACTGTCTTCAACCTAATGCCTGCTTCCTCTTTGCAGACGATACTAAACTTTTGAATGCTCATAGAGATATCGACACTCTTGAAAATGTCAGTAAAATGGCAGTCGCTAAGGCTGGGGAATGGTTTACTACAAGCAAATTAAATCTTAATAAGGAAAAAACCAAATCTTTAATGTTTAGTACTAACCTGAAACATGGTAACGCAAATTGTGCCACTCTTCTGGGAATAATACTCGACAGCGGTCTAAAGTGGGACACCCACATTGAAAAGTTAGCAAAAAAACTAAGTTCTCAAATATTCCTACTTAGAAATTTAAAAAAAAGTGCAAACGTGGACACTGTTTTGATGGCTTATCATTTCCTATTTCACAGTTATCTCACTTATGGTATAATACTATGGGGAAACGCATCGAATGCAATACGAATCTTTCGGCTTCAAAAGAGAGTCGTACGAATCCTAACTGGGAGCCACTTTAGAGACTCTTGTCGACCATTATTTCAGACTCTAAATATTTTACCATTGCCCTGTATATACATTATGAGCACTGTCTTGGAAATCCACAAATCATTATTATAAATATCCTCCATAATGCATTTGCAATAGTTTAAAAATTAGTCATACATTGTTTTAAACATTATTGCTAACTTTATTTTGTTGCAAGTGCAATATGGAAATATTTATATTATTGTTATGTGGTGCATTGAATTAGTAATTAAATTAGCTTTCAAATGAAGTGTCACACTTTATAATACGTTACAGGTTTTTTTAACCCGATAGAGGGCACTAAAATTAAAAGTATCGCAATAAACAGTCATATTTCTGACTTCCCCATAAAATTACCTTTTCAATGATGTGCCGTACGTGGTACATTCCTTATTTAAAATTAAGGGGTTGGAGAAGTGGAAGGGAGGGGATTGACACATGACAGATGTCTGTATTGGAAAAAATGTGTTGAATTGGAATAAAAATCAACCTGTTTTATGACTTTCTAAAAATTCAATGATTAATGCCGAAAAACAAGATGAAACTGTTTTGAGTATATCAAAAATGGCTAGATTTATCGAATTAGTTTATAGAACGAAATTGCTTAAAAATACATTTTTTACAAGATGCGTCATATAAGAAAGATCCTCCCATCGAAAAAAAAAAAAAATATATTGAGCGCAGCGCCATCTACATATTGACCTATTTAAAATTAATGTATATCTAAAACTGAAGCTCTCTAAGTGCTCTGTGAACTGGCTTTTACAGAATTAAAATATCTCTATTACCAAAATATCCAGCCTGGGAGTTTTTATTGGTACACCCTGTATATTATTCAAAATTATTTGTCTTGAAGGTTAATTACAAAACTTAAATTTGAAGTACCGTATTTAAACCTTTTTTAATAAACTCAGATCTGAGATATATGTAAATAATTTTACATCTGATTTCCAATCACTTATTCAACTTGTAGTGCGCTGCCTTATGTCTGAGGCTGTTATTCTCTCTTTAAATTTTTAACAAATAATAAAATGCAACTAAACGTTAATGTATGAAAATGCATCGTCGTGTTTATGGACGTGACGCTCCGTCTCTAATACGAATCAGTAACGTTGGCTATATACAGTAGATCGCGGTATGTTTTATTGTTTTTCCTTTGAATTTATTTAAAAATTAATCAGGAAGATTCCTAAACAGCAATTTTATGTACAAGTTCGGGCCGGACGTCATTTCAGACCCGTTCTCAAATCTTCATATACACCTCTAGGCAGCATCGGTATGTATGAGAAATGCATTGATGCATACTAAGCCCATATCAATCAAGTTATATTTTGGTTTGCATATGTTTGATCCCTCTGAAGCCAAAGGTTTTTTAGGTAAATTAGTTTTTTTTATTTTAATTATAATAATGGGAAAATATTTATATTTTTTTAATATATTTTACATGAAATCATAAGCTTTATATGCATTTTTCAAGCAATTAAGTATTCGAACAAATTGTTTTCGATTAAAAACGAATTTGAAGAAAATTACTTTCAAACAAAATGTGTCCCGAGGAAATTTATTTTCAAGCAAAATGTGTTTGAGGTAAATAACTTTCAAACAAAATATTTTCGAAGAAAATTCCTTCGAAAAAAAAATAGTTCGAACAAAATTCCGCGACTTCCATTACGGTATGTGCTATTAGTCACGGACCACCCTGTATTTATTTGATAATGCGGTAATATATGACTGAGGCGGTGTAGAAATGTACCAACAATTAATTACTTGTACTTCAACTAAAAATTTAATAGTTATTTATGTGTGTTTATTGCACGCGACGTGAAATTGTCGAGTGCAATAAACACTTTTTGCACGAGTTGCATACAATATTTTTTCTACGTTCATGCAAAAACCAAAAAAAACAAATCAAAGTAGCCGTGATCGTGTACCTTTGTTTGAGGCATTTATTTACGTTTGTGTTCATAATTTGTAATGACATTTTTAATAAAATACATTTTTTTTTTTTTTTTTTTTTTTTATTGGTGTCATTGGCGTCGACTACTACGGCCATTAGCCTCGTGTTCTGTGTAGGCTTTGTTACTGTTTCCCAGCGCCACTTTAGGAACAGCACTGTTAATTAGAACCCAACAGTGAATGGTCGAGTGGGGAATCCTACCAAGGCATCAGAATTAATTTTAAATAATTAAATTAAATGAAAAAATTCCGGCCAACGGTGGGATTCGATCCTGAGACCTTCCGATCTCAAAGTCATGACTCTAACCACTGAGCCAACCCACCCCCCACACATTTTTTTATTAATTTTTTTTATTAAATGTTTGAAAATAATATAAAATATGAAATTGTTTTTAAAACGTAACACAGAAAATGAAAATGGACTAAATATTTGGCGTTGATTTGAATATTTATGTTTGTCATGATCATAAAATGCTGTAGCAAAATGACAGATAAGTGCAATAAAATCCCAGTTTTTTTACTAAATATAGTTCAATAAAGTTTTGTTTTTTGCATGAACGTAGAAAAAAATAATTTGTGACATAAATTGTGACAGATGTCAGTATTCCATTACACATTCCTCAAATTTTACTGTCTACAAAAGTATTCAACTATATATCTGAATATTTTTGACTTTAGTATTTATTACTTCAATAATTTATAATAAAACATAGTTCTTATTCCAGTCAGTAATTTGACAACACTGTCGAAAAAATAAACTGTAATTTACTACAAAATAAAATATATATACAATATCATACCACTTTTTTGATTCCATGCGACAACGTAGACAAATCCCAAGCGCTCTTAGACGTCCTGTCCTGCTTCTGTTTCGACTTTTTCACCCTCTTCAGTGACGAAAACCAGTTAGAAACATGTCCGGCGGTCGAAGATATCGAACCGCTTCTCGTTCGTACCAAATTAGCGGTACTCATAATCACATATTTCGATTATTTGACGAAACAAAAAAACAAGGTTCCTAATAAATATCACAGCCACTGGTTTCTTATTTAATATTTACTTATATTATACACTAGTAAATAATTCACTTATACTGTTACATTCTTTTTTTTTTTAGTGTAGGGTTAAACGTATAAAACTGTATTTTAAATAAGTTGTAAGGTTTTTAAAGAGAAACGAGTTTATTATCACTATCACTGTTACCATATTCGCGTGGACGTGCAGCCATCAGTAACATCGTTAATGTTATCACTTTTTCGCAGAATGATTTTGTCTAAAGTGTGTAGAATAGTTGTTGGTTTTGAATTATGACGTACTTCCCTCTCGATCTGATAAGAAAGATAAACAATTGTTATGCGAAGTCAATGATGTTTGACCGTTGTATCACAAGTTTTATTAATATTGTGTTAAAAATGATTTCAATGTTTTTCTATGCATTTTGTTCGATTTTATTTATATTTATACATATTTATCGCGTCGATAGTTTGTAATATGGATATTTTTCAACGTATTAATTTAAATAAATAACAAATATATAAACAAAAACTTCGTTTAGAAATATACAGGGTGGGAAGAAAGAGGCCACAGTATTTAGGACCAATTTCATCAACTCAAAGGAGGCTTCAATATTAAAAGGAAACTTTAAATGTAATTTTATATCGATTTTATAATATAAATTTATTGAAACAGTACACTTTAAGGTTCATTTAATTAAATACTTATTTGATTAAAATTCGGATATGTTCATCAAAGCATTTAAGTATACCTGCCAAACTTCAGCGCTCTACAACTTTATTTTTTTTTTAAATTTCTTGACCTACGACCTTTAATCGCGTTTGAGTCATACAGTATTGGCATTAAAAATACACCCTTTGGCGACCATGATCTAGACTAAATTTCTGACTGATTGTCGCAAAGCATTTTTTTATAATGGGGTTAAAAGAAAATTAACCAAATAATAATAATAATAATAATAATAATAATAATAATAATAATAATAATAATAATAATAATAATAATAATAATAATAATAATAATATTTTTATTGACCATTTAAAATACAATATTTGAAAAAAAAATAGAGGTAACTTTGACGAAATTTACAATCATTAGCCGATTTTGAAAGCTCGCCATTTCCTTAATTATTAAGCTATCAACTCGAACAAAAAACTATTGTATAACGTATTTATTTAGGTACAATCCGGTATCTGAAACATTTCAATACGTCCATTCCTTCGACCCGAAATGAAGGCAGTACAAAACATGGGAGCGTGCGTGGCCTTCAACAAGACATGTCTCTCTTCAGGACGCTCTCTAGAGGGTAAATTATAAATACTAGTGTATTACTCTCACGGGGTTTTCTGTTAATAATATCCTCTATATGTAGACTGGACAAGAATTTTTCATTTAAGACCGACTGTTTTTCAAAAAAACATCCCTAAAAAAATTCTAAACAGATAACCCGGAAGCTATTGAAAAGGGATCATCAAGACATCGAATTGGATCAACATACCAATTTTTAGCTATATTCTAATTTGTGATTAATATGGTTATGAAGTATTATCAACAAAAATCAAACTTGCCATTAACTTTCAAATTGGTAAATTGTGAGAGCATTGATAAGAATCAAGTCTCTTTTTTATAGATTATGGAATGTGTATACTATTTGACACTTTTAATGGTCTAAAATTGGAAAGTCCAAAATGGTTTTAGTTTTTTCATAAAGTTAATTCTTATTAAACCAGCTGATTTAAATCCTTAAAGTCGTTTTCTGAATTTAATTTGAGGTCCCTCCAAGAGTCAGCCTAGTAAAATATTACAGTATTATCTGCGAAACTTAAAATATGTCAAGTCGATGGTTGTATCATTAGATTATTAATGTATATTGTAAAAAAGAACTGGAACAAGTACCGAACTCTGAGGAACCCCAAATCTTACTTCCATCTAAAAGATTTCAACTAATTTAATGCAATTCCACGAACTCCGATTTGATGTAACTTTTAGTGTATGTATTAAAATATTCGCTCTAGAAAACGATTTATCTCCTACTCTTTTGTCACAAGCTGAATTTTTCAGAGATGAAAGGTCATGATAAGGTAACCCTTATTCCGGAGGTAATACAAAATTAAACTGTGCAGAAGGGCACTATCATCAAAAATCCAGATATTGATACCGCCGAAAAGAGAAAAAAATACTCATTTTTGGTCCAATGCACAATAAAATCTTTGTAGGGAGTAATTGTTCATACTTATTTAAAAAAAATCATTTGCATTAGCCCTTACGGCCGTAAAAAAATATAAACGTAAATATCTCGGTTTCAGCCCTTCAAAAATTTGGTTAAAAAGTCGTCTTAAATATACCACTCATTTAACAAAAAAGGAAGGCTTAAAGGAAAAAATATTCTTTATAAGATATAAACACCATATTTTTGCTTTTGAATTAATAAAGATATAATAATAAACGATGAGAGATGTCATAGGTTTACGCTGTAATTAATTCTCACCGCCAATTTCATCGACTCTCAGTGTATCTTTCTTTTCGCCTTCAAACGTACTATAGCTCTGTTTCGCTCTTAGTGGTAGGTAATTCTGTAATTCAATACGTTTATTTTTAACGCATAAAATAACATATTTATATTAAATTTTTAACATATTTCTGTTTATAAAATAGATTTTTGCGGCACAAATGAACTATTATGTTAATTATGACAAGTTAAAATTTTTCATGAATTTACAGAATTGCTTTTCATATTTAACATACGTTATATTTTTAACGTCCATTAAATTTTAATGTATTCGTTACAGCATTACCACTTTGATATGGTAAGATTTTTTTCATTTTTTTATTATAAAACTTCTCGTTAGGTGCCAATGGACAATGTTTTAACTAAAGAATTAATTAGTGTATGTGTTATATATTATTTTAGTACCTAATAAATTGGGAAGAAATATAGACATTTTTGCGTTTTTATTATATCTACATTTATCCAGTTGAATATGAATATATTTGGGTAAGTTATAAGTTTTCGTTTAAAATTTGGTTTGGGTTTGGGAAAGCCCAAAAGTTGCATATCATTTAAAGAATATGCTAATATATTTGTTAACATTATTTTTATAAATAAATTTAATGCTCAAAGGATAGATGTGGTATTTGATCACTATAAAGAACATTCTATAAAAAATACAACACGTCAAAAGAGAGGATCCCAGAAATCAATTGATATAGAAATTGACAGACCCAATATTCCACTTCCCTAACAATTGTTTATTCATTCGATATTTAAAAAAAGACATTAACAAATTTTCTATCAGAGTACCTTCTTGAAAATTCCATTCAGCAAAAGCATATTCAATTTGTAACTAGTGGTGGATTCACGAATATCAATAAATATGGGACGAATTTTAAACCATCAAAAGGATTTCTTAAATTCAAATCACAAAGAAGCTGATACTCTTATCTTATTGCACATATTGACAGCCAACAATTCCGGGCATTCACGCTGAATAATTGATTGCAACGATACAGATGTTCTAGTCTCATTAATTTATTTTAAGACGTTTTTGACTAAAGAGATATGGGTCAGAACAGGGCGAGAAGACTCAAGACGATTTAAATGATTTAAATCTGGATGAAAACCTTCTAAAATTTGCCTGCTTTTCATTCTCTGACCAGTTGTTATACAACCAGCCAATTGTCTGGCATTGGGAAAAGAACCTGTTAGAAAACCTACCTTGAACACCATCACCTTGAAACATTTTTCATAAAACTTTATTCAAAAACTGCCAATATTACTTCCATTAACATTTTGAGGGGATTAATGGCCTCTTCAAACACCATCGCTAAATTGCCACCGACTGAAGACGTTCTAAGATTACATTGTTTAAGATGTTTTTTCCAGCTACATATTTGGCTAAGCTCTTTAAAGCCGCAGATGCAGCTTCCTAATGCTGAAGAATATGGATGGAAAGTAAATCAAGATGGAAGTCTGATACCCACTCTTAAGACTCTGCCCGACCTGCCAACGCACATAACAGAACTCACATCACGCAAATGCAAAAAGGCACTAAACACCGATAATTTTCATAGACGTAAAATATTTTAACAATATTATTGTGTTCTAGACTATGGAAACAAAATTTGCAAATGCAGGAAAAAAAATATTGGCAGTATCGGTTCCTGCACCTGTATGGCACAGAAAAACTGCAGAAATAATTTGACCACAGACGCTAATGTTTTGGAAAATGTTGATTCGTGTGGTGAGTCTGATTGTGGTTAGTTTTAAAGTCTTGTAGGGTCCGATTACAATTAGAAGAACACCGCTACGTCATAACCATTACTTCGAATTTCGAATAAATAATATTTATAACTATCAATAAATAAAAAAATAAATAAGTTGTTAGGTATAAAACAATATTTCCTATAATATTAACACTCCACTAAACCTCCAGTAGGCGACCATAACCAATTAATTACTTTGCTAAATGATGACGTAGCTATGTTCTTCTAATTGTAATCGGACACTACTAATATATTTTAATATTATTAATTTATGCTTTATGAACTTCCTAATTATTATAATTTTTTTATATTGGGAATTTATTGTATTTTACAAAGCAATAGCCTTACTGTTTATAATCTGTACTTATGTATAATGTATAAATAGTTTACATTTTCATATTTTTTATTTTCCTCAAAAAATAAAAAAAAATCAAAGTATAACTAATACACCCTATAAAACATTATTCATAGCGGATAAATCAATAATCCCTATATAAAATAATGTAAGAGAGTCAAACTGATTGCATACATTTCAGCACTAGAGACTCATAGAGAGTCAATGTTTGCTTTTCTGTAAAACCATGACATCACTAATTGTTTATTGCTATATTTTTGTTAATTTAAAAGCAAAAAATATGTGGAAAGCACTCTTAACTTGTCAATACACAGGCGAAACTTTTATGAAAAATATTTTTTTTCATTTAGGCCTTCGTTTTTCGTCAAATTAAAGGTATATTTCTAAAAGAAGATTTTTATAAAATTTGTGGACGGTTGAAACCGAGATATTTACGTTTAAATTTGTTTTCGACAATAAGGGCTAATGCAAATGATTTTTTTTTTAAATAGTTATAAAACATACTTCCTACAAATACCTAATTGTACCCTTTTGCCAGAGTTAATTTTGTATTCCTCCGGTATAAAGGTTAACTTATCATGTACTTTCATTCCTGAAAAATTCAGCTTGTGACGCCGAAGTGGGAGGAAAAGTCAAAATAAGTTTTAATCTACACCATACTATTTTATAAAATACCTTTAAAACGTCGAATAATATGCATAATGACGGTTTAGAATTAACTAAGGAATTGTATATTTTTGATGTTCATTCGTACGTGGCATCTTTCATCAACCTCTTTTCTTGAAATCGGACAGGATTTTAATTTTTTTCATGAACTTTTTTAAGAGCAAATTGATTGAAAATTTATAATTCCTTCTGAGCCTTTATTTTTAGTCCGCTTTTTATAACATTTTTAGGAAATACCAATAATAACAAAACTTAGGGTGGCGAAACTTGAATTTTTTGTAAACCTATTTGTAAACCTATTTTGAAATTTTTTAAAAAGAAAAATGACGTGCCATTCTGTATAAAATCTATGAAAATTAGTAGTTTTTAAATGAGAGAATTTCACACCTTTTTTTTATACGTCTCTGTAGAGTGCTGCCTTATCGTTGCATAAATTTAAAGCCCTCTATATTCTCGAGAAACTTAATATCGCGAAGTATTACTAGTGGCGAGTTTATAAATACAATTTTATATTAGAAAATCCTTGAAACATTTTTTCTTTGCTTTTAATAGCTTTCTCAAGAATTTTAGCAACACTAGACATCAATGAAATTGGGCGATAATTTTCGATCCTTTCTCTTTTATATAAATATATAAATGTTTTATTAATCCTTCCGACTGAATAGATTCAATTTAAACGCATTGTTTGCCATGTTCTAAAAAACGGTAGACAGGCAAATTAGCATTTTTTGAGAATCCTATTTGGTGTAAAAATCTTATGTCATGAATTGATCTAGCAACAATGCGACATCAACAACCATACTATAGTACATACAACCGCATAACTGACATAACCGACAAGTGACATCACATTGCGCATTATTCCGTAAACCATTAGCGTGTAAAAATGTCCAACCTTGGGCAAGGTAAACGACTTTAGTTCTGCTGGTCGTAAAAAAATTGACTTTGGCATTTCGTTTGTTTTTGTGGTAGAAATAACCGCGCCAAGGCATTAACAATATCCCGTTACGAATGTTAAATGTAAAACTCGACTTAATTGTGTCTTGTATTACAAATTACGACGGAGCAAGTTATGCTCGAAACCGTGACACACACCATGGGAAGTTGTTCGATGGAAAAAAGAAACAAGAGGAAAATGTAAATGTTTGCTATCGGTAACTTGGAAGTGTCCTTTGTCAAGGTTTAGTAATGGAGGTTTTAGTTTTTTCTTTCTTAGAATGAGAAAGTTATAGAAATAGCAAACTACTCATATTTCATTGTCAAACATTAAATTAAATTTTTCTACATTCCGTTTTATGGTAGTTGTCAACTGTCATCTAAATAATCTTATTTCATATATAGTTTTATATTCATTTAAAAAGGACTGGCATGTTATTAAAATTTTTCGTTTTATTGTTTCCTTTGTTATGCTGTTTGTATGCTGTTGACCTGTATAATTTTTGTAATTTAATTTGACAAATTTTCAAAAAAATATTTTCCGGACACGTCATTTGTGGTCTCTTTTGTTCTTTTCTTATATCTTTTGAAATTTTGGGCATTTGTGATTTAACATTAGTTTACTGCATCATATAGTTAAAGATATTTAGCTTTAATTCATCGTCATTCACAAAGAAGTCCTTAAATTAACATTTACTACAAGAAAAAATCATAGGCTTTAGCAAAATTGGACAAAAATTGGCCTTTAAGTGGGTGTTGAATTGGATGTCATTAAAAGTTGCATATTTTACGTTAAGAAACGCTGGTAAGAACAACACAGATTTCGAAAACCTTTCAGACACGGCGTAGGGATTGTTGCTAATGAAAATGAATCAATGCTCTCCTAGGAATTTAACAGCAATAATAGTGATATTCATATTTTTTTGGCTGCCAAAATACTCTCCAGTCTTCTTGGCATGGACAAAATTAAATGTAGCATGTCGTAGGAATCTACGAGCTCTTCCCAAGCATTTTCAATAACTTCCCATAGTTGACCGCGGTGTGCCGGCCTAAAGTCTCTTTGATATATCTTGTTATCTATGAAGTCCCATACATTTTCAATGGGGTTCAAGTTAGGACCTTTTTCTCATCACGGCAAAACATTTATATGGTTATGTTATGTTGATAATGGGGTGTTAATACACTGCGACCTAAAAGATCTATTGTGCCCCCTTCTGTCGCCACTGCACTAAGGAAATGTCTCAATGCCTATAGCGACCCTTCCAATCCTATTTTCTCAAGGAAGTGTAGGATTTGAAGTGGCTTCAAGTTAGGTAAGTCTCCCTCTTCTGTTTGATATCCACCTAGATATAGTGCCCTTGGATTCTGGAGTGCTACACATTCAGTTAGGATGTGAATGGAGGTTTCGTCCTCCTCCTCACAGAATCTGCACTCACTATCCTCTACTACTCTCAGTTTACTTAGGTGTCCTTTTAGTCGGCAGTGCCCGGTAAGGATCCCTGTTACAATACGTAGCCTGTTCTTGCTCAGGCAGATGCAGGCTTCCGATCTTTTTTGGTTATATTCACCCAGAAGTATCTTGGCCTGTCTCAGCCCCAAGAGATTGTTCCAATTATCGGTTCTTCTACTACCCAATTCTTTTTTAATCTCTTCTAATATTATGTTACTGCTGATACCGCAGAACGGCTCAGGTCCTACAAAGGGTGTTTGAGCCCCTTTCCTTGCAAGACTATCTGCAATCTCGTTACCCTGTACCCCGTTATGTCCCGGGACCCAAGTGAGAGTAACTCTATTTTTCTCGCCTAGCTCATTCAATTGTTCTAGGCATCTCCATACCATTTTTGAGCTGATTACGTAAGAACTCAGCGCTTTGATGGCTGCTTGACTATCGGACATGATGATAATCTCTTGTCTATGATAGTTTCTCTCGATGTTAAACTGGATACACTTCTCGATGGCGTGAATTTCCGCCTGGAAGATGCTTGGGTATTTTCCCAAGCTTTCGGAGTGCTTGGTTCTCGGCCCATACACTCCTATTCCAGTTCCTTCTATGGTTTTGGAACCGTCCGTGTACCACTGAATAGCACGTCTTTCGGTTGCAAGCGCGATGGATTCTTGGCTCCATTCTTTCTTGCAGCCCAGCTCTGTGGTTTTGAAGTTTTTCACAAAACTGTACTTCTTTTGCATTTCATCCTGGAGCATGTCCCAGGTATCTTTAGTCCTGAAGCAAGTAGACTTTCGTCTGATTACTCCGCTCCTGATCATTCTATATCGTGTCCTTTTTGCCACATTCTCTATCATCAAATGTAGAGGGGTGAGGTTTAAGATCACCTCCATTGCGGCCGTAGGACAGGTTCTCATTGCACCAGTAATGCAAACACAGGCTAGTCTTTGTACTTTTGAGATATTAGCTCTCGTATTAACTAAACTAGTTCTGTTACTCCAGGCTATAGCCCCGTAAGTGATGAGTGGTCTCACTATTGCAGTATACATCCATCGCAGTATGTTTGGGTTACATCCCCATCGTTTACCCGCCATGTTTCTGCATACCATTAGGGCTTTTGTGGCCTTATTTACTACTTCCTTCTCATGTGTGTTCCAGAGAAGTTTGTTGTCCAGGGTTAGGCCTAGATATTTGACTTCATTTTTCCATTCTATATCTATCCCGTCTAATTTAACGGTTTTGAGATTAAGTTTTCTTTTCCTTGAAAAGGCTACTAGTGTTGTTTTTGTAGGGTTTATACTAAGTCCCACTTCACGGCACCATCTTTTGGTATGTTCTAGTCCTCTTTGGACTATATCACACAGGATATTACTAAACTTGCCACTAGCAAATATGACTATGTCGTCGGCATAACCTTGACAGGGTATGCCGAGGTCAGTCAATCTGCATAGAAGTTCGTCTACGATTAGGCTCCACATTAGTGGGGATAGAACTCCTTCTTGTGGATATCCTCTGGTTGTGCAGATGGAGATGGTGTCCTGCCCTATCTGTGTCTCTGCAGTTCTCGAAGATAACAGCTGAGCCATCCATCTGGATGTGATGTTATCTACTCCTCTGTATGCAAGTGCTCTTTTTACAGATTCATGTGGCGTGTATTTATATGGTTGCTGTTGATCCACTCTTACTATTCGAGCCGCAGGAACTGTATAATTATCTTGTGATAAAAATCAATTAATATAAACATTTACGACTATAATACCAATCTGATTTCTTACATGTTAAAAGATAAAATTGCCAGGAAAAACTTACTGATGGTAAATCACGTTGTCTAATATGTTTATGTAATGTTCGGCTGTTAATCGCCAATTTGCCAGTACATTCTAGGACATTTTTCCAAAAATTAATATTTTTCTCTTATCGAATATATTCCCTACTCTTTGACTAAAGTAAAGGTGTACTAAAAATTATCGCATTCTGTTCGAGAATGGATTTATTTTCTTTATTAATTTGTTAATTTAAATTCGCGTGATCTATTTTGACACTTTGCCCCACCTAAACGGTTCATGCTTTGGACCTTTTCGAAGAACTAAGAGATCCCGATGTACCGCCAACGCAGTAATAAGTTCGTTCGACACGTTTATTAATTTATTTAGTTTGATTATTTGAATCAGCCCTTTTTGGCAGCATAACATCCGTTCTGTTTCACATTCAACTATTTTCTTTTACAGGAAGACTGTAATTCGGCTTACATTGGACAGACATCACAACAAAAACACAATCGGATAAAATATCACAAAACTAACATACTTTTGACTACGTATAAAATTTCATTAAGATGCGATGCATCCATCAAAGACAGATGATATGAATAATTTCATGTGACAATAATTATTATCGGCATCCGGTCAGATATTCCATAAAAAATTGATGTAAACGGTGTCGGTAGCATAAGTGCGGGTAGTGTTTATAGATGGCAGACGTTGTAATAAATGTGTTAACCAGGTGCAAGAAGTGCAAGCGTGTGCAGGCATACTTGGATAATTGCATTCCGTGCGGCGTATCCTCTTTACAAGACTTAAATGTTAGTATAAAGGGTACAGTAAAAAATTATCCTACAAGATGTTGCCTATAAGTCAGAGGCGGAAGACATAATAGGCGAATTTCAAGGGGCGCTAAGATATATATAACGCTCAACATAAAGTAATTTATAAATGATTCGAATGGGAATAAGTTGTCTCTATACTTCCTGTTTGTATATTTCAAGTACGCCTATGATACGGTGAACCAGAATAAAATTATTTAAAACAACATTAATATCGTTTGAACTCCTGATGAAAATTAAAAGATAAACTCAAGGAATTATACAAAAATTTGCAAGAGCAACAAAAGTGCAAAGGCTTAAATGGTTAGGCTGCATTTATAGCCTATCTGATCCGATTTCAAAAATAGTTATTGAAAATTGTTGGCTAGATAAATAAAGTTCAATGTCTTGCCCTTCTGGGTACCCCGAACTGAATGCATTGGATGTTTTACAGGATCAGCTTAAAACTTTATCAAAATTTGTGAGGAATTAATAGAAATAATTGGGATAACATTTTACTGTATTTTAGGATGAACATAATATGCAATCGTACTTATAGATAAAAGAAAAACTAAGAAGAAAGTACAAAAACAAACCATCCTAATTCTCTTAGACGCCGGAGAGGTTCGCCGCGAGATTACTGGGCAGATGATTTAAAATATATTTCTTCCATAATTGCAGAACCACTAGCATATGTCATAAATATGGCATTCAAAATAGGTCGGTGTCCAGATGCGTTTAAATAAGCCGTCGTAACGCCGATCTACAAAAATTGAGATAGGCTGGATATGACCAATTATACCATCCTATATCAATAATCTCGTGCCTTGCAAAAATATTTAATAAGCTCTTGAAGGAATCTTTTAATTCGTATCTAATAAAATATAATATATTGTCGACAAACCAGTTTGGATTTACTCACAAACGACATTGTCAAAAGTATTGATGATGGTTTGTCTACCATATGTATATTTGTAGACCTAAAGAAAGCTTTTGATACCATTAGTCACATTCAGCTTATTGAAGTTTTGGATGGAATAGGATTTAGGGGAACACCATACAAGCTTATGGAAAGTTATCTTCAAAACAGAAAACAATGCGTTAAAATAGAAGACACTAAAAGTACCTTTCTAACAAGTGAATATGGTGTTCCTCGGGGAACTGTCCTGGGTCCCCTGTTGTTCAATCTATATCTAAATGACATGTTTAAAATAAATAGGAATAAATATATCAAGACAAAAATTGGCAAGCTCTAAAAACTCTAATAAAAATAGACATAATCATATGCTTTGATCAAAAAGAACTTACAATTAATACAGACAAAACTCTCTTGATGGCTTTCGCTTTATATTCAAGTTGCCCCAGTATACTACTTTGTCAATAGATTTGGGTGGAGAAAGAGTGGACATTAGATCTGCTTCGAAAATAAAATACTTAGGATTAATACTAGATTCACACCTACAATGGGATACCCACATCGAACATTTACGAAAAAAATTAAAAATGATCAATTATAAATTAAAATATCTAACTATGTATTACGACACAGAGAAACTAAAAATAATATATTACTCACTATTTCAAAGCCATTTATCTTATGGAATTGTTGCCTGGGGAGGTACATATAAGGTACACATACACAAATTAAAGATTGTTCAAAAGTATATACTCAAAATAATATTCACTAGTAGTACCCTTTATAGTGAAACCAAAATTCAAAATATTCGACAATTATATTTTGTAAATCTCGTTACACATCAACACAAAAATCGAAAGGAATTAACTAAAATTCATCACAAATACCCTACAAGGTATAGGTCAAATGTGTTTTTCCGTCTTTAGAACAAAACATATTAAGGGCCAAAATGTTATAATCTAGTCCCCTCAGGAATAAAACATCTTAATCACTTTAGCTTATTCGCGAAACATGTCAAAAAGTGGTGTAATACATTAAGTTGATCAAATATCCACGACTTAATTGAGGGTAAATAATTAAAAATAAAAAGCAACTAAAAGGAAAAAACAAAAATAGAAAATCTAAAAAATCATATATTTCTTTGTTCCTCTTAAAATCATGTATTTACGTGTCCCAGAAAAAGTTATAAATTTAATTAATTATTATAGTTATTATTACTCTATATATACTCTATAATGAGTCCTGCAATATGTTTAAATAGGCATGTTATTTCGATGAAAGTTTCATAAAAACACTTGACAGAGACATTAATTTATAGTTAATCCATGCACAGATTTGCTCTTCTGAGGAACTATCATATTTTTGTTTCTGAATATCGCTTATATTATGTAATTATTTGGTAATTAAATATTATTATATACACATTCTCGCAACAGTTAAGCGTGGTCTCTCCGGTAACATCGTGGATGAGTAACGGCTGGGTCGTTCCACCATGGAAATTAATCGACTAGCGTTTAACCATCGACGACATGGAATAAGTGACGGTGAATAAATTGGTGAATGGGAAAGTGGTAGAACCCTCAAATGGTGGTACAATAAGCCGTAGGCTGCAGTGCCGTCACGCTACAGACGGATATGGGTGATAGCACAGGGGTCCGAGGAGTGTAAAAATTTTAAAGTCTCTTACACAGTCAAGAAGCCTTAAAGGCCCTTGGAACAACTACTTTTTAAACAAACGAAGTTTGAATACAGAAAAAACTGGAAGAAATCCTTATAGAATATACAGGTTATTACTATACTTAATCGGCAAAATCCTCGTTCATCGATCAAATTTGATATAGGAATATGAACCCCTTATTATGATCAAATCAATGTTGTGTACAGACTTTGACCTGTAAGAATTTGAAAAATCGTCTTTGGGACATTTTCAATGATTGATGTATTCATAAAAGATAAACTATACTAAAAAAAACAGGAATAGCTGCCTTCGGTTGGATCCTTGATGTATTCCTGAGGTTGCAGAGGATTTTTATCCATACATATGAATGGATCAACGAGATCAATGGGTTAATGTAAAGATCAATGGGTTAATGGTTAATGTAACCCAGATAATCTTTTAGAATATCATATTATGATCGATATTGTCAAAGGCTTTCGAAATGTCAGCATCTATCAATGGTAAAACTTTCTAAGACACACAAGATATGATAGAAAAGTAATGAAACTGATTTTTTATTTACCAAATTTTTATTTTTTCTTGTTATTGTCTTTAATATTTTTATTCGATTTGTATTGTGATACTTGTTCATGTAAATGTAAAGAGCAAAATAGGATTTTCATCCTCTGCTTCAATTTTTAATAATAATAATAAAAAAGAAAGTCTCGGACCAAGAAAATAATTTTTTGTTAAAAATTAAAGAAACACTTGATAGATTTTATTCAAATTTAAGCATCGGATATAATATTTAAGTATTATCAAAAAATAGTTTACGCAACCCATTTCCATTGATCCTCTCATCTAGCAGGTAGCATTCTTTAAAATTTCAACGCCCTGTAACCACAGGTATTTCAGCATCAGTTAGGCGTTAATTCCTCATTTTTCTTTTTAATCTTCCTGTACTAAAAGGGGGAGTGAGCACAGACTGTCGTCCATGCGTGCACAACGAGTGGAATAAGAGAAGCAAAAAAGAGCCCCGGCAAGAAAATGAAATAAAAGCGCTGTATGGAGTGAAAAGGGCAAGCACCTGTCTCGAATTCGTTTTATTAGTATGCAACGCACGCTATCCGACCTGTAATCGTTGTTTGTTTGTTGTTCGACGATGTACTTTTATATTTCTATACTTCTATACGTTTATACGCTACATGATGCCCCGACATGGCGTTTTACAAGTTCATATTTAGTTGTCTAGCCGTCATAACTTTAAGAGTTACGACGGATCTTTCTCAGTGGTATCATGTCCTTTTTAATAATATTCTGCAAGACAACATTTCCTTTCTATTGAAGCACACTCCCACATGGATTACTTTGAGGCCAATATTTTTTATACTATAAAGCATTGACGACAACTTTACTTTAACAAAGATAAACCCTACAGTGAAGGCATTAGAAAGATGCTCTCTTAAAACGAATCAGTAAAAACTATTGAAAATCAGTGACTGTTCACTGTTTTCCATTACCAAGTCGATCACTGATTGTATGCCAGTGGCAGAACTTGACATTGACAATTAGTGAATAGTCACAGAGTATAGTCACGGATTCGTTTTAAGGGCAAATTCGAGATGACGCCATATAGAGTGGGCAGGGCATGAGCAGAGTCCTGTCAAGTCAAAAAGCGAATGTAGTAACATTTTGAATGCGCTCTGTCACTTAGAATAAAAATCATAACCTCAATCCAGTATGTCAGTCAACGGTGAGTCAATTATTATGCATTACAATAACATAAAATAAACTTTCAGAATTTACTTATAATATATATGAGTTAAATAATTTTAAAATACAAATATTACCTAACACAAATCCACAGAACAATAATATGTGCCGTTCCTTGACATAATTGACATTTCATTATTTAACTTCCCGACAGATCTCGATCTTCTAACACAGAGTTAAAAGAGTGCACTCGGAGTCATATCGAACGCGACAGATCACACTCCCAATCTCTAAAAAAACGCGAAAATGAACTCAGAGCAACCTGAGTTTCTACTCCAACTCACGGTAAGAGAGTAGAGAAAGCTTCAGTTCCCAGTCAAAAGTCATTCAGATTCAAATTACGCTATTTCAAAGTTTGGAATCGAGTGCCATATTCCTCCCATTTGTTTTTTTTTTTACATGAAAAACACTCCATAAGCGTTAATATTATGTTCTAATCTATTACTACGACTACGGTGGTGTAGGTGTCTACGGCGCGGCACTCATTTGTCAGCCAATTTTCTGGTAAACGAGACACGGTTTCGGATCCTACGGAAGACCATGTGCATTTATTTGCATGGTTCTCTATAGGATTTGATGGATGCCATATTAGCAGAAACTTAATTTATGTTGATATGACATCCAGATTATTAAAATAAAATCACCATGCATTACCGTTTTCTATGGTAGTGAGTGGGGTTTTGTATTTAAACATTAACGAAACAAGCCGGCCCTGTCGCGTAATATTGTTTTTTATTGTTTTTCCTTATTGTCATGACTTTAGTTTTATCGACATTAATTTCCATGTTTCTCTCTTTGATTGCAATTCCCAAATATTCAAATTATTTTGTAGACTTTCATTTCTTGCATATATTACCAAGTCATCATCGAATGCATTTTCTGCTATTTCTACTGTCTCCATGTTTCTGTAGTCTAACAAAGTTTGTTTCTGTTCATCTTGATTTCTTTTAAGACATCGTCGAGTACTATACTGAATAGTGTACTTTCTTGTTATCCTTCCTTGGTCAAAATTTGTTCTGGTTGCATATTATTTGTTCTCACGTAATTTGTTTTTTTTTTTTTTTTTTTAATTAAATCTTTATACGAAACAAAATGACCAGAATGTATATTTAGATTCTGTGTAATTTCAAATTATTTCAGACGCTTTCTATTTCTAAAACGCAAAATTCCTTGAATAAATAAATCGTTAATGAGAGATACGGTTGGTTTTTCGCTTAAAACTAATTTTTTCCGCAGTTTTTACGTAACAGCAAGTTAGAATAGTATATAATAAGAATTCCGCATTTTTTTTTATTCAAAACCTTTGAATCAAATTTAACACCGTATCACAGAATTCCGGAAATAACTTACGTTCCGATCAGACCAGCTTTGTTGTCGGGTTTAAAAAAATAACTCGATTTGATTCTGACTGTATAAAGTATCAAGTTAGCCGACATATCCGCATTATTATTGGTGGAATAGTATCCTTTTTAAAAACGCTCTTTATGGAAATAATTGTGAATGGAATTATTTGATAATAAACTTTATTGGGCGTGAAGGCGATGAGTTCTATGCCCTCTCTTGGGAAATTTTTTGCTTAGTCACTATGGGAAAGTGGCCGCAAGAATATTAGATTGACGTAAGCAATGATAAAAAAATATGACAAATAAAAATTTAATAAGGCATTAGCTAATAAAACAAAAAACTTCTTTTCTTTCTTTAGTTATAATCTGTAATATTGTACTTCATTTTTACTGTATACAGATAAGGAAAGTATAGGAATCATGATGTTTTTCGACCTCGAGTTTTTGACGGATTTTACGTTTTGTGGTCCGCCGAATCTGTTTTGACTATTTTGGCGATGATGTCTGTGTGTGTGTGTGTCTCGATAACTAATGAACGGATACAGAGAAAAACACCAAATTTTAAACTTAAGATTTATTCCGGCCTGCGGTGAACGGATTAGATTTTGGGCAGAGTCGGAACATCTGGGGGGTACTTTATACAGGATCATTTTTATATTTTATGGAATATATTTGTTATTTACGTTTGGAGAAGAAAACTTTTTAAATAAAAGTTACTTCTAATATTATTCTTTAGAATGTTCTATACAAAATTTTCCTAAAATGGTCCGAAATTCGAGAAATTTGACAAAATGTAAAAAATTCAAATGTTCAAGAAAATTGTTAAAATAAAAGTTGTTAATAATGTTATTGCCTATAATTCTTGTCCTATACATAATTTCTCTAAAATGGAGTGTATTCGAGATATTTGAGAAAATGTGTTAATTTCGAATTTTGAAGAAAACTCAAAAACGGATAAAGAGAAAACATCAAATTTTAAAGTTAAGCTTTATTTCGACCTGAGGTGACCTGATTTAAACTTTGGGCATAGTCAGAACATCTGGGGGTACTTTATAAGGGGTCGTTTTTATATTTTATTAAATATATCTGTTAGTTACATTTGGAGAAGAAAATCCTTTAAATAAAAGTTACTTCTAATATTATTCTCTATAATTTTTGTCCTTTCCAAATTATCCTAAAATGGTCCGTATTCGAGAAATTTTACAAAATGTAAGAAATTCAAATTTTTAAGAAAAGTGTTCAAATAAAAGTTTGTTATATTATTTTTATACATAATTTCTGTAAAATTGACCGTATTCGAGATATTTGAGAAAATGTGTAAATTTCGAATTTTGAAGAAAACTCATAAACGATTAAAGAGAAAAACACAAAATGTTAAATTCAAATTTTAAATTTAATCTTTATTCTGGCCTGCCGTGAAATCTTTAGTTTGGCAGAGTCGGAACATCAGGGGGGGGGGGTATTACGTTTGGAGAAGAAAATTCTTTAATTAAAAGTTACTGATATTATTCTCTATAATTTTTGTTATATACATTTCTCTAAAATGGACCGTAATGAAAAAATTTGAGGAAAAGTAAAATTTAAATTTTTCAGTATATTCGTTGGCAATGAATATATATATATATATATATATATATAAAAAATGTTTCGAGTAAGATGTATGTGGAACATATATATTTAGTTTATCCTCTAAATATTTACAGAGGTGATACAATAGGTTGTACAAAATAACCAGAAAAAGCCTGTAATAACTAGATAGGAAAGTCATGTGTTAGACACATCATATTTTTAAAATAGTGTCGCAGAAAAATTCCTTCTGAAAACAACTACTCCTTCGTCTAATACCGCAATAGGCATTGCATTATATCACAAGGTAAATAGCAGAGATAGAAAATATTTTTCAACACTTTACCTTTGATTTTGTTTCCTAAAGAGCACGTCATTCTGGAACCGGTTTCGTCCTTATTAGGGCTCATCAGATTGTCTAGTTCCTGCTGATGCGTCCTAATGAGGACGATCCCGGTCCAAGATTGACGTTCTCCATAGGAAGCAAAATCAAAGTTTAGGGTATTAACAATCATTTTCTATTTTTGTTATTTTCCCTTGTGATATAATGCAATACCTGTTGCGGTATTAGCCAAAGGAGTAGTTATTTTCAAGAGTGAAACGGTCGCTCGATGTTTCTGTGACACGAATTGATTTTTTTTCTTTTTCCTTTGTTTTTATTATTAAATTGGTTACAATTGAGAATTTGAATTTATTTCCTTTTGAATTATTTTTGTATAAATGAAATAAAGGATTTAGGAGGAACTGAAAACTCGAGATGTGTAGTAAAAGCAGAATTTGTTATAAATGCAGAACATCTCATTTTGGCAGGCAACAAATAACAAAAATGTGTTTATTTTTGCATTTTTTGTAGAGGTTTATTATCTTTAAACGACTTCAAAAAGGGAGAAGGTTCTCAATTTGTCGGAATAATTTTTTTTAATTTATGTTCAGCGATAATTTTTTACCACGTTGTCCGACTTCTACGACTCTTTTTTGTTAGAAAGGGAGTACTTCCAGGATAGTGCCATATGAAGTTGGTTAAACTCTTCATTTTTTATGTATGTTCAGCGATAATTATTTACCACCTTATCCGATTTCTATGATTATGGTCAAGATCTGGTGATGAGATCTATGAGAAAATCAGCAATCCCAATTTGTAATGGCATCTGCACGGTTTTTGGAGTGGTTTCTTACTTTTTTTATGACTTGTATTTCTAATATTTTGTTCAACATTAGTTGTTTGAATAACCTAATTAAATAAAGGTATTTCCTTAATGTAGTGAAATATACTACGGTTTATTATGTCTGCAGACAAATGATATCATAATAACCGTGAAAAGTAACAAAAAAAAAAACAATACAATTGCCTAGTTAGTCCCGAAAAGAACCGATTTTTGTTTTACTAATAGTTAGGTAGTTAGAAAGAACAAAATTACAGGCCACAATATGTAAAATCATAGATAAAGAAATGACATTATTAGACAAACAGAAATATAATTAGGTAAGTAAATATTTTGATATTCGGTATAAAAGCATACCACAATAATTAATAAAATAAATTTTTCTTGAACAGAGATGTATTACAAACTGAAATGTGGTACACCAGCATCAGCATTCATTAAACTGTTGGCAACAAATTGAAATATTTCTATCCCTACGAGTTGACTAATTTTAGCCCAAATGGTCCCTCGAGAGACAAGGCATTCCCTTTGAGGCTACTTATATCGGGTTTCAGAGGGACAGAAGGTAGGGCTTGTGTGTGTTTAATCTGTCAGCTTTGAGATATATTATCTACTTGAATTATGTCAGAGGAAGTTCTGAAAATTAACAGATCTTATGGGACGGTAGATGAATAAAGTATTTACTTCAAGCTAAAATATATATATATATATATATATATATATATTTTAAACAGCATGAACTATTTCTATTTTTCCGATTTTCACAAATATATTTCTGTGTTATATTTTTCACTCTAAATTTAGTGGATGATTCACTAAGTAGTTTGATAAATAACTAACCCAAGATGTATCAGGGCAAGTGTCTGGCGCCACAAAACCACTGGGTTCTTAGAATATTTCTGGAGAACAATTTTTTGAATAATGCTATTAACTTATACACAATTTTTGCCTCTTACACCAGCGAAACATAGACAGTTTAGGCAAAACATGATTCTGAGCTAGGAACGAAATGAGACTATAAAGAATGACTAAATTATGAAAAATCAAGAATAAATGAAGAAATGTGGAAAAATTATTATTTAGAATAGATATTCAATTATTATTTTATACTTATTTGACGTGTATTTACAGTTTAAATATGCATCGCCCATCTATTAGAATTTACTAGAAGCATGTAGGTAATTATAATACATGTTATGCATTTAATGAGCTCAAAAGTTAAAACAAAAACATATTTATTTAAAACAGCCACCTGATAATACTTAAAATAGTTACTTTGAAGTAAGAAAATTTTAAAAATTTCATACAAACATAAAAGTTCCGAAAAACTATTTGAGGCTGTGATTAATAATAAAAATCAAGATCTTTTTTTAATACTTTATCAAAAATTTATGTAAAGAAAATGGACGCTTAAAAATTTCATACAAACATAAAAGTTCCGAAAAACTATTTGAGGCTGTGATTAATAATAAAAATCAAGATCTTTTTTTAATACTTTATCAAAAATTTATGTAAAGAAAATGGACGCTTTTCAACTCATTTTTCTCTTCAAATGAGTTCATCGGTCTATGAAAAATTCCAATTTCGCACATCGCATTCAGACTTATGTAAATTTCGTTCCTATATTCATCCCTAAATATCCTGCAGGATATATGCACCGAATGTAAATAAGATGCTAAATTCATCGTGTCCATTAAGGACGCCACAGCACTTCCGGTTTTTGATTCAATGATTTAAATGTGAATTTTAGTTAATCCTATCCTACGTAGATGTAGCTACACTCTTTAACCTCCATATTTTGTCCATTATATCGCAAAAATCGGCCAGCTAAATAATATACGCAACATACTACTATTTTATGTTTTCAAATAAGTTGGTCTGGTGAAAAAGATTTGTCAACACCGCATATTTATTGAAATATATTATTAGGCAGTCTACCAATTCTTTAGCGAGGTTTTTCTCGTTTACAGTGAATTAAATATTTAACTGTCTAATTAGGGTAGCAGCAGGTACTTGGGATAATCCGATTAAATAATAATCAAGAATTTGTTAGTAGCACTGACCTTCCCTAATCTATTATAAATAGGTAGGTATATTTAGCCCTATTTCCAAATAATGATTGAAATAAATAAGTGTATATATATGGGCCATTTGTTTAATTTATTTTAGTTATGTGTATTTTTGATTTGTGTTCGTAAGTTTAATTTGAGTGTTTATTATATTTCCAGTATATTTTTATTATTTTTCGTTAATTTTACATTAACTGTGTAGTTTTTTTGTGTACTAAATTTGGGTGGTAAGTACCTATTACTATTATTAAACTATAATTTAAATTCATTATTTAAAAAAATATGGTTTGTGGATTGAAGTCTCCAAAAAAATCTATCGAAATCAGGTGTTAGGTCATTTTAACTTTATACCGAGTTCACCTGAAAATTTTGGATGGCTTTATTTTTGGTAAAATTTAAATTGGAATCTTGAATTTTTGGGGGTGAGGCAGTGCATCGAGGCAATAAATTTCACATTCTTTTCATACATATAGCTCCCTTGATTTTTCCTAGCAAATAAAATATTTTGCCAAAATTTTAAATTAAAATATTCTAAAAAGTATTCTTTGTAATTTTAATATGGATGTACTTAAAAGTGTGCTCTTTCATAATACTTTACAATAAATGCAGGGTACCATTGAAAATTTTGAGATAAGGGTAGGTTGATGCAAAGGGTGATAAAAGAATATGTGGAAGTACGATCCCTATGCACTGCTTCATATCTTAATAATTTAAAATTTAAGTTTAAACAAAAATAAACTAAACCGAAGGGCGGTAGGGGTAAATATTTTTCTTGAATAAACACATGTCCGAAATACAGGGAATTTTAACCAAAAGTTATAGCATCTATTATATATTTACAATGTTGATACTTGTTTTGAATAAAACAACTAAAAATACTACTTTATTGTCTCTTTATATTTTTGCGAATTTCTTTTCGCTTTCTGATAAACAAATAATATCTAAACTTTTGCATGCACGTCTCTGAAGCAACTAAAAATACATCTCAAAACGAAAGGCGCTATACAACAAAAAAAAATAAAAGACAAAGAGTTGTATTTTATAACGTTTTATCAAAACCATTATAAAAATTTAAAAATATACATGGTGATATTCTTTTTCAGCAGAAATCTAATAAAATTATATAATAACACTGGATACACGCTAAAAGGCCCAAAAGATAATTTATTAAAATAGGTAACAACAAACTTTAAAAATTTCATTGAAATTAATTAAAATTTTTCGAGATATTCATTAAAATTTGAATTTTATTTAAAACTTTTATCTTGGAAACGAAGAGTTTTCGGACATACATTTTTAGAACAAAAATTGTGTATTTTAGCGTCTCCTACCATCCTAAAAGATTGTAGGCATATATATGTATTTAGGGTGTTCCATTTAAAACGAACATTTTTTTTTGATTCGCTGACACATGAAAATTTTGTTCATTTTATCAAAAAAAACTTCCCTTAAATTTTGAGCCCGTAATTTTGATTTTAAGTGGTTCCTTTCGATCGATGTATGTTTCCCATTTAAATAACAAATAGACCATGATTTTTAAAATTTAAATTAATATAGCTCCGTTTGATTTCATGGTAATCCATTGCGATTAGTCTGAATTTGTAGTATATTAGTGACTCTTTGAAAGTGCCCACTAACATTTTTTTGTACTTGAACCCGTCTCATCGGTGTCGGCTTCGAAAGCCCAATTTTTTCAAAAATTATTATATTTTCGTTCTTATCAACAAAACAGTTGAAGTTATAAAAAAATTGTCAAAGAACAATTTGTAGGAAATTAAATTTTTTACAAAAATACCCCTCTATGGATTTTCTGAGGTGCGTAGTCCAAAAGGTATAAAAATCTAAAAAAGAAAAATATGAAATTTTTATTGTATGATTTTGAACTTACGCTTTTTTTAACAAAATTAACCTCATTTAACTTTTTTTTTTTTTAGAAAAAAGGAATATTCCAAAACGACTGAAAGCCAGAGAGGCCATTTGAAAAGAATATTTTGTTATTTATTTACATACCTATTTATTGAATTAAATAAAGCTTTTACTGGATACTTAGAAATTTTTCATTTTATCCTTCCTAATAAAAAACTTTTTTGAAGAGTTAATGAAAGAGTCATGAGTGTTATTTTAACTGATTTTTTTTTTGAAACCATGAACTGGAGCAAAAAGATATCGGTGTCACTAATAGCCTAATAAATATATTATTACATTACTGGCCTTCAAAGTAGCATCACTTTATTGCATTGATGAATATTTCTCTCATGATAGTTAACATATTGAATAACCAACTCATGCCCATTTTGCCGAATTCACACTTTATTTACAAAAAAAAACTCAGCATACATTAAAAAAATTACATCTTTAACCAATTTTTTTACAAACTTTTGTTTTTCCTCGTATAAAGACATTTATTTTAAATATTGGTTAATTTAGATTTTAATTTTAGACAAAGCACCAAATTTTATTAAAAATTCGTCTTAATAAGAAAACGTTAAAAAATGAGCCTCCCTGTATATATAATTTATATTTGTGTAAATTGTAAATAACCATAATAATATAGTTTTGTCTAAATTCAAGACAATTTTAAAATATGGCAACACGGCGCCGAAGCTTTCGCTACTTTTGCTTCATCGGACATCTATAATTTAGGTCCTGAACTAAAAAACAACATGGACGTAGTGAAATTATCAATTTTAGATGAAATCGTATTTTGTACAGAACTTAAAAAGTACGCAACATTGATTATTAAAATTTGGCAAGAATATTCAGAAAAATATGTAGAATGCTATAAAGTTTTTTGAACTACATCTGTGACTATCACTTTTTTATATTTTTTAATAGTATTTAATAAATAGCAGGACAAATGAAAATGTCTCATTTCAATCATTAAACATTTTTCTATAATCTGCCAAAGTTTCATTAAAATCCATCCAGTGAAAAATAAGTTCTGTAAAAAATCGTAAACCTATGTTTTGACCACGTAAAATACACTGAAATGGCGCCCTTAAGAGTCGCATAAATAACATGCGACCTTCTAAATTTTATTTTGGTCAGCAAAAATATGTAAAAACTGGAATGAAGATATATAATGCTTGGAATTCTATATTCTCCCCTTTTTTAATCAGATTTTTTTCAGACTAATAGGCTTCATTGATTATTCCTAAAGATTTCAAGTTGAGATATCGTTTTTTGTTTCTGAGTTAGGTTTTTCTTTAATATTTTAATCCCCCATTTTTATATAGATTTTTTTTCAGAATCAATAGGCTTATATGGCTCATAGAGCTTGATTTTTACTAAAAAGTTCATGTTAATATCGCTTTTCGTTATTGATTTATGATTTTTTTTAATTTCAACTCCTCTCAACCCCCATTTTTATTCATGCTTCGTCCCCTTATAGGGCTTGATTTTTTCTGAAAATTTCAAGTTGATATTGTTTTTCGTTATTCATTCATGATTTTTTTTTATAGTAACACCTCCAGTGTTAATTAGTTAATATCATTTTTCGCTTTTGACTTATCGTGCGGACAAAAAACGTGACATCGGACGTACGGACATTTTTAAAAGTCGATTAAAATTTGATGAGAATGATTAGGGTACACAAATTTTTAAATTTGTTTCAATATTAAAAATTTTGGTTTCTCGAAAATACTCTTCAAACAATGTTTTAATGACAAGAGAAAAAGAAAATTTTACTAATAAAAACTACTGAAGAAGGCACTAGTTACGCACCCTCTATACAGTGCGTCCACAAAGTAACGCATAAATTCATTCTTAGCTAAATAATCAATAAATATTGAAATTCCCGAAGCAGATCGATTTTTGATTTTAATTTACTATTTTTTCAAATTATAATCTAATATACAGGGTGAATCACCATTTTTTTTAAATAGAGCCTTTTTTTTCAATTTCCGGATTTCCCTTGCTGAGCTGATTCCAAAAATGTATAACACGTTGATTCAAATTGATACAGGGTGGGCAAAAATACAAAAAAAAATATATGAAAATTGTTTATGGAAAGTTATACGTTACTGAATGCAATAAACAAATTAAATGGAATTAAATGACACACTACCAAAAACAAACGAAAATACAATAAATGCTCAAATTGTTCTCCATTGATCGTCAGACAATGAGAACTTTCGTCTCTAACATTCTGTAGCAAAGCGGGTGTTGTTCTGTATTTCTTGTCTAATTCGGTCTTGTAGTTAAAGGATATTTCCAGATCTATTTGTATAGGCTTAAGATTTTAAATAACCCCATAAAAAGAAGTCTAATGGGCTCAGATCAGGTGATCTAGCAGGCCATTCCACTGGTCCCCTTCTTTCTATCCGCCGTTGTGGCAAAGTTCTGTTTAAAAAATCGCGCACAGTTACTGTGAAATGTGACGGTGCGCCATCCTGTTAAAACCAGATTCTGCGGTGTACATCAGTGGGCATTTGAATATCAGGAAAAAGCTGGATCAGATCAGGAATTAATGTATTTTGTAGGAAATCCAGATATAATGCTCCTGTTAAATTTTCATCAAAAAAATATGGACCAATAATTGTATCTCACAATACCAGCCCATACGTTGGTTTTTGTGGTCTTTGCGTATGGTACTCTTGCATCTAGTGTGGATTTTTATCAGACCAATAACGGCTGTTTCGCCGGTTAACATGACCGTTCAAATAAAACGTTGCCTCGTCCGAAAATAAAACGTTATTAATGAAATTGTAATTTTGGACTCGCAGAATAATTCAGTTCTTCGGTCAAAGTCGTCTTCAGCCAATTCATGGATAAGACGTACTTTATAAGGATGGTATTTTACCTTTTTAAAAATGTTTGATACTGAAGACATTCCAATACCAAAATCCCTAGATAATCCTCTCACTGTACAGTGTGGATTTTATACTGCCGACAAAATTATGTCTTGTTGAATATTTTCATTAATTTTTGGTCTACCTTGCTTTGCTGCATCCCTCATATGTCCTAATTCTCTGTATTTTCTCTATTCTGCTTACCGTAGATTGTGAAATAGATTCACGATCTGGGTGCATTTCATGGAATAATCGGCATACCTCTTGTTGAGTCCACCAATACCAATAATCATTAATATTTCAATCCCATCACTTTCGGTCAAAGGCATTTTGTAAAAAAAGTTGCAAATGATACATTGCTTGGATAGTTTTCACGTAAACGTACCTTCTCTAAAGCGTTAACAATACAGAATTGTACTTTAATGTTTTTGACAGTTTTTAACGTCAACTGAAAAAAATGGTAAAAAATACTGTCGAACAAAAATATTTTTATGGTTCAGAGGCTTGGATCACTAATAAAAGCTGTTAGATACAATGTTAAAAATAATGCAGGGTGTTTTTAATAGTTTATTAAAGTAGTTGTATAACAATAGGTAATTTCATTTAATGTGTTTATTACGTTTATTCTTTGTTTTGAAAGTAACTTGAAATTTTTGCATTTTTACCCACCCTGTACCAGTTTGAAGCAACGTATTATACATTTTTGGAATCAGCTCAGCAAGGCCAATCCGGAAAATAAAAAAAAAGGAGGTTACACATAAAAAAATGGTGATGACGTCATCACACGAAGGTTGTTCACCCTGTATATTAGATTAAAATTTGAAAAAATAGTAAATTAAAATCAAAAAACGATCTGTTTCGAGAATTTTTAATATTATTGTTGTTTATTTAGTTAATAATGAATTTATGCGTTACTTTATGAACGCACTGTATATTAAATAACCAAAACTAACAACATTTTAAGAGAAGTTAAATAAATTAATTTATTCGTTTTATTTATTAAATCATATCCAGCGAAAGAATCACAGTAGCTAGTAAGGCGTTATGTATTGACTGGCCTATTTAAAATCAGGATCGGGTCGGGCCTAACAATTTATTTTTAATAACGGACTCGGGTCGGTCCGTAATGCTTTACTTTCGGACTCGGGCCGGACCGGCACTGAAAAATTCTGCCCGTGCAGGGCTCTAATTCACGTACACACAATTCTTCAAATAGTCCCACAAAAAAGTTAAATCGGTTCAAATTGACGAAACCTTTGCTGAGTTGTCATAATCGACGAATTGTTTTGGTAATAAAATTTTGCAATTGCCACGCATACTGTGGGTGTGTAGTGTACACATTTATTATTAATTTCCCACCCCACGCTTGTACTCCGAAGTTGTCAAAAGACTACAGATAAATCGCGGACACCTACGATAGGAACGTGACTTTTGCGCCATCTAGTGTTAGTAATAAAATTGTTCTGGTTACAGGATTCATATACATACATTATATAAATATTCATAAGTAATAAATAATTCATATTATATTTTTACTGCTTTTACCGCAATTTCTGATTGTCAAAAATCAACAAGCTTGTTTAATATATTTTTAAAACGCTCCTTTGTAAACGTCAACTTTTAAAACAAAGACCGTCGCTTAAGTGTCTTATCACTTTTAATGGACAGTTATACAAAAAAATCTTTTGATAATCTATAATCTCAAGCAACAAGATACACTTGTTGGTAAACCGAGCTGGTTTAGTAGCAAAATAGAAAACCGATACCCACACCTAATGGTATTATATTCCTCATGGGAAACACTTTTAAAACCATCCATTTTATACGGTTTTAATCCGTCACTTTTACACTTTACATCCTCGACATGACAATGGGGATAACGCGAACTTAGAATTTTTTTCATTAGATTTAAAAATTTAATGTTGGGAAAGTTGGACGTTCACCGGTTAAACTGGAAATTATTTTTGTATTGTTGATGAGAGAATACATTATTGTTTAATAATTCATTTGTTAATTTACTGTTTTATAATAGTTTCGTTTCGCGGTGAAGGTCTTTTTGCTACGTATTAGTGACTGCTGATCTACATGGCGAAGACAAGCATAAATAATTACATTGTGTCAAGTTTCAGGCAATAAAAATCAGAGTTTTGGTAACACAATAGGTATTTGTGTATTAAGAGCAAAAAGTAGCACAGATTGGCTCGCTCCGCTAACACGTCGCGGGGCAACTTTCTGTCTCAACTGCCAAAGGATTTTCTACACGAATTATACACAAGTTTTTTTCTATGATCGTACCAAAATAAAATAAATATTTAATTTTATTAGAAATGGGTTACCTTCCTTAGTTATAATTTTTAATTGACATAAGCCTACCCTTCGACGAGAAATATGTCTATAATTATTTATGATTTAATCATTTATTTACGGAAAATACTATTGGATGATTAAAATATTAGGAAATCAATGAAAATATTTTAGAATAACCTCATTTTGTTTTAAAATACCGATTAGCTATCTTTTATTTAATTTAAAGGAAAATTGACAAGCGTGTGTCAAAGTTACGTGTGCGCCAATAATGTCAAATTATGACAATTCGCGGAAAACGTCAACTTTCTAGTTAGATTTGAATGTGCAAACGCCTACTTTGGATAGTGATCGTAAAAAAAATATAGACGTGGAATATTCAATAACACTAAATTTTCAAGAAAGATTTATTATAACAACTAGATACTTACCGAATTAAAGTACAAAGGTAAGGTTATGTTAGCATAGGCGTAGACATGCCCGACGAGAGGGAAGGGCAGGGCGAACAAAATCCCCGGGTGTCCCGGCAGTTTAAAAAAATAGATTACAATATGTGGGGGGAGGGCCCTTGCCGGTGTTTTGTCCCGGGGATGCAAATATACTTTCCTAATATAATTTTGTAAGCCTTTTGTGCGCTCTAGAGCCTTATGTTTAGTCAACACCGAATTATAATCATAAACAATCCTTGTAACAATCGTCTCCCATATTTTCTCATAATAATTTGACAACTACGTAGATGACACAGTGAATGTTTGCAATTCGATTTTTGTAAACAAAATTAGTCTAGTAGTTTTTCGACGTTGTGCTGAAGTAAGATTAGAAAAAACAATATTGGAAAAACCAATTTCAGAGAGTAAAACAACATAAAAGAATACAATTCCATGGAGGTGCAGTCAACACTAAAAAATAGACTAACACCAGGACAATGCAGAGGATTTGCTAGCCGGATTAGGAGATTATAAATATAGTGTTACCAGTGGCGTAACCACAGGAGTAGTGAGGTTAGAACCCCCATAGGACGTTTTAAGTCCTTAATGAAGTTGTTATGGGGGCGTCCATTAATTACGTGAGGTGTTCAAGCTAAATCTTTCCAAATCTCACTTGGGGAGAGGGGGGTCTTTGTAAATCTAATATAATTTTGTTTCTAGTAGAAAACGGTGTAAAATTGCGTGAAAGTAAAGTTAAATTAAAGTAAAGAATAATTCTAAAAATTTTATATTACGGCAATATTCTCAAATACTAGTCTTTGCTAGTATTAAATAAAAGTAATAAACATATTGTTTTTTTTTTTTTAATAATCCAATGCATTTACACCCAAAACACAAATTTTGAAAAATCTTACGTGACATTAGGGAAGGGGGGAGGGAGTTGAGGAAAATCTTACGAAATCTCACCAGGGGGGGAGGGGTGGTCAAAAAATGCTCAAAAATACCTCACGTAATTAATGGCCGCCTTCTAAAAATAATACCCACCAAACTGAATTCTACACTATTTTAGTATTTTTTTACAGAATGAATACATAAATATTGTTTGTTTTTGCTCACTTTTTTATGGTTTTATTAAAAATAATACTTTTTTGTAATAAAAAAATCTTACCTGAAATATTTGACACGATAAATTTCTGGCTACGCTATTGGGTGTTACAAAGACAATCTTCATAACATGCACAAAGCAGAAAAAAATTAAACGAATCTTTGGAAAGCAGGAATACATTTCCTGCAAAGGAGATGACACTAATTTTGTAAAAGGACCACCAACGCCATTTAAAAAGCATGTCTTTACACCATCCATGGCTTGTTTTGATTCGATATTCGAACAAATTTGATCTATAATTTTCGCTGTAAATTAAAACACGGTAATGTATACCACTTTGTTTTCCAACATTCTGAGATGGAGAAGGTTTTGCTATTATGACTTTAAGCTTCTACAAGTAGATGCCAAAGAAAGAAATAAATAAATCTGAGAAGGTTGAGGAATGTGAGAATTCTAGACCAGAATATACTAGCCTAATTAAAAATTTGTATTCCTAACTTTTAGAATATTACGTATGTCTGAATACAATACCTTAAAAACACGTTTTATATCATTACTTTGCTAAAGTTAAGTTTGTTTTTGTGTGGGTAGACGAAATTTGTTCTCTTTGTTGATTAAAACAGAATACGAAAACACACAGGTATATAAACAATATTGACAAATTCGTAAAACGTGACTCATTAGTTATTTTGCTACATTATTATTCTAAATTGCCTTTATAAATTTGCTTCGAGAATTTTTACAAATCAATAAGTTCAAACGACTTTTAGATGAGTCAGTGAAGCACGTGACGTACAAATGTTTAATATTTCTCGTTTCAAAGTACATTAAAATCATATTTAAATTGTTCTGTTCATTAATTTCAAGCGTTGCGTGAAAATAATTACTTTTGATGAAAGTGACCATTAAAATTGATTTAGGCAATTTTATAATGGTATTATCAATTTGTAAAATATTTTAAAAATGTAAATCTACGTTGAACAACATAGTGCAATACTGTTATTTTTTTGACTAGCGCATATACTATTAAATAGGTTCAAATATACTTGACAATCCTATATTAACTAAGCCTATTTTAGTATTATACAAATACATAGGCAGTACAAATTCTTATAGAATGTTTTATAAATTGGTTGTCTTTTTTCTACTACTAGCTATTTCTAAATGAATTGATAATTTTCTAATCCAATACAAGATATCCAATCCTTGAAAACATTTGGCTTTAAAATTGTCACACTTATCGAAAACAGTAAAGGCTTCAAATTAGAATTACAGGGCATTCCTAGACATTAACCAAATTCAAAACTCATAACGACCTTCATCTGGTCTGGTCGGTAAGCAAACAGAAGTTAATCATTATTCCTAAACCAATAAAGCCATAAGTTTTCTTTCTTGATCTTTTTATTAGAAAGGCAAACAGCCGGAACTGATGGTCTCGTTGTGTTCCAATTTAAAATGACTGCCGACCACTGAAGTATGAATGAACCTGGGGGCGTGCCATTCAGCAGTTCGAAATCATAGACGTACGACAAAAAAGTGACACAAGAAAGAATATGAATGCTTTTTTGGGTAAAACGATAGTAAAACCATTTCCAGCTTTATGTTAGGTCAGTAAAAATAAAGTGTAAAAGTTATGTATCAACTATTTATCAGATATTTATTACCAGTTTTTGAAATATGAGATACTTATACAACTTTGTAATGACAGATATGAATAATTTAAACAATATACAGTAGAACCTCGATTAACCGGGACCACCGGGACCGAGCCTTTGCAGGATAATCGAAATCACGGATAATCCAAAAACCTTATTTTTAATTATTTAATAAATTATTTAGACAAATCTTATGTCAAAGGAACAACAGAAACGTGATACGTGCAACAAAAAATAAAAGTTTTCATATTTATACATAATGAAAGAACATACATTAATTGTACAATACATACGGGGTGTAACAAAAAGATTTAACCACAGTTTCTGGGGTCGAAAATAAGTCGATCCAAGTTTATTTAAAAAAAAATTTAAAGTGATTTTGTGCTCGTACTCTAAAATGGTTTAACATATTTTCATAAAAATATGTTAAGCCGTTTTAGAGTACGAACACAAAATCACTTTAACACCCTGTAACTTTTTTACTATCTATTATTTAAATAAACAAATTAGCTTCAATCGACTTATTTTCGACCCCAGAAACTGGTTAAATTTACTTTTGTTACACCCTCTATTATATTGCTATATCTGGTTCAAAATTAATTTAGTGAGGTATATCAGAATATTAAAAAAAAACAAATATTAAACAAGAATTAAAAAATTTTTAAGGGTTTATCAGCTAGATTTATAAAGAAAAGAATGGTTTTTGTATTGAAATGTATATTGGATTATTGAATGTAAATATGTAAGAGATAATAAAAAAGAAACAAGGTAAAATTTATTTCAGGTCATTGAAAAAGACCAGGTAGCAGAGTAAGGGTAGACGCAGTTATTAGTTGTTACAGGAGAAATAAGCCAAGGTGTAAGAGATCAGAGAAGGGCCTGTAAAAAAAAGAAAATCCTATAAAGTGCGCACGGATAATTGGGGTTCTACTGTAATAAGGTTGTTTAAATACTATCTAATAGTTACAATTTATAGTTTAACTGAAGTCAGCTAATAATACTAATAAAATATTAAAAATACAGCAATAATAATATACAGGGTCTTTCTAAATTCATGTGACAAAATTCAGGAGGTGATTGCTCGTATGAAATTAAGGTGGGTCTTTCCTATAATAAAATTTCCTCAGCCCACCCCTTTCCAAGATATCACCCTTAAAAAGTGGTGACTAAAATTGAGTTATTTTTTTCTCTAAAATTTCAGTAAAGCTAGAAACTTGAAATTCTGTAATGTATTTTGGCTAGAGGTGGTCATTTCCAGCTGAATCGTATTAAAGTTTACATCTTTACTGTTTTCCACTCAATTTATTACAAAAAAATTATTATAAATTATGGTGTTTATTTTTTTCTCTGCAGCTATTGGTTTTGGGAAAAAAATTTAAGAATAAAAAATGTTTTTAAATAAAACAAGTATTTCAAGTTATAATTTTATTTCATAAAACTTCATCTCGAGAAAAAGTTTTGATTTGAAATAAAGTAAGGGTTGCTAATTTCACCCCCTTATATGCAACAGGAGTATTGAAAAAATACCCGTGGTTAGTCCTTTGCGAGTGCACGAAAATTACAGAATTTCAAGTTTCTAGCTATACTGAAATTTTAGAGGAAAAAAAAAACTCAATTTTAGTCACCACCTTTTAAGGGTGATATCTCGGAAAGGGGTGGGCTGAGGAAATTTTGTTATAGGAAAGATCCATCTTAATTTCATACTTGCAATCACCTCCTGAATTTTGTTGCATCAATTTAGAAACACCCTGTATTATTTACAAATTAATTAAAATATTTCAAACATATCTGATCTAGTTTGCATCATACCGTTTTCTAAAAAAGTGTACATTAAGTTTGAATGTGTAGTTGCCCTAGTTTTTGATGAAACTTTGTGTAGTTTATCCTGATATATGTATGCCCTTTAAAGACATTGATAGGTATATATAACTGTCTTAAAATAACAATTATAAATCATTGATTTTTTTTTATCTAATGTAAAATTTGCTAAACAAGACTCTTTGTAACGTAAGTAACGTGTTCATTTCATCTTATGTGCTGGTCAATCATTATAAATAAATATTTTATTGCCACTTTTTTAAGTTACATATACTCGTAGTGTATTTTAGATTGAACAACTGCAGTAGGGGAAAAATTAATTTTTTCAATGTTTAGAGTCAACTATAATCTAGATATATTTTTATTTCATTGAAGCAGGCTTCTGTGTTTAATTTATATTTATCCCAAGATTTCCCATTCACAACAAAGGCGTATGTTATTAGCATAGCATACAAGTTTTCCTTTAAAATGGTTAATGTTGTAGATGCTGTTTATATAAATAAAAAATAGAGTCGGACCTAATACTGTCCCCTGGGGTTCTCTCTTTGTACTATCGAATCGGCACATACATAAATATATTTTCTAATTAGGATCGACCGATTCGCTTTTGTTGAACATTTCAACTACCCAAATGACGTAAGGTAGTAAAACCAGATTGCTAGATGATCCATAATTAAAATAATTATTATTACTCTCAAAAATTCTATTAATATTTTCATACCAGCTACAATGGAACAATATTTATTAATAGAAAGAAATAATGTACACGAATCATCACGCAGCAGGCGGGCTTGTTTTCGAAGCCAAACAAATCAACAGGTTCCAAATCAGGTTGCTTATACAACAAAAACAATCGAAAAAAAAAATTCCGAGAACAGCGAAGCAAAGGTCGCATAAACAACGGAACCACCTTTTGGTTCCGTGGCATTGAAAATGTGGTCTATTTATCACATTACAAATTTATTTATTTTTTAAACGTCATTGTAATATTTCATTTGTCGCAGCAGATAATATGGTTAACCTCATTTTTAATTTGTTATTAATTATTGTTAACACTTTTTTATAAATATACATATCTTCTTTTATTTTAAATGATTAAATTTAATTTTATTCCGCATCACAATTCGGCCAAATACCTAGAGACGAACCTAGATGTACTACTTAAATGGAAAGACCACATAAAAGAAAGCGTTAAGAATTATATCTTAAATTATAAAAAATGTTTTGGTACTAAGAAGAAAATCTAAACTGTCAGTGTAAAATAAACTGTTGATTTATAAACAAATTCTAAAACCAGTCTGGATTTATGGCATATAGCTATGGGGTTGTGCCAGCAAGTGAAATATCAACATGATATGATACAAGTTATCGAAAATAAAATTCTAACATTGGTTCTATCGATTATCTTCATAGAAACCTGAAGATGCCAACACTAGAAGTGCTTCGAAACTTGTGGGTCGGCTCCATTCCAACATCAATGAAGTGGCGCTGCAATTACTGATGAAACTCTACACTCCACAGAAGAGACTCAAAAGGAAGAAGCCCTTTAAACTGGTGCAGTGAACCTTAATGTTAGTAGTTAGTGCTAGTATAAAACAGTGTAACAAACTGTCACGCCTTGTAATAGTATACTATAAATAATATTAAGACATCCCTTGAGACAGCCCCATTGGGACTTCTTAAATAAGTATTTAGTTTATAAGATTTTTATATTAAAATTGTAGGTTAGTGACTAATAACAATACTCTAAAAAAAAAAAAATGTTATTTTAATTGTATCAAAATTCTTTTCCATATTAGATAAATATTGTTTTAAGCAGAGTACAAAATTGTATTGGATATTGATGCAGTATATTTTATATTATTACATTACATCGTCAACTCTGAACTATACCAAATTTACTATAAAGGTCCATAAAGGAAAGGAACTCACAATGTTTATTATATAAGTAAATAGACTCCATGATTTGTTGTAGATAATAAGTTTAGTTAGAAGATTCAATTAATTAAAATTTCTTTTTATTATGGAGGAAAATATTAGAAATGTTCTACAGTTTTTCCGAGAATATTGGTCTACTGGTTTTTAGGTTTTATGTTGTTTCTAGTCCCTTTCTTATAGCTTCTTCTTTTAAGGTTTTTTTTTAAGGATTTGTATGACGTTTGTATGGGAATAACCTATGACAAATTTATATTACCGCATACATTTTTCGCACAATTTTCATTGGTAAATATCATTTTATGGGGTTTGTAATAGGTTTTCCTAAAGATGTTTCCTAGCGAATTTTCTTAGAGATCTTTGGTAACATTTTTAATAGAGAGCTTTTCCGTAGGTGTTCTTTTCCAGAGGTATAAATTTCTAGATTTTTCACTATATATTTTATTTTATCCTTGACATTTAAATTACTATAATTTTGTAAATTTATTTACTTATAGGTATTCTACAAAATTTTATACACATTACGAAGCTTTAGAAAGTTGACGATAACATTAGACAAGAAATTTTAATATTTAATGAATTACCAAAACTGTATATTTCTAGGAAAAACGGGATTTTGGAATTATATTTTATTGCGGTAGATATAACTTCATGAATAAAAACAGGTGTAATATTGTAGAGATAAATTAAATTGTCAATAGTTTTAACTTGTGATACAACGGCTAAAAATAAAAATATAATTAATTCACATTCACACAATTGGGATAAAAAAAATAGGTAAAATTTTAAACCACTGTCAAACGATAGCAAATTTGATATCAAAAAGCATTATCAATGTTTATTTTAATAAAGATTTCAGATAATTTTAAAGTACTTTAATTCAAGGTTTGACATATCTAGATTTTTGAAAGTTTGTTAAGACCAACGAGACTCTAGATACACATATTAATCATTTAAAAACAAATTTATAATCTTGTGATTTGATGAAGAGTCAGCTTGGTTGTTTTTAGTATCTAGTTAAATTAAGTCATCAAAAATAATACACTCCAAAAAATCGACCCTATAGATGTTTTTTGGCGTGAAATAGTTTGTCCACTTTTATTTAGTAAAATTATTACACAAGATTATCATTAAAATATTCCTGCGGACTTTATCAGTTAATTAAATGAATAATTTTACCCAGAACAAAAAACAACCACAATCTTGAGCTCAATGTATCAATCAATTGTTAATTAAAACAAACCGACTTAAAAATCCCGAGAAAATTTCTGATTCACACAATAACACACACTCGCTTTGGCATTCATCCATTCATAAACAATAAAATTCCTTTTTACAATACTTACTATGTTGTTATAGTGCACAAATCAAACACGAACTAAAAAATAATATTCATGCAAAATATTCCCACTGTAAAATCACCAAAGTTTTCAAATTCGCATTAATAACATTTCAACTTTTGACAGGTCACTTCAGTAGCAATCTTCGGTAACCAAGCAACCAAAACAAATGAACGTCCTGACGGATCTCGGCGACTATCAAGCACCGCGGAAAACGTGTACAGATAGGAAGTTAAAAAATCGCCCCAGCCATTATAATGAGCGAACGGCGACTAAAACAGCGCGGCGATGCATCCAAGCGGCGAGACTACAGAATGCGACACAATAGGTCTGTTCGGGTTCTTTAAAATACATTAAAAACTATCAGAGGACTAGTTGACCAGTGGACAGTTTAATAGTTGTGTGCGACGTATACTTTAGAAATGAACTGTTCCACTAGTTCTCGGACGGTTTGCATCGAGTTTTAAGGAAACCCGAACAAGCCTATTGAGAATTTGCACTTGTGAGGCGGTGTTGTCGGATCGATAAAAGCAGCAGCATATTTGAGGAAATTCGTTTTTATAGATATTGTAGATTATAGAATGTTTCAATCGAAAAAATACAATTAGGATGAATTTTGATAGGTTGAAGAAATTATTTGGAGTAGTCTAATAGATATTCTAATCAACGCAACGTTATTACTTCTTTTAAGCAAATGTATTGTTAAGAGATATTTAAGATTAAAAGAAAGATTTACTTGAGCAAAAAAGTAGCTACATATAATACAGTGCTAATAAAGGGCAAAGCGAGCTAAGTCAATGTTTGCCGAAATTAGTTTTTATAACGAAATTTTTATTTGTTTTTAAAGTTCTACTGACCATCTTGTAAAATTTTCTATGGAAATACATTTTGTCTCTACTTTTTTATATATTACTTCCAATGTATCTATATAATTGGATATAATTCAATACCTGTTGCGGTATTAGCCAAAGGAGTAGTTATTTTCTGAAGGAAAATAGTTGCTCGTATTACGTGATACATGGCTTCGCGTTTATTTATTTTATATATTGTATGTTTTAATTTTAACGTTAATCAACAGTTACTATTATTTAATTCATTAGTTATATTTGTTTTATTTTATTTGTAAATTTTTATATTTTAATTTACCTCAAAAAATGTAATACTCTAATTTTGTTTCATCATAACAAAATTGAATTTATGTCAAATTTACTTGCCTGATACTTGCATTTGTTGCTTGTAAATACACCTTCATACATAAATTTCTTATATTACGTAGTATCAATATGCTTTGTAGAGAAATATAATTATTCAAGGCAATCAGCAGGGCAAGAGTGACTTCCCTCGTTCAACACCTTTACTATAATAATTAAAAAAATAAACAAAAATATAAAAAATCTTAACGCATATAGTCTAAAAATCAATTGAATTCAGGTAAGTTTATCAATTCACCCTATATTAAATTATAGTATTTTAATTACACCTGCCTTTCATAAAGTTTCATCCAGGGAAATGATGTTTATGCCAATTTTTAGACTAAATTGTGATTTATCTTTATATATGTTACGGTCAAAGATGATATTTCGGTCTTTAACGATATTGGCCGGTCATTTTCGTAAATCTCCTATTTGATTGGGCATTCTGCTGACGTTAGTGTCCGGTCAACATCGTCACAGCCCAATTTACAACACTGCCCGTAACATATATACCTTTAGCCAGGAATACCAATTTTTCTCACAGACTTGGAACCTCTGGTTTGACTGGTTTCTTTCGGTTCATAACACAAGTAAAATACCTTATTTTAAGTTTACTATATTACCCTAAAGTTTAGGAATTATTAATTACACAAAAACATATGTTGCAAATTGTACTGATATATTTTTTTTATTTTAAGGATCACAAAAATCTGGTGTGGAAACTAACAAAGTTCTTACTTCCTGAATTTTTAACTACTCTCAATTGTTTAACAAAAAAACCCTTTTAAAATATTTTTATATAATGAGTAGTAGGGTCCGATTACAATTAGAAGAACACAGCTACGTCCTTATTTGGCAAAGTAATTAATTGGAATAGTCATCATGATTTTTTCGACCTCGAGATTTCGACGGATTTTTACGTTTTGGGGTCACCTGAATCCGTTTTGACTATTTTCGCGATGATGTCTGTGTGTCTGTATCCACGAAAACTCATCAACAGATACAAAGAAAAATACCAAATTTTAAACTCAAGCATTATTCCAGCCTACGGTGATCTGATTAGATTTTGGGCAGAGTCGGAATATCTGGGGGGGTATTTTATAGGGGGTCATTTTTATATGTTATGGAAAATATCTGTTATTTACGTTTGGAGAAGAAAATTCTTCAAATAAAAGGGACTTCTAATATTATTCTCTATAAGTTTTGTTCCATCCAAAATTTTCCTAAAATGGTCCGTAGTCGAGAAATTTGACAAAATATGCCAAATTATGATTTTTAAGAAAATCGTTAAACTAAAAGTTGTTGCGATATCAATCTCTTTGGACCGTAATGATAAAATTGGAGGAAAAGCGTAAAATTTTAATTTTTCAGTATTTTCGTTGGCAATAAATATATATATATATATATATATATATATATATATATATATATATATATATATATATATATATATATTTACGGTAACCATCCAAACCTGAACCAGAAGTAGTAACTTGGGTTAACAAACTTGAACCACCATCATAAACCTGAACCAGTATATTGGTTCAAGTTTGTTTTGCTGTGTTAAATTATTTAATACCAACTCTATGCTTAAAGTGAAACTTGATTGTAATAGTTCCATAATAAAGGAATCTGTAAATTATGTTTTCAAATCTTCGCGCCCAACACATTGCCGGATATTCCCCCTTTTTTATTGGTTCAGGAATATACGAAACTCCAATATGTAGTTCAACAATTTGACGTTTGCGGCGCTTAGGTAGGTATTTGCGGTATATAATTATATATACGTATTGAAAGTAATTCCGTATCATCTTGAGCCAGTGAATGTGGCAACATTGCGTATTTACAAACATTTTATGTGCTTTCCGTTTTGTAGGAATCATTCAAAACAGAAGTAAGTCGAAAGAAACAAGTATAGTATATTACATTACGTGTGTGGAAAGTGACATTTTTCACACGAGTGGAAAATATTGTCACACGAGGCACAAGCCGAGTGCGACTATCACACCAGTGTGGAAAATTACTTTTCACACAAGTGATGTACAATATTTTTCCTACGACCACAAAATAATTTCATCAAAAAATGTAGAACCAGGTTATTATTATAATAATTAAAATGTATTTAAAAAAATAATCAACAATAATTGTATTTATGCAATTTTCATATTTTTCGAAACAAAAATTAAAAAACAAAAAAAAATCTGCAACCACCAAGTTTTGAACGCGGGCCCGCGGACCCGTCGTGTAAGCCAAAGTTCAAATTGCAACTACCCTAAAACCTGAGCTAATAGGTCTTATGTCAAATGCATTTTTAATTCGATTTTAAGTTTAAACAGAATAAAAAGCCAAAATAATGAGATGTATGTAGTTATTTTAAAATTATTTTAATAATTGTTAAAATAAATATCTAGGATCTAAGTTAATCATCAATTTTAATAATTTAATCATAATATCGATTTTAGTATTAATATGGACATTACATAGATCAAAATAGAAATGATGTGTTTGACATTTTGTGACAGCTGCTGCGGAAAGTTGCATATTCGTACACGGGTGGAAAGTAAATTCCTATTCATACGCATGTGATATAGGGCACTTTCCATAGGACTATATAGTGTGATATGTGTCACTTTCCTAAGTGGTCGAAGGAAAAAATATTTTCATTTAGTTATTTTTCATAAAAAGGTCGAAATGGTCTGAAACCTAAAATGCAACTATGATATATTAAATTTTTACAGTAGTATACGAGATATGTCAAATAGGTAATTTTGCTGAAGAGTAAAATATCTTAATTTTTGACAAACCTCGTATACGACTGATAAAATTTGATATCTGATGGTAGTATTTTAGGTTTGACACCATCCTCGTCTTACTATATGCAGAAACCTTTTTTATTACTAATTTTATGAAAAAAGTTATTTTTCATAAAAAGTCGAGCATGGTCTAAAACGTAAAATGCAACCATCAAATATCAAATTTTATCAGTCGTATACGTGATTTATCAAAAATAAAGGTACTTTATTTTACAGCTAAATTCATATTATTTGATATATCTCGTATACTATTGTAAAAATATATCTGATAGTTGCAGAACTTTTTGTGAAGAAAAACTTTTTTCATAAAGTTAATAATAAAAAAGTTTCCCATATGCTGCGAACTTAAGTGGACACACTGTATATGCTTGAACTTTTGTAAATACTCGACTGTTAATTTCGACGTATTTGTGTTTGGGGACTTACCGCCGCTGACTTGACATGTAAGAACTAAAAGCTGCGTATCTTACCTATTTCAAAAATAATATTGTTTTATTTCCAAATATTGTCCATATCTTAAAGTGGTCCAAAGTAGATTAAGAAGAAATGAGAGGACCAGAGATCTTATTGGTTAATTTGGGTTGGATTCCTTGTTAAAAAATCTCATTAATAGTTTTTTTTTTATATTTAGACAACTAATCATTTTAAAGTATTTAGTATCGAAAATAAAGTATGGAAAATAAGGTTGTCTACAAGATGGTGCGTTAACAATGGGACACAGAACATCTATAAATTCCTTGCATAAAAATCTTGCGATATAAAAATTTACCTTTGTTCAATTCTGGATATTGAAGATATAAGGTGTTAAAGTAGATACTTAATAAAATGAAGTGTCAAATATTTCAATCAAAAATACTGATATAAATGTATCTATTTTAACACTATGTATATTCTTTAATATCAAAAATTGAACTAAGGTAAATTGTGTTATATCGCAATACTTTTATAAAGTAGCTCTGAATCTCATTATTAACGGACCACCCTGTAGACGACTTTATTTTAGATGCTAAATACTACAAAATAAGAAAAATGGGTTGTTCCATTTGAAAAATCGATTTTTGGCAGTTTTCTTAATCTCATTTTAATCCTTAAACCCAAGGAATTAAACCCGAAGTAGATATAAGGACTTCTTTATAGGACTAACTGATAATTGTATGAGGGCTTACCAACATCATTTTTGATGTAAAATCGGACTTAGGCATATGATATGATACATAAAACCTACCCAGAATCTGAAGTAAAATTCAAATTTGTAATAATAGGATGCCGTATTTAAAATAAGCGACTTAAGATCTATTTCCGGTCAATAGGAATAGCTAAATGAGCCCCAAGACATCTTGCAAGTTCCCAGATTTTAATTTTTTTCCTACATCCAGTTCATGAGATATAAGTTTTTGTTAAGTTTTTAAATTGTCAGCCATATGTGGTATGATTCCAAATAAAATTTTGATTATCAGAATGAACGGCAACAAACAACTTGATATTATTTATAAAAATCATCACAGAGGAGATAAAACTCTTATTTTTGGTACATTTGTAAAAGACATAAGTTTCAACTTTTTTTTTTTTAAATTTACCCCTATCATTTTGACCAAATTTTGGAATTCAAACTGTTTTATTTAAAAAGTTTTAACCTAATATTTTGGGAATGTCACCCCCACTCTCCCTCTATGGGATGGTGGGGGGTAAGATTTTTATAGGAAAGCGTTGTAAATCTGGTTTATTGTAAAATGTCAAAAATTAATTTTTTATCTCACCTGTTAATTTTTTTTTAATTACAAAGGTAAGGAAAAATCGTAGATTGTAAGTATTTTATTTAAAAAGTTTTTTTTATCGGATTTCCTATTTATGAGAAAATACATCCATATATCTAGTTTGCTCTTAATATCTCGACCCAAACTGCCCTAGTCACAAGAGTGATTTTAATGTGTTTACATAATCCAACTTAAATTATTTTAAATTTCAATTCAGAGTTTAGAATTATATAAACAGTTAAATTTTATGATTATTCTCGAATCACTAAATCGTAGATTTCATACTTAATTTACATTTGGCAACTGAGCGAAGGTTCATAATTGTACGATTAGTGTGAACAAAACTGTATAAAATGGTTCAAGATTGTATCAATCTTCTAATGGTTCAGGATTGCACTGACCCAGTAAAATCTTTAGAAAAATTAAATTTTTTTAATGAAATATTTAGAGTATACATTTCATATTACAGATAAAGAGACCCTCTGTTTCCAATATACATTAAATATACTTATCCAACTTCATTATTTTTGGGTGGTTCAGGTTTGATAGAATCTCCAATTGGCTTGGGATTGATAGAAAGATGTAAATATATATATATATATATATATATATAAAATAAATGATTCGATTTAGAAGTATGTGGAAAATGTATATATTTAGTTTATCCTCTAAACATTTACAGAGGTGCTACAATAGGTTGTACAAAATAACCGGAAGAATCCTATAATAACTAGATGGAAAAGTCATGTGTTGGACACATCGGATTTTTTATTTATTTATTGATAGTTATAGATAATATGTATTCGAAATTCGAAGTAATGGTTATGAACTGTAATCGGACCCTACTAAATTTCTATTAGACCAATCACTGTGGATAAAATCAATAATGTCATAATTTGATATCTAAACATTCTAATGCAAGTTAGTTTACTTAAAATATTAGGCATTCCAACGACCTGTTCAAATGGCTACCAATGGGTTCTGACAGTTTAGATATGACAACCCTGTGGGCATGTTGTCATTAAAAAGGTCAATGATAATACCTATAGTTATACAGATTGCTCAAAGCGGGTCGTTTGCGAGCGGCCATATTACCTAGCTAATTTGAATCGGTTTAGCAAAAATGTGTTTTAAAACCAATTTTCAGCCTTTGAATATTAAAAAAAAAAAAATTCCTACATTTTTACTTCAAGGCATAAGCTTATGTTTATTTTTAAAACCATGGATGATCAATCTATATAACTGTCTATATCATTGACCCTATCAAACCACCAGGCTTACAGTGTTGCCATATTATAACCTATCAGGTATCTGTCAGTGGCCAGTCATTTCATACGGGCAGCCATTTTGTTTGGAATGCCTAATTATTTCTATTAAACTTCAATATTATAATTTATCTATATCTGTCCAATTTTTTATTCAGTCTTTTAATAGCCACAAATTCATTTTGATATACTGACTTTGCAAATATTTATTATGTCAAAGTTTATAAATCTTTCTCATAAATATTATTACGTAAACGTACATTTTCTGTTAAAATGATAATATTTCAATTTTATAACAATATATTTACTTTTTTTTAGATAGAAATTCTCTAAAAAACATTTTGTGGAAATTTCAAATTTTACACATAAATATGCTTTTCCCCACTATAATTTTTACGCTAATTGAGGTTATATTACTTATAATCTATAGAAATAATATAATCCTTTTTTTTTTCAGATCTGACTTGAGATGTCTGCATTTTTAGCACAAAATTCAGTATCATCTGTATCAGCATGGCTTTCTTAAAGGAAAATCCAGTCAGCTGCATGAAATCTACTAGAGTACGTTTATGAATCATTAGATCCTGGAAAACTAGATGGAGGAATATTGTTTAATATATCGAGGGCATTTGACTTTTGACTCTCTAGATTTCAGATTCACTAAAAACAAATTATTTAATCTGAGTTTTAGGGGAATATTTTTAAGCTGGTTCATAGATGTTTATATCACATAGGACAGACCATGTATGTTATATTCAAGATCCAATGTTCGATTCTCATGAAGTGAACGTAGGAGTCCTCCATGGATCTGTTCTGAGACCACTGATATTTCTGCTGTTTTTCAATGATTTGCCAAAATATTTTAAATCAGATTCTTGTACTTTTAAGTCTATTTGCAGATGCCACCTCATTAGCTGTTGCAAGAATTACTTGTTGAAGAACTTTGTTAACTAGTGCAAATCAAATTGTCTTATGGTATAAGAACAAAACAACTAATATTTTTTATCTTGAATTTTAATTCTAGCATTTGTCTACCACGATTAACCGTGGACAGAAGTTTGATAACTGCTTCAACTTTTACAAAATAACTCGGCATCTATGTGGTCAGCACAAATAAATGCTCTTTGTAAACAGCTTAGCAAAGCCTACTTCAAATTTCTTGAATAAAATGTAGTGCGTTATTTAATGTACATTACAGTCTAGCATACTTAGCTACAACGATATTCTCTGGGTGTAATATGCTTCAAACAAAAATCGTGTATTTTATGAACCAAAAGAAAATAATTCTTGAACTATTTAACACACCATGGCGTGAGTCCTGCAGAGACCTTTTTATTAATAATAATTCTGACCTTTCCATGTACCCGTATATACATTTTAAATTAAATTAAGCTCTATAAGAAGACGAAGATAATTGATTTCGAAAAAAAAAAAAAAATCTTAATAAAAATGGGAGGGTTAAGAGGGTTGAAATATTTAAAAAAAATCCTAACTCAAAAATGAAAAATGATATCAACTTGAAATTTTTAGCAAAATATCAAGCTTTATAAGGGAAGAAGCCCTTATATTATGAAAAAAATCTGATTAAAATGAAGGGTTTAAAGGGGTTGAAATTAAAAAAAAAATCGTAAATCAAAAATGAAAAGCGATATCAACATGAAATTTTTAGTAAAAATCAAGTTCAATAAGGAGATATAAGTCTATTGATTCTAAAAAATTTGAATAAAAATGAGGGGTTAAAGGAGGTTAAAATATTTAAAAAACTCCTAACTCAAAAACGAAGAATGAGCGGGGACATGGCCTAATGATTTTAAAAAATCTGAATAAAATGGCGGTCAAGGGGGTTGAAATAAAAAAAAATTTAAATGAAAAACCAACAGCGATATCAATATAAAATGTTTCGGCCTCACAATGTCATCTTCATGCCTGTAATACAATAATAGGAAAAATCTAAGAGTTTTATGGTACTTACAGTCATATTTTTTCTATTATAATTTAAGGATTATTTTATTACAGGCCTGAAGATAGTCCTTTGAGGCCGAAACTAGTAGCACCTGTATTTATTTCATAATAAAGTTGATATGGTATTGATTTTGAGGTTTAATTCTTTAAGTAAACTGACCACATTTAAGATATGGATAATTTATCATTTATAAATGAATGTTGTAAACTATCTTTACTCACAACTGGTTAGTAATCTGTGGATTTAAATCCTTCGAAAGAGTTAGGAAGCGACTTATTGCTTAATGCATTATCTCGGCTACCATGTGTCACTTCCTTACCTGCAAATGTATGTGTTTTCATATCTCTCCTTGCTTTTTTCCGGAATCATATCAATGGTAGCTTTTTCTGCTGCTAGTCGCAGTTCTGGCAAGGTTCATTCAAGTTAACTATCGGCCAAATTTGTAAGTATGCAACGACAATTTTATTATTAAAAGTGTCGTTCAATATGTACCTGGCAAAATAATTACCTAACTGTCACAATCAACAAATTTGTTACATTGCCTACCAACAGTCTTACAGGTATCTTCCTTAAAAAATTTTATCAAATCATGACAGTAATTAATGCAGATATTATTATTTGAAGCCTATACAGAGTAGCTGTTAAAGATGGAACCAAACCTATAGTGCTTGAACAGTTCAACATACAAAACCCAAAATTTCAGAATTTTAACTAAATATATTTGCGCATATTTTTTTTATAATTACACAATTTTAAGCATGGCCGCCATCTTGATTTTTTTAAATAACAACATAGGTCATGTGATATACCATTTGAAAGGGTTTAACACCCTGATTACCAAAATGTATCACACATGGGTCTTGTGTGCACAGATGCACAGCCTCCTACGCTCCCTATTAATAATATTCTTTCTTTTGTCTTTAGGCCCCATGTGTCATACATTTTTGTAATCAGGGTGTTAAACCCTTTCAAATGGTATATCACATGACCTTTTTTTCCATTTTTCGATTTTTCGATTTTCTTTTATTGTTTAAAGCCGCACCGCTGTGCTGGTCGGAGTGGGATGTGTTTTTTCGTTACGGTGTTACGAAATTTCTTGATTCAGTCGCCATTCAAAGCCCGCGATAAAAGCTACGCAATAGCTTAAAAATAAGAGAAAATAAGAAAAACTTAAAGACCGTGTCATAGAAACAACTACTCCTTTGGCTAATAATGAAACAGGTATTGAATTGAAAATTATTTTCAACACTATAACTTTTATTTTCCTTACTATGGAGAACGTCATTTTTGGACCGGATTCGTTCTTATTAGGCATAGACATTCTCGATTCCAGTCTCCGGAGTACAATTGGCAAATTAATAAATATGTGTGCGGCGGAGACTTTTTGTTGTCTCTCTAAATTTATGAATTATTTATGTAGAGAAGAGTGTAAATCGACATCAAAACTGTACAAATAAGTAATTAGTTGTGGGAAATGATTTTGCACCTATGCAATTTCAGATTTCAGGTCAACAACAATTCAAATGAACAATTTCCGGTATAGAAATGATTCAATCCATCCTCTTACCGCATTAGTAATTACCTATCTCTATAAAAATTACGATGTAATAGTTTCTTTGAAACCAAATCTCAATTATTATTCCAACTATAACTACAAATAAAACTAATTTGACAGTAGGACATTTTAATTTTAACAAGTCGACTGACTAGTGTTTTTTTCTTCGAACTTGGCAATGATGAATGTCTGATCGTATCCGTGGAATGATGAAGAAGGGACGCCACGGCCTTCGCTGGCCTCGTGTATTCCACCATACACTCGCACACGTTTTGAATTTCGTTCAAAAGTCGCAGCCTTTGCAACGTTGCCGATTCTATCGAACACAAATCAGGAGAAAAGAAAAAAAGATATTTATACCTGCGGTACCGCTATAAAAGTTTCCAAGAAATTATAAAAATGTACGAAAACAAAATTAGATATACAGGATGATTCGTTAGTGTGAAAAAATCCAATATAACCGAAATTATTATAGATACAAGGCAAGTATTAAACCTCGAATTTAAAAATTTAAATTTTCAAACAGATTATGCGTAAGATTGCCTGAAACCGACCCTAGTCTTTGATTTACCTTCACCGCGTTCGACGAGACTCTACTCGAATGTTTTCTCTCGCAGTCTGATACACATGAAGCAAGAATTTCCAGAACTTCTAGACAGGATTGGATTTTTCCAGGCTGTACATTTTCGTATAATTAGCGCTACTTTGTCGATAGACAAGTTTGAATATAAATATCGTCAAGTAAAGGTGAATTGGTTTATAAATTAGAACTGTTAAATAAATAAATAAATTAATTAGTAATTGTTGTAAATAAATATAAACTCTTTTAAATTAAACAATCATTACAATAAACATAATGTACTGTTACTATCGATCTAAGTAAACAATTCGTGCATTTTCTTAATCATGAATAAAAACATTTCTTTTTGAAAGGCTTAAATGTCGTACAAATAAATTAATCACATATATAATTATTCAGATAAAAAACATTGTTTATTAAAAATGATCTAAGTTTTAGTGCGCTCTATATAAAAGTTGGTATTAGCTGAATGGATCATCATATTATCCAGAAAGTAAATAAAAGAGTATAAATCAGCTAGATAAATTGCAATATTTGGATTTCGTGACATTATAAATGGGACAGTCAAACAAAATGTGATGAATGGACTCATTTTCGTTTTTATTACAAGCTGTACAAATTTCTGTAGTATTTATTTTGTATTATAATCCAATTAAAGTGAACTTCAACTTATATTTATTACTCAGTCTTTCTGTAAACAATTTCAAGATTTTTTGCCAAAATACTGCAAATTGATTTTTTTATCTTTATCGGTTACAAGTAGATAGAGTTAGGTTTGGCTGAGAGGCGGACCACTCCCGAAATACTGGTACGTTTTCGCTCGAAATCACCTACAAATTCTCTCGAAATCGCCGAAATAATCTTAGACATCTCGAAATCACCACCTAAATCGTCACCAAACTCCCGAAATCATTACCGAAATCACTTCGAAATCAATTCTTTTCACGTCGAAATCAACCTGATGCGGAGAATCGTCAATGTTCGTACCTCTTCGTACCGGCTTTGTTGTTTGTCTTTTGTCGACGACATTATACTTTCTCACGTGGTGCGTGTAAGTTGTGTGCAGTGAAATATGAATTGTATTTGAATTAAATTTGCCCTCTAATTTGTCCAACTTAGATTTAGCTACCAGTATATTCCTGTATAAAATTTCGTGAGTACCTATACTGTGCATTATTTATTCTTACTATTCGACATGTTATCTATATATGGTAAAATCGAGCAAAATTGATTAAATGTGCAATTTATAAAATAATATACTTTTGCATACTTTTTTGCATTTTGTAAAATTTTAGGTCAATATTGCTGCTAGACATTTTCTGTTAGGAATTAATCTCGGTAATAATTAATAAGGGAGTACCTAACTCATACTCAATGAATAAATTATGAAACGGTAGTACAAAAAATAAATTAGACGTATATTTTATAACAACAATAATACCGGACATCCTCGAAGGTAACTTCTTATTAAAAAAAAAGTTAAAATACTACACTGGCTGCCCAAAAAAATGCGCGACAGCTTAATGACATTTTTTTAAATATCAAACTCTGTATATTTTTAAATTCTCCCTTTAGCTAAGTATATGACTTGGGTCTGGAGTGTAATTATTTCGAAAATTATTAATGAGCAAGGTGTTAAAAATTGCCGATTGTGCCAATGTAAGTGAGTAACTTTTGAGCTTAGCTTAATTTTAGTCAAGATCTCGGTCAAGACTGAATATTGAAAATAATTTTGTTAGATAGATATATACAGGGTGTCCCATTAGTGCTTAATTGCTCGATATGTTAATTCATGTTTTAGACACCCAAACAAGTTTCAAATAAAAGTTATATAGATTTGAAAAAAATATTTTTTGGAATACAAGGTGTTGCGCTTTTCGCTGGAAAATAACACTTAATAAAACACTGTATTTTATTTCAGTTTTATCATGGTCTGATAATACTGTATTTAGCAGAATATTTTTGAAAAATATTACAGGGTTACCAAGCAATAAATCATAAATAAAATTGTCATAATTTACGAAAATAGAAATGTTGTATACTTACAAACAACAACACCACCATTATTTGTAAGTATGCAGCAGAATATGCAATATTACTATTTTCTTCATTTACTACATTGGCCTGAAGATGGCCCAATAATGCCGAAACTAGTCATGCAATAAATTGTGTGGTATTGATTTTAAGATTCAATAATTATTTCTACATAAATGTGATTAACTTTACCTTTTGGTTAGAACCAGTGCTATTTACCTAGAATAACATTTAACCAACAGCTTTGTTTTGATAAATATATATTCCAACAGGTAAAGCGGGGTTTTCCTAGCAACGCACATTTTACGCGGCGTAGAACGTAATTCGGTCGGCGTAAAACGCTAAGGACATGTCAAATGAAAATCAAATGGAGTCGTTTTCCTACAGGGCGCAAAAACGACTTGCGTCGCTTAATACGGTCGACGTAACGGGACGACCGCTCGAAGAGCAGTCTATTCAGTCGTACGCTGCGTTTTAAAGAGGAATGTGCTCCAATTTGCAACAAATGACTTCACAAAAACAACAAATTCGTTTTAGTGCTACTGAGGATGAACAATTAATTGAAGTCGTTAGTGGCTATCCTATTCTTTGGGATATGAAACTGAAGGAATTTAAAAATGTAGTGAAAAAGGACACAATCTGGAATGAAATGGATAAAATGTTAAACAAATCAGGTAATTTTTATTGTTTTTTTGTACGATTTATTTTGCAATTATATATAGAGTACCTACAATGTTATTTTACATACTACATAGATTTATACCATAATAAGGGTGACCCATTTAAAACAGTTCACCTGAAATATTTTTCTATAAGAATTTTTTTGGGAAATCGCCGAGACTGGTCGTCGATTTAGATTTCAAGGGAGACAACTTTCTATCATATCCTCAAGTGTCATAGATCACCCACACCCCTCTATCACTGCCACCAAGAGAATTTAAATAGGGAAAGTACTGAGTGTGACACATAAATAAAAAGGTATTTTTATAAGGGATTTAACCATATAAATATTTCTTATGCAACTTTTTATTTTAGCGCCCTCTTGCGGATACAAAAACTGGGGTGAATGGTAAGGGGTGACAAATGACACTTGAGAATATGATAGAAAGTTGTCCCCCTTGAAGTCAAAATCAGTAGGTCTCGGGGATTTCCCAAAAAAAATTTCTGTATCTGCTTCTAAAGTAGTCTTTGAACTGGGTTCTAACCTCAAATCCTTCGGAATTCGCAAATCCTCCTACTCCAGGCAATGGTATCATATTCTGCGCCGGCAGTTCATACGTATCTTCTGTGTGACTAAACGGGGCGCAACGATCAACGGACTCTTCTCTTAAGTAGTTGTGTAAACAACAACATACCCAAATAATTAGGTCAACTGTCTCAGCTTTTACATTAATAGGCGTAAAAAAAATTCTAAATATAGAACACATTATGCCGAAAGCGTTTTCAGTCACCCTTCTTGCTCGACATAGATGATAGTTGAACATCTTTTTGTCACCATCTTGTACAGCTTGTCTCCGACAATAAGGTTTCATGACATGTTTATCTAATCGGAAAGCCTCATCGCCTACTATTACATGAGGTAACAGAATATTCGAACCTGGTAAGAATTTCGGAGGAGGAAAAAAATTTCCGTTTGTGATTTGCTTTCCCATTTCTGATTTGTTAAAGATTCCAGCGTCTCCTTCCTTGCCATAAGACCCCACATCAATACCAACGAATTTATACTTTGCATCCACCATAGCAAGAAGGACAATTGAAAAGTAATTTTTATAGTTATGGAATAGGGAACCTGTGTTGTCTGGCGCTATAATCCTAACGTGTTTGCCATCTATTCCTGCTAAACAATTTGGAAAATTCCATCGGTGCCAGAATTCTTCTGCTTTTTCTTCCCAATTTATTTGAGAAACAGGTGGTAAAAACTTAGGTTGCAGTTTAGTTTTGAGTGCTTTTAAAACTATTGGAACGAACTTCGATATAGCTGACGGTGATATGCGGTAGGAATATGACATCGAACGAAACGACTCACCTGTAGCAAGGAATCTAAAAAAAAAATTGACACAAATTAATTTTTTTTATTTACTTAAAAAATGTATTTTTAGATGGACAATGCAAATCTCGATGGAAGAGTGTTCGAGATCATTATAAAAGACAAAGGAAATTAGAAAAAAATACCCCTACTGGGTCTGCTGGTACGAAGAAACGGGCTGTTTACTGGGATAGATTGAGGTTCTTGGATGGTGTGGAAGATGAGCGAGAGTAAGTAAAATATATTCTTACGAAGCGATTTTTTAACAATATATTGTTTTGTCTCAGAAGTCAATCAAATATACAATCGCCCGAAATTGACATAACTAATGAAGATCAGGACGAGCCGCATAATAGTTGTACAGCCGGTGATGAACAAGAGAGAACTGAAACTGATGATACTGCCGAAGAACAACTCATTGAAAATAAACTTAAAAGAAAAAGAGAAACGCCCGGGTTTTTTAAATCTGATAAAGATAAGTCTGAAGTTTCAAGTTTATTCAGTCCTTCAACAAAGAGAAATAGACCAAATGACACACTATTAAAATTACTACAAAACAAGGAGCAGGAGAGGCAACAACTCGGGAAATACGTTGACAAATTAATGGAATCCAGTGAAGAAAACGAAATTGATCTTCTTTTCAAAAGCCTAGCTGCTACGGTTAAAAAATTTCAACCTGATGATGTAATCGAGGCAAAAATGAAAATTTTTAATGTGGTAACAGAAATTGAATTAAGAACTCAGAAAGCAAGAACAAGCAGGATGTCTTCCTTTAATGAAAGTTACACTCGACCTAGCTCAGCATTATCTTCTCACTCGTCCTCTCACACATATGTAGACCATTCATCTGTTTCCAATATGTCCCTGGCTTCACTCACACCGAATATGAATTAATCTGAAAATGCACTATATGCGAATTCATTCTATGAATTATGAACATTATCTATACCTATCTAAATAAAAAGTATTTTTGAAAAATGTATGGCTTTGAAAAATAAATGTTTGATTATTTGAAAACAAATGTATTATTTACCTCAATGTTAGTGCAAGCTTTTCAGCTGGCGAAATAGGGTGTCGCACACGATTACATGGTTCTATATTTAAATCTTCTTTCACAAGATCGAGGAGAAACGAGAATTGCTGCCTTGTAACTCGAAAATATGCTGTAAATTTTACTTCGTCGTCGAGCAGGTGTCTATGGATAAGTAATTTAAATGCTCCTTCGCTGCTTCTGTTTTGAAATAAATGATCAGCAGAATTTCTAGTGCTATTATGAATCGTGGTTATAATGTCAATTTCTTCTTGCAAAATTTCATCTTGCAGTATTAAAAGTGCCAAAGCTAATTTCTTTTTACAATTATTTGACCCACTCATCGCGATGATCAGGACGCAACTGACAATCCTAGGAAAACACTTTTACGCAACGCGTTGGATATTGCGTTGCGTCGGCCGTATTACGTTCTACGCTGCGTTAAATGTGCGTTGCTAGGAAAACCCGGCTTAAGTTACGCCGTTTTTTTATTCTACTTTGTATTATTTTTAAAGAATTATCAATATCACAAAAAGTCTGATTCAGTAACCACATTTTAACACCCAAATAGACGTAAATATAAACTGAGTTAGGTAACGTTCTAATCTAATTATTAAACATTTCATAATAGTAAACTGAGAGTAGGAAATATGCGGAGAAAATTTCGAAATAACACAATAATAACGATTATTCGTTGAAAATTGTATGTGATGATTTCTTCGAAATCATCGAAATGGTTGATGATTTCGGCAAAATCGCCTTAAAATAGGGGGGATTTTGGCGAAATCACCGAAATCATATTGAATCGTGGGTGATTTCCGAAATACGGTTACGTTTTAACCTTAGTGGTTTACCACTGGGGTTTGGCCCAGAACACTACAGCCTCTTGGGTCTATTATATTCCCCTGCTTTCCTGTGCCTTAATAAGTTCCCTACTAAGTGTTCCTGGGGCGTTCTTTATGGTTCTAGGCTGAAAAGGGTGAGACGTTGCCTAGCATTCGAAGATCACATGGTATGAAGGCGGGTACAGATCTGAGCACGTACGCGTATGAGACAAGCCGATGCCAAACCGAATGCCTTGTGCGACGCATTTTGTATACACGAGTGGTGGACTCACGAGGCGCTGTTCGCCACTGATCCAATAAATTCGCAAGCACGCAACTGTATACCCAGAACATTCGTATAATTAAAACAAAAATGAAGGACTAGGATGACGTCGCGGAGTTGAGTGCATGTTTTATTTTATACGACACATTAAAGAAAAAAGGAAAGAAATGAATCGATGACCGATTTCCTGATAAGGACATTCTTTTTTTATGGTGTTGCAATAGAACTGGCGTTTTGCTCTCTTAATGTATCACGCTGATTATTTAAATCCAGAAGGAGCAAAACGTTTTTTTAGTTCCATTCCATGCAAAATAAATCCTAAAAACTCGCTATAATCTGTACGATGATGTATGTTATAAATTCCCCGTCCAGACTGAGCACGTACTGCGAATTGCCCCCCTTTGATGTACCGCCAACAAACGGATCTAGGCGAGGCCGTACGGCGCACACAACGAGGCAATTTGCCGCGCCTCCGAAGCCCGTCCAGATCTGCAAGCTCGTGTGTTCCCGACTTGCCTCATACGCGTACGTGCTCAGATCTATACCCGCCTTGAGGTTTCTTTCTATTCTATGCAGTCTACACGTAGTGGGTTCATTGTGTAATACCATCACATGAAGATATTTAAGCAAGCAGGGCCCCGTTAGTAATTCTACAATGGTGGATATCTGAGGCCTTGCGAGTAGTTGTAGTACCTCAGTAGCAATGGCCAAACAAGTTACTATTTTATTTTCGCGAAAACAATGTTTTACTCACCTCCATAATACAACAAATCTGTCAAAAATGACTAAATTCTACAGATGTTATGGAATTACTAATAACTCTATAAACAAAACCATTTGTTTCAATTTTCTAAGATTATGAGGAATTTTAATGAAGATTGTAATGATGACGAATTAAAAAATTCAGATTACTACTATTATTTTACTTTTTCTGCTACTTATGTCTGTTAAAAATAGATATTTCCGTTTGAGAAAACGCGAAAATAAAATTTAGATTCCTCTTGTTAAAAGAATGTTCCAAACACTTGCGTAATTTTAATCGCGGAAAATATTTGTTTAACATATTTTCGATGTTAACCATTTACAAATTTCATAAATATCTCTAAGTTTTGTCTGTAATCATCGACTATTTAATCCATATAATTTTTTGTGCAAAAAATAATGCGAAAGCAACCCTTTTTGCAGAATACCTAGAAGGAATCTTCCAACCTATTCAACCAACCAAGAGGAACCATCTTAGAAGACGAAAAGCTGAGGAAGAAGATATTGTCACGTCCAGAAATATATTAAAAATCATTATTAAAATACATTAAAATGAATTATTATACTTTTAAATAAATCCTAATAAAAATAATTATCTCTAATAGAAAATCTCAATAATCTCTTAAATGTAAATATATCCTTAAGTAAATAATATTGTATACATTTCATAACAAAAACATAGACGTTGAACTATTACCGACCTGCATTAATTGTGTCGAATTAAAGAAATAACAAATTCAGCAAATAGTTAATAGGTATAAATTCGACACTGATTACTGTTACGAGGACAGTTCTCCTTTTGCTGTACTGAGAGGTATCTAAAGTAATAGATACCTTTTAGATTTGGGGTAAGCGTCGTGACGTGCCACTCACGGGGAATGTTTTAGTAAGGCCCTTTTATATTGTATATTATTATTATTATTATCTGTTTTACATTTTGAATATTAATTATTTATTGATGAATAAAATTGATATGTTTTAACTCTAGTTTTATTTCATAAAGAAAGGTAGCCCGAATTAATAACATTAAATATTTCTTTCGACCCTAAGAAAAGGGGGTCGTGACAATATCACATTGGTTTCTACCAGAGAAGTTTCCATAGAAAAAAAAAAGGACAAACTTAAATACAGAAAAAGCTCCAGGATATAAAAAAAAGTAACTTATTTTACTAAAATGCTAATACATAATATTTTTTATAATTATTCAAAAAACTCAAATGAAAAGTTACATAAATATAACCAGAAAAACCGAAACATTAAAAATTATTATTAGTAGTAATCGATTGATTACAAAACAAAAAGGTAAATCTGCGCATTTTTTACTTTCCTGTCTGTATACAGATAAGGAAAGTATCAAGGTACCTTTTGGGAAGGCGGGACCGCGACAGGAGACAGCAGCAAGCGACGACGTATCTTTACGTCTGAACAAATGTAATTAAATGAAACACATTTGGGAGAGCGCGACCGATGAAAGAGACGCGACACCACTTTTAACACGGCAATATTTGATGCCTTGCTGCTGTCGTCTGCCTCGGTCTCGCGTTCCCAAATGGTACCTTCAGAATCATGATTTTTTCGACCTCGATTTTTAAGTTTTGGGATCCCTGAATCCGTTTTGACTATTTTCGCGATGATGTCTGTGTGTGTGTGTGTTGTACTTGGTTCATCCAAACATTTACAGGGGTGTGTACAAAATTACCTGAAAAAGCCTGTAAATTCATGTGTTGGACACACCACATTTTTTTGTCTGATGTTGTGATCATGTTGTTGAAGAAACCTTCAACATGCATTTGAATTAAAACACATTTATCTTCAACGTACATTTAAATTAAAACACATTTATTTTCAGAATATATTTGAATTAAAATACATTTTGTCTACAACAATTTTGCGTTACAAAGGCAAATTGTCAAAAGAAGCTATCATGATGTGAGATCGTCCTTACAGACGATTAGAAACCCAATTGACGCGAAGATGCCATGGCGAGTGTCTTTGAGTCACCAGGCACTTTTCAGAATCTACTTCTCATTCAAACAAGCAACAGCTTATTTACACTGACATGACTATGGTTAATTTTCTTGAGTAACAGTTCTTTACTAAGGTTATAAAATATAGTCAAGTGTTGTTGTGTAAAAGTTATACTACGAATTTACAAGATTAAATGGAGTTTAAGTGTTGGGGCATTTTATTTTATCACAACGTAAGAAAATCAGTGCTGTCTTTTAGCAGTTTGCTTTAGTCGAAGTAATTTGTTAAACATCTATTCTCCGGCACATGTATATCTATTAATTTAATATTTACATGTAAATAGCTAGGTAATAAGTTATTTAACAGCTTGCATACAAATATTAGAGCGCGAGATTTAATATTGATTTTAATTGGTAACCATCAATTAAGTGTTATTTGCATTAATGTTATACTGGTGTATCTATTGTTTTTAATAGAAATCTCTACCAAATGATTCTGCAGAATCTGTAACTTTCTTAAATCAGTATAATTACACAAATAATATTGATGCATAGTAAACGAAATGAGGTTTAATAATGGAGTTATATTATTTGTTTTATATGTAAATTTAAGTTTTAACTTATGTACAAGGTAAGCAAAACCTATTTTTTTTTTATTTTTTTTTAGTACTCTCTGCCTTTTCTATTCTGAAACATCCAATTTTAATATCTGCACAATACTGTTGAGACATAATATATGATTACGTTACTGCAAATCATATATTTTGATTTAAGTGGGTTTAAAAGCCATTTGTTGGTTTTCATCCAGCTTTCAATGAAATTTAAAACCTTATTTAATTTGTTGACAACTATGTATCAAAAACATATAAAACACAAAAATAACAGATAGCAAAAAATAACAAATGCCCCAATACACTACCTTGAGGTACTTCAATTTTAACGCATAGTTTTTCAGAACATGTGTTTTTTAGTTTTGTTATTTGATTGCGTTGTGCAAGATTGAAACCACGTATGAATGGAGTTGTCAAAGTAATATTTTAGTTTGGTTTACAAAATGTCTCTGTCAACTACTACAAATGCCTTTACTAATATTTAAAAATACTGATTATCTTATCACAGCAGAATACTTAAAAGAACTACCAAGAAAAAGCATTGTCAAACGTACACATCTTTCAAACTAAAACATGTTTATATACTATTATAATAGTAGAGAAAAATTAAGATTTCCAGGAGTGATTTTGATAGATATTTTCAATGATCTTCAAATAAACTCATTACACTTTCTATGTACGTGTACATACAATTTTTACGAATATAGAAACATGACGTACCTAAATAAAAACGGTTTAAATATAGATGCTCAGTCTATTATTTTTACCTCGGTAAAAATTAAGTTATCAAGAAACATACCGATATCGTGACCTTTTACTAATTCTAAATTAAGTTAACATAATCGATCCACATCAAACTCCATAGATAAACAACAAGTAGTGTGTATTGTGTGTGTGTAGTGTGTATGCATTCTTCGCCTTGATATTATCAGCTCCAGGGGCAGGGCCAATAAAAAGAAGTGGCGTACTAATAGGATTCAATTAAAAACAAAATATCCATAGGTATTTTTGAATCAGGGGGCATTCAAGTATTACCTAAGCAAACTGATTTTAGGCCACAAGTTAGGATTAATTTAAATTAAAAATATTATTTAAAAAATATTTAATATTTTTTATTTTACGTAAGATTTACATCCTCTATTTGTCAGCGAAACAAAAAAAATAGAACCCATGAATCCCTCGCGCCCTAAGGTGAACAAGGTGAAATCTTTCACCTTCTTCACTCATGTCTCCTAAATTTTCTGGAAAACGGTCTAAGTGGTTGTGTAAATAGTGTATTTTAATACTCATATTGCACTCCAAGGATTTGAAACTATTAAGCATCTTCTTAACCATTTCAACATAGTTTTGAGCTTTATGTTTGCCTAGAAAATTTTCTACAACTACAACAAATGATGTCCAAGCTTCCCGTTCAACTTGATTCATTGAATTTATGAAAGCAGGATCCTTAATTAATTGTCTTATTTGTGGGCCGTCAAATATCCCTGTTCAAATATCTGTGCTCAACTGATGTATTTTTACCACTATATATGCAAAACATGACCCATTCTTATCAAGAGCCTTTACAAATTGCTTCATTAAGCCCAACTTTATATGTAACGGAGGAAGTATGATTTTTTCTCTTTCAACCAAAGCGTCTTAAATGACATTCTTTTCCCCAACATCCATGTTTTCTCTTTGAGGCCAATCTTTTCTAACCCTCTTTTCTAACCCTAAAAAACTAAAAATAAGGTTTTTGAAATATTTAGATTTTGTTTTATACAATAAAATATATATAGTAAACCGTGGAACTTATTGAGAAATTAATATTAAAAAATCACAAAAATTTTTCAAGTAACCTAGTTGAAAATTTTTTGTGATTTTTTAATAATAATTTCTCAATAAATTCCACAGTAACCTATATATTTTATTGTAAAAAACAAAACCTAAATATTTCAAAAACCTTATTTTTAGTTTTTTTCTACTCCATCTAATCAATAAATAATAGTAAAATTAATTATAATTCGAAAATTGTTGTTGAAGTCTTACTTTCTCATAAGACACTGTACAAACACACACATTTTTAAAAAAAAAATTTCTCAAAAATTTGCACGGTAAGGTATAGTTAAAAGTTCACTATTAGATAAATAAGGACATCTACTATTAGAAAAAAATTAATTTTAGTCATAATCTAATATTTTTTATTTAACATTGGTGGCGAAAGGACCTCCTTAAATGTTTGTGATAACATTCTAAAGTATTCAAAAAAAATTTCTGGTTGGCGTAAAAGCTCTCTAAACAGAGTGTGAAATTCACCATTAATCTTCCTTCACGTAAATAACTTATTTACAAATATAGTCCTTTCATCCATCAGCAAAATTTTTATCAAAGGACTTTCTAAAAACAGATAATTGTCCATGTCATTCATCATGGATAAAACACGAAACTGATGAAACATACAATCAGTTCTTCAGAATGTGCATGTAAAATAACCACTGTTGATCTGAACAACAATTCTGATATTTTTGTCAGAACGCCAGTTCGTCAGAACAGGCATCCACTATCTGTCTGTAACGTGTGGAGGGTGGGTTACCCCCACGGCACTTAGGCCTCATTGGGCCCATTATGCATCCTCCTAAGATGATAGGCACCTCCTAGCTCGTGAGCCAGCCTACAGATTTAATGTAGTTGACAACGTCGCCAAGAGGTGCTTCTCTTATATCGGCCGGTGTTAGCCGATACCCGCCGAACACAAATCTTCTAATAAATGAGAGCGTCGAGCAATCGTAAAGGGTATGCTCGATGGTCTCATCTTCTTGTTCGCACCCTCTGCGGAGTGCGGATTCTGACAGCCCCATGATATGGAGATGCTTCCGTACTTGGCAATGACCAGTCAGAATGCCTGTGACCAGGCGCAGATTCTGTCTAGTCATAGTCAAGTATTTGTTTGCTGCAGTGTTGTCAGGATAACTTAAGAGCTCTCTGGCAACTCTGCAGTTTCTTGTTTCATCCCATCTTTCCTTGAATTTCAGACTGTGTATGCAAAATAACCACTGTTGATCTGAACAACAATTCTGACATTTTCGTCAGAACGCCAGTTCGTCAGAACACGCATTCACTATAACCATAACCTTACTCAGGGATAATATTTTTAGACCTTTCAAAATCTATTGACCTCTCAAAATCTATACTTTGTGATCCTAAATAAACCTGTATAAAATAATCACAAGGAGCCAGATCGCGAAACGAGATGGCTACCATGGAACAATTCGGAAATGTTCGATTTAAATTCATAGGGTGTTTCTTTTATTATAATAATAATATGTCAACATTGTTATATTATTAACCTAAACACTAACATCGAAATATAACATTAATTCGATAATTTATTGGTACGCCTATATAGCAAACTTTTCTTTTCCATTTTTTGATATCTTTAAATAAAGTGTCTTTTCGTAGAAACAAAGTGACATTTTTAGTTTTCACTGTATACATCGAGAATAAAAAAAATGTTTGACCATTGTAATGTTTTTCAAAATAGTAAACTTTTTTCACATTTAATCGTCTTGGCAGTATTTAGAATATAGCAATGTTGGCACACGATACAAGAAACAATCTGTATATTGTTGAACCATCATATATTACGAGAAACTCTTACTTTGGAAAAGAAATGAATTTATTAATTTGAATATAATCACAAATAAATTGGCTACTGTTTCAATTGGTTTATAATTCATAATTGACTTCATTTATTAGAAATTTAGAAAATGAGAAATTAATAAAATTTTACAATCGATTTTTTTAAGAGAAAGGTTTTATTTAAAACGCATTTAAACTGTTAAACGCAAAGAATACATAAATATATTAAATTGTAGTTGGAAAAGTATTCCAGAAATTATTTGATAACATTTTAAAAATATCTACACAACAGGAAATACGGAAAAATATTGTTTATCTTTTAGACTCAAAACATACATACATATTTTATGCAAAAATTTAAACAAACAGGAATTAAATATAATCCGAAATAATACAATTATATAAGTATAAGTAGTCTTCCCTTAAAAAAAGCTTTGATGCTACAACGCTGATCACGCCATCAGGGGGCATCAGGGTCAGTGCGGTCATTTCATAAAGTCCATCTAGTAGCACACGTTTTTTATTATTTACAATACAGTGAACGTTGGTACAGCCAATGTTTTTCTTTAACGATATTATTCCGCCCACTGAGGTAAGATTGCAGATCACAAAAGGGTGGATTGACCTTAAAACAACACTGTAACCAATAACATCTTTTGCGTATGGTGTTTGTCTAATATATTATTCAGTGTTCTGATTATTTTGGTAAAGTGCGTATAGTGAAATCACGGTGGCATTATTAATAAAGGAAGAATGGAATTTTGACTCCAATATGGGTTAATTTTTACTACTTTTCAATCTACAGGGTGTCCGGAGAAATATGAGAGGTCTCTCGAATTCAGATAGAACATTAAAAATAAGATGACAGGTTCCCATAAATTTTTTTCCTAGAGACCCTCCCTACGGAGATACGGCCTCCAAAAGGACGCCACTGGAAATCAATTTTTCTTGAATAACTTTCAAACTATGTAATATAATTTAATGAAAATGTAATATGATAAACAGTAGTAAGAACCTCTTAAAATATTGTCCTTAAAACATAATTAGCTTGTTTAGTTTACCAGGGGCGGACTAGGTTGTACATTTTAATGTTTACATTTTTACCACCCTGTATGATAAGGAGTTAAAAAAAATAAATTTCGATACCTTGAACATTGAGCTAAAGAAAAGGTACTCTTCTTCATTGTCGATAAAATGAACCGTTTTCGAGAAAAAAATAATAATAAAAGAATTAATGTTTTATTTTTATTAAAAAATTAAACTCTCAGAATTAGCAAATTTTAAACTCGTAAATTTTAAAATACAACTTGGAGTATTATGTTTTCATCCTGAACTCACTAAAGCTTGTAACGATTGAACCTAAATACGTTAATTAGAAATAATCAATTAAAAACTTTATAAGTGGGTTCAACATGTGCTCCGTGAACCCTGATACACTTGCGGGCCCGACGAATAGAGGACTGCTGTACTCGCCACAACAACCCAGCATTGTTCCTTATCAAATCACAATGAAATGTGATTATCTGTAAAAGTTCCTCCCTAGTATCAATCGGAGAGGAATACACCAAGGTTTTGAGATGACCCCACAGGTAAAAATCCATTGGCGTTAGGTCGGGAAACCGTGGAGGCCAGGCAATTGGACCTCTTCTGCCTATCCAACAGTTTCGATAGACGTTATTTAGGTGGTCTTGTACAGAGACGATAAAGTTAGGCAGGGCCAACTAGAGGGGGGGTAGCCGGGACTAATCCCCGGGGCCCGGCAGTGGTATAAGGGGGGCCCGGCAGCAAGGGGGACCCGGCAGCAAGAGGGGCGGTGGTGTTTGTTACTTTCAGAAGTTTGACAAAAGAGGAGGGGAAGTTTGTTTTTTTTAGAGGAGCAGAAATTTTTGCTTGAAAACCTTTTGTTATTTGTTTTATAAAATTGTCGCGGGGCCCGATCTGGAGAATTGTCCTGGGGCCCGGTCTGGCTCTCGGCGGCCCTGAAGTTAGGTGGGGCTCCATCATGCATAAAATACACGCTTCGGTGGGTTAAAGTGGCAAATGGTCTATTGAATCCAGAAAAGCGTTCTGAAGGAACTGTAAATAAAGTTCAACATTCAATCGTGGCGGCAATACGCATGGTTCAATAAAAAAATTGCCGATTATTCCTGCCCAAACATTAATTGATTGGAACTGATGTTGATCATGATGAACAACAGTGGCATAAGGGTTTTTATCAGCCCATACATGCGTTATGTAAATTTACAATACCATTTTTGATAAACCCTGCTTCATCGGTAAAAAGAATAGTGCTAATGAAGTTTCCGTTTGTTCGTTGCTGGTCTAACAGCCAGTTTGAGAACTGGATTCTTCAAGGAAAATATAACAACTGTTCTTTAAGTACTTCAGCAATTGTCGTTTTTGACACAAGAAGCTGCGCGGCTAATCTTCGAGTGCTTATTGAAGGAGTATCAGCTACAGTATCCAAAATATTTTCCTTCAGTTGCACCGTACGTACTGTTCTTGTCACACCAGCATCAGTACTTGTTTTCCCAAAACTTCCTAAAAATTATTAAAGAAAGTCAATAATGTTACCTTATTAACTGGGAATCGTCCACCCGTCTCTCTTAGACGTTGGTCAAGTCATTTGAAATATTGCGATTAGAATATCTTTATTCATACAACCTTCTTGCTTCATAAGCATTGCAAGATGCAAGACCGTACATAAGATGCATATTTGCATACACACTAAATGTATATCCCATTATCGAATTAAATTTACTAAGATATTCAAAATTCAATAAATTAATATCGGAGTACTAAAAGATCAACGTGTCAACAAGATTTAAAATGCACACGTCAATGCAATTATTCCTTATTTATTTCGTAGGTACCATAGTAACGTTTGTAAAAACAGTATGTTTTTTAATACTGATAACAGTTTTATTTCAATGACTTTCGTATCATACTTTGCTGCAAACAAAAAAAAAAAAAATTAGAAATCATGGTTTCTTTTTAATAAAAATAAAACTAATTCGTTTATTATTTTTTCTCGAAAGCGGTTCATTTTATCGACAATGAAGAAGAGTACCTTCTCTTCAGCTTAATGTTCAAGGCATCGAAATTTTTTTTTTAACTCCTTATACAGGTTGTTAAAAATGTAAGAATTAAAATATACAACCTAGTCCGCCCCTGGTAAACTAAACAAGCTAATTATGTTTTAAGGGAAGCACTTTAAGAGGTTCTTACTACTGTTCTTTATATTAAATTTTCATTAAATTATATTACGTAGTTTGAAAGTTATTCAAGAAAAATTGATTTCCATTGACGTCCTTTTGGAGGCCGTATCTCCGTAGGGAGGGCTGCTAGGAAAAGAAATCCGAGAGACCTTCCACATTTTCTCGGATATAATCAGTAACAAACGCTATAGAGTTATTAAGGTTATAAAAATGCAAATTCTTTGTTTAATACTAGAAACAACATTAACACGTACTAACATTTTCACTAAACCTCCTATACTAAAAAATTCAGTGTAATATAAAATTAATGTGGATAAGATTTATTAAAACACGTTATATGTAATATAATTTATTTAAAATGTACAATAAACATTTGATCCTTAATGATTAATGTAAGTAAAAATAACCCATTTTAGAAAATCCAATTTAGTGGCCATAAAGTTGTACTTTATTGTATTAGTACAACAAAGTAGATATAATTTACTTTGATCACATGTAACATTTGCAGATTTTAAAAATGATTTTTAGCTCAAAATACATTAAGAAAATATTGTTTGTAATTAATGTAATTTTTTTGCTCAGAACTATTACCTACAGATTGGAAAAATGATTTTTAAGTGACGCCTATGCATACTTAAAATTGTAATTTTGCAATTTGGCATTTGTAAAAATTCGACTGCAGTTTACCCTCACCGACCAGGCTGAAATGTACGACGGCTTTAAGAATGGAAGCTAAACGCCCCACGTTGGGCGCCAATTTTTGTTATCAGTAAATATAAATATTATTAAAAGAAATAAATCCCAATTCTCAAATGTGCCCAATTTATTAATAAAAATAAAGAAAAAAGAGAAAAATCAAAGTTCCGTGACGCAGATTGAGTTTTCTTTTTTTCCTTTCTTTATGAATATTATTGTTTAAATATTTATATTATTTTATTTAGTATCCAAGAGATAAACGTTGCTAAGGATTAAAACGAATTCGAAAATACATTAGGAGTGGAACTTCCGTCTTGGCGCGCAGTCAAATTGAATAACTGAACGGTCAAACGATTTTTCAACCGGTGTGTCGTGAACAATGCACGTAAAATAAGCAAAACGATGTTCCCACAACAACTCGGTTCTATTTTTCGCCGAATACCTACACGCCAAACAATTCCAACAAAACAGAATAGGTATACAAGAATAGGATAGGATTTGTAATGCCGCAGCGACAACAAGGTATGTTCAAAATACAGTGAACTATAATGAAATTATTTTTTTTTTGTTGTTCCTGCACGGGTATTCATGAGGAAAAAAACAGGAATTGAATCAAAATGATAATGCACATTTATGGCAGAAGAAAGGAATACAAGAAGCCTTATTGATAAGACTACGTAACATAATTACTCAGAATTTAACAGAAAATTCAAAGAATTGAAACAAGATAGAAGCAATCATAGACTAGTCGTGGAAAACAGCCGATTAAAAATCTGATAAGAAAAAAGATAATAGAATATACCACAATGGCAATACACAAGTTAAAAAAGAATAATAACAGAAAAATATCAAAAGTTGGCAAATAAGAAATTTTAAAGACAAGAAAGTTGTAAATGGAAGAAAAATTGACGACTTACAAATAAACAGTAGCGACAATACCAGAGAAGATATATATGTGGAAAAAATAAATTTACCAAACATCTAAAAAGAACGAAATGGTGTTAAAAAGAAATAACAACTTTAGGAAAAAAAGTGGAAAAAATATTTGCAAACAAAACCACAGCAGGATAAAGTTGAACAGGAAGAAAAATTTAGTGAAAGCGTAAAAAACGCAAAAAATTAAGAAGATTTCAGTAAAGAAATAACAGAAACACAAACTCGACCAGCGAAAATATTGGACAAGAATAAAAATCCTGAGAGGACATAAAAATAAAAAAAAAATAACAAAAGACTAATAAGAAACGATTACATCATTGAATTTAGATAAGATAGTAGAACAACCTTATGGACATTTCATTGGAGGCAATTCTGTCGCGACATATGTTAGAACAAGTACAGAACTTCACAGGGGCGTGCGGTCCATGGAAGCGGGGAAGCACCGCTTCCCTACACTTTGAAATTTAAAAATAAATATTTTTAAGTTTACAATGCATAGAAATTAATATTAAATTAGGTACTATATTTTCTCTGAAACATTACGTAAACTTCGTAAATGTATTAACAATTCATTGGTGTGTAAACGCACGCACCACCCATGAGAAAATTAATTGTGTAAACGTCTGTCAGCGGAAGCGCCTCTTGAAATAACCTGTTCATCTTGCAAGTGATTTCGCTTAGTGTTATTGACCCTGCTTGCAGCGACAGTTTCAGTCTGTTTGCACACGTGAAATACGGTCGAGAGGCAGCGATTATTACGTCGCGTTACGCTTATTGCAATTCGAACCGCGAATCGACGTGTGAGGAAAATCTTAGATTTTAGGTAGATTTCGGTTTGTTTTTCGTAGTTGTTTTTCTTTTTGTAAAATGGAGGAACTATGCACTGTGCCTGTGAAGAATAATAATGTGGTAAATTGTGTCTGTATTGTGTGCTCTTTATTAAAAAAAGGATTTTCAAGTAGACATTTTGAAGAGAAAACGGACATTATTAATTCTAATAGACTAAAGGATCCTATCAATTTAGATACGAAAGTAGAAAATCGGCAAAGAAATTTACCAGGCATTTTCACGTAGGGCTCTATGAAAAGTATGAATGGATAACCGGCTGCAAAACTTTGAAGAAATTGTTTTGCTGGCATTGCCTACTTTTTAATATAGTCGAAAAAAACACATTGGAACTCAGTCGGTATTACAGACTTGAATAATTTTCACAAAAGTGTGAAACGACATGTAAATAACAAATGTCATATAAGTGCTACAATTAAAGAAAAAACATTCGGGACCTATCGCATTGAACATAGTTTGGACAATCATTTAAAAATAAGCAACAACATTCACAATGAAAGGGTAAAAAAAATAGGGACGTCTTACAACGATTAATAGATGTAACTTGTTTCCTGGGAAAGCATGAACTAAGTTTTAGGGGTCACAATGAAGCAAGTGGATCCGCCAATCGAGGAAATTACAAGGGACCTTCTAAGTTTTTTATCAAAATACGCTAATTCCCTAAAAAATCATTTTATTGATTCGACGACTTTCCGAGCAACCTCAAACGGAATCCAAAATGATTTAATTAAATGCACTGCCGACGTTGTGATCGATCACATTGTTGTGCGATATGTATTGGATGGCATTCCTCAAGAGCGATTCTTAGGATTTTTGGACGTCACTAGCGAAAGAACTGCAGATGCATTGTTTAAAATTGTTTGTGACATTATTTCAAGTTTAGAATATGGTTCTAACCTTGTAGCCCAGAGCTACGATGGTGCTGCCGTAATGGCTGGCCATTTAGGAGGTCTTCAAGCTAAAGTGAAAGAAAAGTTTAAACATGCAATTTTCGTTCACTGTATAGCACATAGACTTAATTTGGTTTTATCGCGAAGCATGGATAATATTAAAGATTGCAAAGTTTTCTTTTCGACGCTTGGTGGTTTGGCTTCCTTCTTTTCAAAGTCATCGAAAAGAACTCGCGCTTTGGACATTCACGTTCAAAGAAGGTTTCCAAAAGTTGCTCCAACGCGATGGAACTACAATGGACGTTTAGTGCAAACAGTGTTTCAATACCGTGATTCTTTGATAAACTTTTTTCAAGACGTTTGGGATAATAAAGAAACATGGGATGCTGAAACTGTTACTACTGCTAAAGGGTATTTGCATTGGCTCAAACAAAACTTTGATTTCAATTTTTTGCTTAACATTTTTGCAAGATTTTCCCTTTTACTGACATTTTATTCGACATTTTACAGACAAAGTCAAATGACATTAAACAAATGCATTAAACAAATTGATGATTTTGGAATTTTGGAATACGACTCAAAACATTGGCTTGGAACCTGAAAGAAAGAGAATTAGAATTGATAATGTCGGCGACAGAGAGACCTCCTATCGTCGATTAAACGCCGAAATTTTTGATAATATTCTACAACAAATGAACTCTCAATTTCAAAACTGGAAAAAGCAACATAAATCTAGCACTCTGTGAAACAAACTACAGTTAGAGCAGGGAAGACGAACTACTCGAATGACATACGTGTCAGGACGAACGCAAAGAACAAGTTAGGACGCAGTTTAGTGACGTTAGGATAGGTGACTGACCATCAGTTTCTGTGAGACCCAGAAATGAATACAACAGCGAATGTTCGCACGCAACGTGAAGTTATTCAGTTTCAGCGAGCTGCGAAGATTTTTGCTCGGGCCACAATTTTCACTACGAAGTGATAAATTCTGTTTTCGATGTCTATGATGGAGGAGAAACTAATCGAAGCAATTCGATGCACATAATTTTTATATGGCACCTCACTATATGAAAATCAAATTGAAATTGCAGATTTGGGATGAAGTCATATATTACCCACGAAGTGGCGAAAGAGATATTTTTTTTAAGGTAGTTCACTTGTAAAACGGCTTTTCTTAAGAATTCAATAAAATTGAAATATAAGGTTTATGAAAGTGTTGTTTACGTAACTAAAAAAAAATAGATTTTTTGACCGTCTGTGAAACGAGATATTAACAATCAAAATGTGCATAATTAACACTCTTGAAGCCCATCATGTACACAAGCAATGCATTTATTTCAAGATATCTCGAAAACGGTTCTTACCATATTTTTTTAAAAACTAATGTTAAATAAATCAAGAAGTTATAAAATTTTATAAATAATCGCTGAATTATTTGACCGTCTTAGTAAAAAGATATAGATTTTTAAAATAAAAATATTTTTAAAGCAGTTGAGTAGTTTCGTAAACTTATTACAACTTGGCAACATTGTAACCACTTCACGTAACAAAGTAACACTCGATCAGCTAAGAGGTTGTTATAAACTCGCGACGTGTTCTTGAAAAATTAGTTCGTCCACTGTGTTTAAGAACTGGAATCAGCGGTTCTGTTTGAACCAAAACAAACCCTTAAAATTAGTATGAGGAAGTCACAAATTTCTATACCATATCGTTTATATATTTGCGAGATTGCCGGATGAAAATGATTAAAACTATAACATGTCTATATGTGTTTATATACATGTGTTTTGTACAGTCTCTTACAAAAATAAAATTGATTAGCACTGAGGATCTCGAACTTTTGGTATTCACCATTACGCGGTCTTCGATATCTGATTCTGAACATAGTGTAGATTCAAATCAGCGAACCAAAAAACATATGAGATGAGTTAGTTTGCAAAACAAGTACAGTCGAAAAACACCCCTATGTAGGGGTGTTTTTGGCAATTTTAGAGGTGGTTCAACCCCATTTTGCGTAATCAGCGCCCCAAAAAACATATGAGATGAGTTAGTTTGCAAAACAAAAAGTACAGTCGAAAAACACCCCTATGTAGGGGTGTTTTTTGCAATTTTAAGGATGTTGCAACCATTGCTGCCAGTTTTAACCCTCATTTTCGTAATCAGCGCCCCAAAATACGTAGGGGAAAGTGGTCTCGTCAAGTGCGGCGTTTCTCGACCTTTTACCGTTATTTTAAATTGACTATATCACAAAATTATAAATATTTCTAGATTTGACACAGCACCTGAGTTTTTTTTAAGAAAGGAGCCCGCACTTTCTTTACCTATGTAAAGTGGCGACCAGTCAAATTTTCTGAAACTTTGGTATGTTATTGTACTCAACCTAGTAACCAAAATAGTCAATGGGCTTAACTCAATCCTATGACTAGTTTTCGATATACAGGTTGTTGAAAATTGCCTAGTTTTTCGGAATTTTTATTTTCACGTTTAGTAAATTCATACTTAGAATTAAAAATATTTTTAGTTACATTCACAAATGTATGACGGTAATTTTTTGCAAAATCTCACTAATTTTACTGTCAAGTCAGGGACGCATATTTTAAAAAAAAATACTATAGACCGTCAGATATAGTGACGGGTTTAGGTGCCCTATTTTCGCATACAAGCCCCGGAAAGAGTTGAAATGTACATCGATTATGAGTGAAATGAAAGGAAATTTATGAGTGGCTCCTGAGGATAACATGGAAATTCGATTTTCCTTAACAAATATTCTTTGCCCATATTTTCACGCAAGCCGTGTTCACTAAATTATTAACTAATAGAATTAGGCTTCGGAGAACCAAAGGCTTTAATGTTGCAAGTGGCTAAAGCGTTATCTTTTAGGAAAAATCGAAATTTTAACCGATTTTTTCACACAAGCCCATCGAATGTATGAAAACGTACATCGTCACTAGTCCGAATGCATTTTAGGGTCGGAAAATATTTCTGTTAAGGAAAATAGAAATTTTTATGTGTTATCCCCAAGAGTCAATCGTACATTTCCTTTTATTTTACTTAACATCGATGTACTTTTCAACCCACTACGATGTATACCATTAAGTTTCAAAATATACAAGGTGATTTATCTGTTAGAAGATATTCCATTTTAATAAGAAAAGTACAAAAACTACGGTCAATTTCCTCGGTCAAATGTAACCATTTTTTTAGTAAGGTCTGTCGGGGTTACTGGGCCATGGTTTTAAAATGTCTCATGATTTCGGTGGATTAAAATCAAAAATTACAGGGAACGCGTCCGCTCAGTAATTCCGTATTTTTTCAGTGAAGTCTAACATTGCTTCTTTTTCAAAAAATATGTACTTTTTTTTTTAATTGTGCTAGGGGTCCACTTGCCCCAAGTGAAAGGGGTAACTGGACCATGCACCTATTTTTATGTATGCTGTTGCTTTATAATAAACTGGGGTATCTGGGCCATTTTAGGGTTCAATAAAGATTGCATAAAAAATATCTAGCATTAGCTAGAATATGTTTTCTGTTATTAACTGGCAATGTTATGAAGGTAAGTGTTGCTTGGGCGAGGAATAAAAGAACATCTGTTGAAAAAATAAGACCATTTATTGAGGAAATAACATATACATACATTGATACAAAAGTAACATTTACGCCAACGAAAAAAAAAAAAAAAATAAAAATGTTTCAAAAGTAGGGTAAAAATGAAGAAAGTATTTTTATTTAATATTTAACTGAAAAAACTCAACATAAGATGGTGAGATCTGAAAGATCAGTGCTAAAGCCAATCATATCTATATAACGAGCTGAACTACTTTTAATCGGCTTGGACAATTTACGTATAATATCTCTTTTTGCAATTAACGATTCTTCATCTGTTTCTATGAATTTCCATGTTTGTGGGTGTCGTTTGAAAAATCTTCCAACAAATTCGTCTTTTTGTTTTGAGATAATTTTAGCCACATAAAGCCTAAAAACTGCAGCCGTTTTTCCATAAACCTTAACTATACAGAAGTCACCTATATTAAAGCAGTTATCATTGATAGGCTCTTCATCTTCTGAAGACCAAAATTTCGAGTCATTGTCGCTTTCTTGAAGTGAAAAATTATCGCTTGTATCACTAGCTTCATCGTCAATAATTTTTTCCGGTTTTTTATTTTGCTTTCTTATTTTTTTAGAAGCTGCCTCTTTTTTTCTTTGTATAGCATCTTCTTTCTCCTTGTCTTCCTGTTCTCGTTTTTTTAGATATTCATTAGAAGTAATTATTTCGCAGTTAGTAACTATTCTTCGCCTCTTGACCTGGGGTTGTGGCTTCGATTCTTTTTTAAGACGTCTAATAGGACATCTTCAAATGTCTTGCGCGTTTTATTTTGCTGGGATGCATTTTTAGATGTACTTGCCACTGCTGTTTGGTCCATTACAAAATTTGATGCTGTACTTGTACTAGCCACTACTGGGTCTGGCTGGACATTTTCGGACATTGATATAGTGGTTTCTTTAACCGGATCTGCTACCCCACTACTAAGTACTTCAATTCCCTGTGACGCACTGTTAGATGTACTAGCAACTGCTGGGACCAACTGGATATGGCGATTTCTTTTACTGAATCTGTTACACTAGTGTGATTAACATCTATGCATTGGAATGAGGAAGATTATTTTTATAACGACTTGGTCTTCTAGTTTAAAAACACTCGGCGAAATTGCATTTTTGTTCGGTCCTTTAAGATTTGGGTCATATATACCCGTTGTGGCAAAGCCATTAACAATGTTTTGAGCCGGCATCTCTTGTGTAGCTTTAGTAAGTATTGCTACAAATTCTGCTTTGGGGATTTTTTTTTCTAGGATTCTGTCGTTGCCACTTACATAGTTCCTTATCCCATGTAGATTTAAGGCTTTTGAATACTGTAACATCAAGCGGTTGGAGTACATGTGTGGTATGAGGAGACAATTTCATAATGGTTACCTCATTTTCTTGTGCTAGTTTAATTAATTTTGTGGACACGTGTGTAACATGACCATCGTAAATTAAAAGGACCGGTCTTTCAGGGCCAATATGTTTTGTTACCATTCCGAACATCAGATAAAGCTTTTTCTAAGTCTTCTCTGGTATATGTAGTACCGGCACCCTTCTGCGTCTTTCTCACATAGTTCCGCACCATGTCTGCTAAACATTAAACACGTTCAATTAAGAACATGCAAGCGGGGTGACTGGACCATAGCGGCCCAAATACCCCAAGCGTATGACCCAGATACCCCGTTTGCAAACTTTTTATGGGGTAACTAGGCCACCCCTTCCACATTTTTATCCTTGTAAGTAATTAATTATTTACGAACGTAATTTCTTGAAATAAAGTAAAAATATAACCCCAAAAATAATAAATATCTTTCATTGCTTACCTGTAGGTAGATATCCTTGAAAATAACACTAGTTACAGCAAGATGTTACTAGATTTTTATTAGCAAAATTTGTTGCCACCATGAAATTCCAAATTTAACTGATTTTTAGGTTATGCGTGTTGTTCTATGTTGGTAGTGCTCTACTTAACCCTAGACAACTGTGTAAAATAAAAGAATTTGAACGATGTGGCGGGAAATATTCCATGGCCCAGTTACCCCGTGGGTCCAGAAACCCCGACAGACCTTAAGATATATACCACCTTTTTATGAGGTGTGAATTTTAAATCCAGTTGTCGAGATACATGGAGTTAAAGTAGAGTATTGCTGATTTTAGTTATTTTTTCTTCAAACTGAAAAGCTAGATCTCTGTGGTATGTGAAAATGAGGTAAGTTTCATTTCTCATAGTTGGTGCAATATATGTTCATACTGCCTGTACGAAATCGGTATTCAGTATTTTTTTTATGGCCGTTGCATATGTTTCCCATTTAGCCAATACTCAGTATTTAAATTAAATTGAACAATTATCAACTTTATTGTACCGTGTATAAAAACTAGTCACTAATATCGGTAAATGATGCGTATAACTGATATATTTTGTAGTTAATTAAAAGATATTATAGATATAGATTACCCCGTATATTTTAAAATAGTTTGGTTACATAAATAATGTAATTTTATTAAGTTAGTCAAAAGTCACTAAAGAAATGCAAGGCCTTGTTTTAATAATTTCAAAACATAATTATTTTTTGGTGGTTGGCTGGATGGCTCACCCTGTATAAAAAGTACACATAGGTAAATCTTCTTAAAAATTGTGAACAGGTAGATATTAACTTAATGAAATAATTTCTGTGGCGCAACCGTAGAGTTATTGAGCGCTTGCAAAAATATATTGTGATTTATTTGCGAATCACTATGTAATAAATATTTTAAAATGTCCTTTAAATGGACATCCCACAAAAACTTATATTAAACTTATATACTCTACATAAAGACAATCTAGCTTTTCAGTTTGAAGAAAAAAAAAAGGTCCTCGGCTCATATTTTTCGTAAAAACGAGGACCATTTACCCGTAGATTTGTCTATTTTTGTAGTATAAATTCGGTTCCTCTACGGGCATTTGCATCAAAAGAGTAACATTTTTTTCAAAAGCGTGGCATTTTCTTACTGTAGTTGCGCGTACAAGTCAAAAAGCGTGGCAAATACGCCAAAAGCGTGACGTCTGGCAACCCTATCTATGAACGATTTCAAAATCGATTTTTAAGGATGGTTCCAGCTGCCGCTTACTGAACAAGGCGGTAAAAATTTATGAATTTGTGGTTCCACTTTCATAGGAGAATTTCTTATTAGGTTTTTTAATTTGTATATTCATTTAATGCGTATAATAATGATTTGATCAACTTTTTCCAGATAATCTTCCGTGTCCGTCTCGTTAATCGAATTCCCATGGAATTTTACTCGCCAATATATTTTTGTTTTCTCTCGACGATCGTTTACGTAAAACAATGTCAGGGTAATTTTAATACATCCAATAAGCATATCAATTTCGAGATTAAAAAATTCAATTACTTTGATTGAAGCGATCGCTTGCGCAATCGATCAATTCTCCGGAGATGTTTGTGATATGAACACAAAAAAATCGGAAGTACGCAAACAGGCTTACTAGCATAATAACATAAAAAATATACAATAAAATAACCAAATAGAGTCATATTTTTATGAATCATGGATTTTATAATGCAAAGTTTGTGATAAATTTATCCTGAATACAAACATGTACACCGTTCTATTAGATACTTTTTAACTGAAAGTACAATAAAGAGGAAACCGAAAAAATCCTGCCGAGAAGGTATACTACTTTGTTTTGCCGCCATTTTGGTAAACATTAGTCTTGACAGTTCATATTTGGCAGTCGTGAAGTAGACACGTGGCAAATTTATTATGGAAAAATATTCGATAAACCAACGTGTTTTAATCGTTAAAACATTTTATCAAAATCAATCATCGATTACTGTGACGATGAGAAAGTTACGTGAAATTTTTGGGAGAAACAACGTGCCAACAAAACGCACTATTTATCGTGTAGTGAATGATTTCGAAGAAAGAGGGTCTGTAGGTGATAAGCCCAAGCATGAACCACAAAGTACTGCAAGATCGGCTGAAAACATTACTGCTGCTCAAGAAAGTGTTCAAAACAATCCATCAACCTCAATTCGACGCCGTGCTCAGGAGCTTGGTTTTCAAAGAACAACTTTGGCCACAATTTTGCACAAGGATTTGCATTTGTTTCCATATAAGATTCAGTTGACACAAGAGCTTCTTCCACAAGACCATTTACGCCGCCGAACACATGCCAATAGGATGTTACAGCTCGCCCATGACAACCCCGATTTTCATGAAAAAATCATAATGAGTGACGAGGCACATTTTCATTTGAATGGATATGTGAATAAACAAAATAGTCGGTTCTGGGCAATGGAAAACCCTCAAATTATTCATCAGTCACCTTTGCATCCATTAAAAGTGACAGTCTGGTGTGCAATTTGGTCAGGAGGAATCATTGGACCTTACTTCTTTGAAAATGAAAACAGCCTAACGGTAACTGTGAATGGGGAGCGATATCGTGATATGATTGAAAACTTTTTAACGCCACAACTACATGCTTTGGGCTTGATTAACATGTCGTATCAACAAAACGGTGCCACATCGCATATAGCCAGGATTACAATGGAATTACTGCGAGACCTCTTTCCACAACAAGTTATTTCAAGAAATGGTGATGTTGATTGGCCTTCTTTTTGTGGGGATATCTGAAAAGCAATGTTTATGCAAACAAACCAAAAAAGCTTGAGCAACTCAAACAAAATATTCGTGATGAAATTAATGAAATACCGCGTGAAATGTGTGAGAATGTAATGAAAAATGTGCTCAAAAGGGGTCGCATTTGTGAGGCTAACAGAGGCGGACATTTATGTGATATTGTATTCCATACATAATTGCCGACATTAAATAAAACATTTATCAATATAAGATCCACTCTCTTTCATTTAATCAAAAATTATAAACAAACAAAGCAGTATACCTTCCCGGCGGACACCCTGTATAATACTAATATTCAATAAAGGATTTTGGTGTCTCAAACTGTAATGGATAGTTTAAAAATAATCTAAAAATATAATTTTTACATGAAATAAAAAGTATATTAGGTATATCAGTAATAATTACCAGATGATGAAAATACTTGTTTTTTGAATATGTTATACACTCAACAGCATCAAAAATTAATTTATTGTTTTTTGATGATTTATGATTATACAAAAAAAAAAAACGTTTTAAGTAATTTCTAACAACAATCAACCGTTTATTTGAAACAAAAAACTCTATTATTACATTTTAAAAAATCGGTAAAAAACTTTTACCTATAACTTCCCTCGATATAGAAATAATTGTAAAAACTCCTAAGCACGTAATAATTTAAAATTATAACCATCGTGCCAAAAACCCTTTTTCACTTTCCACTGATGTTTTTCTTAAATTTCCCACTCGAATTTTCACTTCGCATCCGCCCGTCACGTACATTGTTATTGAACGATAGTGTTTGGCTGCTTTTAAAATGGTCCAGAGTTACACAAACCAATGAGACATTTTTTATTATTTCTATTCAAGGGGGATCTTTTTTGAATTAATACGATTTCTTTCAATTTTAGTCGAAATCTACACTTTTTAAAAATAAATTATTTATAACCGGTTTTGAGTCAGAAAGGGGCCTTGTACACAAAATTTGAAGTTTTTCTCTAAAGTCATTTTTGAGCTCTCGCGCGAGGGAAGTAAAAGTCACTGTAAAAAAAATAACGAATTGACGTTGTGCCAAAGTGACCTTAAATAAGTGAACACTGAAACGTATTGATAGCAAAAACTAAAGAGACGCAATTTTAATAACGAGTGTTGCCCCCACCTGCTTAAATTATTGCTTGCATTCTCCTTGGCATGCCTAAAATCAAATTGCGAATGTCTTCTTAAGGAATAAGGTCCCAATCCTCTAAAACTTGTTGCAATTCTTCGTTAAATGACGAAGGGGCGTATCTCAAAAATGAAGATAATAAAAATAACAATCTTTTCTTTATACATTTTAACTTCATGCTATTATTTAATGGTATTTTTTTATTTTGAATAGGTTAATTATTCAAAGACAACTTATTAGACTTAGGCAACTTCTCATACATTTTTTCGTAAATAATGTTGCCTGTTTATGTTTTATTAATGATTTTTATTGATTATACTTACTTGCTTTTAGTTTAAGCGATAAAAATATATAATAATAAAAAATAATGTTTTCCCTTGTATTACAAATCCATATAAAAATTGTATTGTCAGTAAACGCAAAATTCGTCCATAAGTACATAAATTGATTGGTGTTGCTGTCACGCACGGAGCGATACGTTATATACACTTCGTTTTGCAAAACGGGTGAATTTTCCGCACTTTCATATTAGAGGGTAACGTCTTCACTATCTGGAGACTGGTCCATGGATGTTGGGAGGTCGTTATATAGTATATACTCTCCTCTGATGGCATGGTGTAAAAAGGATTTTTCTCCATACTTTCTAGAGAGGGTGTTTTATTTGAATCGCTTGATATGTTTTTCCTCTGTATCACTGCTAGTTTTCGTATCAGTTCGAGTACTAATTTTCTCCATACTTTCTTTTTTAGATTTCTTTTTCGTAGGAGTCCCCTGTCTTGTGCACTCGTACTGGCTTATTGATGTTAGGTTAGGAGTACATGCCTGTAGGAGTGGTGAATAGTCCTTTTTAATTTAAGGGTTGCAGGACTTCTGGGACTACTGGTTTTTATTGTCTTGTTGACATCTACCGTTGGTGTTGAGTGTTTATCTTTGCTTTTGTTGATTTTATCCTTTTGTCTTTGGAGTAAATCGTCTCCGGTGGTATATCTGCATATGTGGCTGATGCGTTGGAACGAAATGTTAGGGGTTGCATTTTCCACCCCTTACAACCATGGGGTAAACCAAATAAATTACTGGTTAAGTGTCTTTTTGGTAGTAGAAAATGACAGGTTAATTTCAATATTGTAACTTGTTTAGTGCTTGTAAAAAAAATTGTTAAACAAATTTTATGTACCCCCTTTTAAGGGGCTGTATCTTAACAGGGGGTGCTCCAATGAAGTTTCTTTATATGAAAGATCCTATCTTCTTTTCGATGAGGAATCACCCCCTTAAATGTTTTACACTTATTTAGTTACACCCTGTATAAATGTTCTCTCAAGATAAATTTGTTGCATTCAGACTCGTAACAAATAAAATTGTTCCTTAAATAGTATTATTCGATAACTATATAACTATTCACTTTAATAAGTAATTTATTTTGCTAGTTGGGTGTATGATAACGTGTGATCCACATAATATATTATAAATGATAGAAAAAATTCCCTAGCATTTAAAAATCCTGCGGTTATCGTAATTTAACAAATTCCGAATAATGTTATACAAAGAGTGTGTGCTGGCGCTGTCGCAGATTAGAAGTTCCGTCCGATAAGTGATAAGTTCGAACTCCCCTGATAGAACTTTTATCTCTTTCACCATTCCATTTCCTGTACAATTTATATTTTTACAACGAACCATTGATTCAAGCAATAGCAATTTTAGAAAATTTAAATGCGGATCTCTGCAACTGAATTCGTAGCATATTATGCGTAGTTAATTGAAGTTATATATGTTTTATCATAGAAAAGTAGTTTTTTATACAATGAACAAGTACAAGTTGGATTACTTTTGATTATTCTTCTTAACTCCTTTCATAGGCTATATCCAACGACGAAACACTATTAGACTAAGGTCTGTATTTATAAACAAAACTCAGCTGAGTCGGACTTGGGTAAGTCGTCCTTGAACTAAAATCGAAGTTCGGTTACAACGTCTCTAAAGTTCCAGGTGGTTCCGGTGTTACACTGGAATTTAGAGATGGATAATAGCAAATCTGTAACTGTTAAGTACATTTACGGATTTGTTACTACCCATCTCTAAATTTACGCGATATAACCGAACTTCGATTTTCGTTCAAGGACGAGTCAGCCAAGTCCGACTCAGCGTTCTGTTTATAAATACGGACCTAATACATTCATTCATAATTAACCTCTTATTTATTGCACTTATCTAAGTATTTTTCACCTTTGGGGTTCGGGGATGGTCTTAATAATTCGTAGGGGATTTTTGAGAATTGTTCCGAATTTTTAGATTATTCAGCCACTTATTTCAGATATTTCTCTGACTTTTCGGATTTCGATTTTACGATAAATAAATTCACAAGTTTCTCTCATAATAATTTGACAACTTGTGGAGACACCGTGAAAGTTTGCAATTCGATTTTGGCAAACAAAATTAGTATAGTACTTTTTCGTCGTTGGCTACATTCATTGGAAAATTTACCTAGGTAACTTCTTAAGAGTCTGTCTCCGCCTTGATCTAATTAATAAAACTGTCCAGCAGATTTGAAATCTTATATTCAATTTAACAATTTAGAAAAACATGTCCCGATAGCTGAATAGGTAAACGCAGTGTGCGTAAAACACGAACAGGTGGCTCCGAAATTCGAGTTTGAATCCCGCCCAAGACATATTTAGTAATTTTTTAACAAATTTGTTTTCAACTTTTTGGGGTTCATAAATAATTATCTAGATATACTAGATATTAGGTTATAACCAGGGGCGGCTCGTGACCATAATTTTGGGAGTTCACAGTAGCAGAATATAGATCCCGGTTCAGATATAGGTAAAAAACTGTCAGTGTTTTAGAAAGGTATATTATAAACTTTCTAAAACACTGAAAGTTTTTTCATACATCTGTACTGATACCTATATTCTGTCACTGTGAACCACCCCACGAGCCGCCACTGGTTATAATATTTCATTAAAATTTAATTATATACACACAATTTATATGATACACAACAATTTACGGCAACAAATCATAAACGAATGTCGCCAAATTACTCAAACTTAATATGGTGCATTCAAATTTAAAAATATGTACACCGTTGTTTAGAAAATTCAAGCGATGTGACACTCGACCCCTATTCTTTATTAACATTTTAGAGGTTGTTCGCCCCACAGCGCGGGGGTTGAAGTACTACAGGAAGGAGAAAATATTGTCTCCCTCCAAACTAAAATAGATGTGTCTGAGCGTTTTCTTACATCTACTGTATTATTACTCAAAACCTCCATGTCAAGTTTTCGATAGGCCATCCTGTACTAGGGATACCGATATCGGTATATCGGCCATATCGGCCTTCTTGGCCGATATGTAAGGTGCGATATCAGCCTAATTAAAATATCAATTAAATATTTCAATTGCTAAGAACTTTTTAAAGAAATTAAAACACAAATTTAATATTAAATAGAAAACAATTTAAATTATATTTTTATTGAGAATTAAAAAAAAACCATTTAAAATCTAAAAAGGAAAGATTAAGTTAAAAAACATATTTTTTTAATAATTAAAGTCAAGTTTCAGTACGTTAAAATGCAACAAAATTAAACATTCTGCTCTTTTTTGAGATTAGACGATTTCTTGTGCTTTCATATACAGGGTGATTCATTAAGGGTAGCAACCGGCCGTGTCTTAAAATATCTTAAGGTAGAATTTTTTTGAAAGACTCAAAAACAGGTTGATTTTTATTTCAAGGGGGACACTTCTATAGTATCCTCAACTGTCATATACAGTTTATTCCATAAAGTTGCGATCCATATGAGAATTTAATTTATCATAACGATGAGAAAAATGTCGTAGGGCATTCACATCTGCTTTTTTTAAAAACTTAAAATATTAATATTAAATGAAAATACCATATGGATCCAGCTTTCATTCCTCTGTCCTCCGTCAATCTAACCAATACAATTTAAATAGCGAAACTACTACTATGACACATCACCAAAAACGTAATTTTATGGAAAATTCAGCAATATGACTGTTTATTGAGTTACTTTTCATTTTAACGCCCTCTAGCGGAATAAGAAACTGTTACGTATTGTAAAGTGTGACACTTCATTTAAAAGCTAATTCTATTAGTAATTCAATGAACTAGATAACTGTTATCAAATAACATTTGATCGAAGATATATTTTATCATCTAATAACATTTTATCGAAAAGACAATAGATCTAAAATTCATTAGATCGAATGGAATATTAAATGGAACATTAAAAATAGTAAATTATAAAAAAAAAATCAAACGAGACCAAGCAACCGTCCCACACTGGGGCAACAAGCCATCAAAGTTGGCAATAAATCACAGACTCTCTTTATGAATTTGTAAGTTAAATATTGCTTTGTAGAGGTGTTAGTATTACAAATGAAAATACATAGAGGGCCTATAAAGTGTTTGTTTGCTAAAAAAAGTTATTAAGAATATAATATAATAAAAATGTATATTCTATTCTTAATATCTTTCTAATTTTTTTTTAGCAAATAAACACTTCATAAGCCCTCTATGTATTTTCTTTTGTAATACTAACATATAATATAATAAAAATGTCATGAGCCTAATGAGGGCCTAAGTGCCGTGAGGATAATCCACTCTCCACACGTTAAAGATACAGATAATAAAAATGTAATATTATAATAATTTCATTTAGAAAAGTTATGATAATTGTAATCAAATTTCATCCTCTTTAGAATGTGATAAGACATTTTCTTCATCGTCTCCACGGTCATCATCAGTGTCATGAATATACCATGGCTATGAAGCTGGACGAGTCCAGATTTAAACAAATCTACTGCTTCTTTAGGAAAGTGCTGCAGGTTCTTTCTTTTTTAATTTTCGTTTGCTCGTGATTACAAGGTCGAAACTAAGTAAAAACGAATTAAAGACATCCTCATTAGTTTTCTCTGTTAATTGGTCTCTAGGCAACAAAGCAGAAGATATTATTTCAGGCCCATGAATAAAGTATTTGTGCAATGTCGGAGGCATATTGATCGTGGGTACTTTTCAACAAAGTATCTAACGGTGTTGTGAGCAAATTCAATTAATTTCATTCTTTCCAGAACTTCTCATGATATTAAGAAGTTTCTTTCTCGATAAAAACATAGTGGCCGGAAAGTATATTTACATACCTACCAAATCAGATCCATTGAGTACAAATCGGTCAAAAACATAAAAACCAAACAACTTTGATTGTCTATATCTTACGATTGAATGGACCAATCGTGCTCGGAGAGGTCTTAAAATAAAGAAAATAGGTTAGATATTTAACTTTTGTTATTAGATTTTATATTTAATTTATAATTATTACGCAAAACGAGCTTAAAATGGGTTACTTTTAGGCTCGTTTTTTATTTCATCAATTAGGTCGGCCATCTTAAATTTTACATTTCTAGCATTTTGTTATGTCTATCTGGGAGCATATTTAGTTGCCTATAAAATGAACCTAAGGACAATTAAATCGATTTATTAATAAACGAAATATATTAAAAAAAACAGAATTCGTTTTTGATGATCGTCCCGCCATAAATTTATATACTTTGAAAAAACCCAAATAGTGAAGAAAAGTGCAAATAAGTGCACAGAAACTAAACGATTTCGAAAAGTACAAACAATATTCATTATGAAAAGTCGAAATTTAAAGCTTGGACTGCTTTGGAACACAACAAATAGCCTTCATGTATTTAAGAATATTTTAAAATTTTAACGTTTAACCTTCATTTTACTTAACCCCAATATTATAAGATTACGTTTATTTTTCTACAACTTTTTACTTATTAAAATAATAATACATAGCTGAATTTAAAGGCTCCATGGCGGAAATTTGAAAAAAAAAATCAAAATACAGTCTAATCACAGTACAAAAACAAGTTAAAAACTACAAAAATAACAATGAATATATACTCGCCTCAGATAAGTAACTTTGACTGAAGGTGGCGATGAAACGCGTGAGACAGAAGATCGCACTTGTTCGTTTTATTATGTAGTGGACAGTGATATATAAGAAAAAAATATGAGGTAGTGTGTATATGCTATTTAATTTTTTTATTTATTGCCAAGTTTGAGGGCTTGTTGCCTCAGTGTGCGTCCGTCTAATTTCCTATTACCGGATAAACTAAACTTAGTCAAATGTGGTACTAAAGGCAAATTTTTCGATAATCTCAAACGTTAGTTGCCTCATTTAACAAATAATGTTATCCATACAATACTGCTAATTTCAATTTAATATTTTTAGAGCTAACGATTATTTTTCATCATTGAGATTAAAGCATTATGGTTAAATCGCACAAAATATGTATTTCGGTTGTCTCCCGATGGGACATTTTAGGTAAATTATTTGGACTTTTTTTAATAAAAACCATAATAAACAGCGAGTATTGTATAGGGCGATTCAGTAAGAGTGGAGACAGATCGTATCTCAGAATATCTAAAAGTAGATCGCAAGAACAGGTCAATTTTTAATTCAAGGGAGGCACCTTTCTATAATATCCTCAACTATCATTCCTCTCCCCTCCATCACTCTCACCAGTACAATTTAAATAGGGAAAGTACCAAGTATGACAAGTCATCGTAAAGTTAATTTTATGGGGAATTCAGCAATATGACTGTTCATTGCGTTACTTTATTTTAACGCCATCTAGGGAGAAACACTGTTACGTATTGTAAAGTGTGATACCTAATTTTAAGCTTATTTTATTAGTAATCCAATGCACCACATAACATTACCCTAAATCTCTCCATATTGCACTCGCACTTTTATTTTAAGTTCATTTTTGGTTTAAATAACATAATATTATGTATGTACCAAGTCAGCAAAGTGATTCTTTATCGAACTAATCTGAGATTATGATGAGACTAGCGAGAGAATCGAGCGAGGCGAGTAACAGGCGTGTTCGATAAAGATACTTTGCTGACGTGGTCCATACAAAATTTTATCGTCAACCAAAATAATTATAATATAATTAATAAAAAAGGAGATATTATAACATCGCATTTTAGAATGACAAAGTAGACAGAAAAATAACAGCGACTACATCAGTTTATTATATACTATTTCTGTCAGACAGCCATGGCTATACTGATAAATATTAGCGGCAGATAACATATTTGATTTTACAGTGTTTGTTTACTTCCGCAAATCGGTATGGTAATGTATGACTCTATTGACGGTTGGCGACAATACAGTGAGCATCTTAAGTCTTACCCCCCCCCCCTAACTAACTCGTTACTGGGGTCTTGTTAGGAAAATCGCCGAGACAGGTCGATTTTTAATTTCTACAATGTACATTTTTGCATGATTAGTTAACCCTTAATTTCATCCCTTTTTTGGTAAAATCTTCTTCTTTTGCGAGACAGTTTGTAGCGATATTCTAGCAAATTGGCCCAATAGTGATGATGGATATTTTAGCCCGGATTGCTCGTTTAGATTATAAATTTTATAAAAAATGAGTGGTGTTCATCAATCAAAACATTCTCTTTTTCTTCGAAATAATTTTGACACTCCTAGCATTTAAATTTTTTTACGCATTTTTTTATTATCCGGCAAAAGTACATAGTGGAACATTCTTCTAATGTTACAGGAAGCGTCTTCTCTAATGAAATATTGATTTCAGAACTCTTATTGTATTCTTCATTATCTGTATCTTCATCATTATGAGGCTCTATTAAAAACGTTTAAAGCATTACCAGACCCCAGGAGATTTTGGTCTTCGTCCTGATTCAATCCCGAATTTGCTTTAAGTGGATGTCTCATGAAATTATGATCGATATTTAGCTTGAAAGCTGCTTTGAAACCCCTAACAGTAGGCTTTCGATTATAACTCCCTATCTGCCTATAGACAGAATAGTATATTATGCAACGATCATGTAATGATGGTTATTAATACACGAGCATTAACCGGGATACGAAACGAGCCAAAGGCGAGTTTCGTATGGTTTATGCGAGTGTTTTAATAACCATTACATGAGAGTTGCATACGCTATTTTTTCTACACCCGATAAATAATCAAGACCTATAAATATTCTATTTATATTGGCATTGAACACAATAACAGTAATTACTCGTATTTCTATAAAAAATTCTACAAAATTGTAATTAATGGTATTACCTTGGGTATTGGTATTACCACAGATTTTTGGGGCTAAATATTTTGTACTGCATTTTCTCCTTTCTCCGATATGTGTGGAGGAGTCTTCTATATCGCTGATATCAGACATTTTAATATTATAATTATCGAAGTTTAGCTATCTACGAAAATTTAATACGTTTTGACAACTAAAACAATTACATAGGAATTTAGGACAAACGTCAAACATCATGCTTGATTGAAAAATTGTAGGTTTCTATTGATTAAAAATCTGTATCATAATGAAAAATCTGTATCATAATGGGTATCATTATGAAACGGATTATGGGCATATAAGTGCATTATTATAATACGGGTGTAGAAAAAATTGGTTTTCTAATGGATCCTAAATTAGTCTTCCTGTTAATACATATTTAAGTTGAGTTTGCATAATAATATAGGAATAAAACTCTCTAACGGTATTTATGGTAAGAAGAAAACCATCGAATAAATCCGGTCTCGTTAATTTACCTTTGGTAGTTTGTTTAGCTACATTCTTTAAAAGTTCGTATCCTTGTGTAACAGCATTATAGGTTACAAGGTTTTGAATTATATGCACAAGAACTATTTAAGCCATCAAATAGGTTGTTCATTGTTTCAATAAAATAGTCTGTATTTTCAGCCGTTATGGAAACTAATTCTCCAGTTCTTGTTGCCGTTTTAATGGTTATAGCTACAGAATGGTTAAATAACTGAGTAGCGAGCTTTACGCTCATTTTTTAAAACGCATTTGGGAAAAGGTTTTTTAAAGTGATTTTTAATAAAGCTCTTCCAGATTTGCTACGTTGGTCCAGTTCATAAACCTATTTAACATCAACAAATCTGATAAAGTTGCCATTGAAGATAAAATAATCTTGTAAAAACTTATTTCGAACGCATTTTACTAGGTCAGGCACATAAAAAATGCAAATTAATTGTTTTCTGCTATGGCAAATTTAGGGTTGTTTACAGTAATGCCCAAAGATCTATAGACCTTTTAGTTCAACTGTAGATAAATCACACACTATCCCTATAGGTTCCAAACCTAAGTCTCGAATATGTGTTAAACCTTTAATAATAACAGTTTCGAGGGATTAAGCATCGACACCGTATTGGCGTTAGAAAAAAAGCTACTGGAATTTTTCATTGGAAAAATACACTAAAGCTTGTCCGGCAAAAATTGGCTTTCTTTTATTGTTCTCGAAGTCTTCAAACCCTTCAATGACATCTAATTTTTTATTATATTCGATGGTTTTCTTAATTGCCATCTCATCGAACAACATAATATATTTTTTGTCCTCGTTTGTCATTGGTTCTGATTTAATTCAAATATTTTTAAATATCCGATATCAGGGTTCATAAAATATTACGCAACTTCGTTTGTTTGTTTATATTATTCAGTTATTTTAAAAGCAGAAACTCATAACCTTGCAAGAATTTAAGATTTTAACTGAGAAGAATTCGCATACCTCATTCCAGTCTGTTTATAAGATCGTTGAAGTAAAAAAGAGAAAACATGTACTATTTGTGATACTATAAAAGAGAACATTATATTACTCCGATTGACATTGTGGTGATCGAAAACCGCGCGAAAATAAATTTTAATCAGCTCATGGCCAATCATCCATATTCCACACCAATGCGTCATGTGCGAACTCGTATCATGTAATATATCTCAAAGTTGACAACAACAAATATATGATTACATCATTCAACGGCAGCACCATAAAATGCGGATCAATCAAAGGCGGAGAGAAATAAAACACAACGGTTCTGTTTACTGAGTTAATTGATAAAATATTAATTATATAAGATCTTTTTGAGTTTCAACCAGTACAGACCGAAATAATTTTAAATTTCATTCTCTTGAACTTATAGCGTAAGTTACGAATAAAAGCATTCGTAAGTATTATAAAAATTGCAAAATATTATTATACGTTAAATAATGTAATTTAATATATTTTATATATTTGTATAGAATAAAAAATTAAGTTATCTTCTTTAAGTTATCTTCTTTCTTTATTTATTTCAAGTTAAAAAGAAGACATCTTTCTGCAAAAAATTATCACATCATTACAACAACAAAATCAAGAAAAATTTGTAAGGAAAACTAAGTATTTTCTCCACGTTTCTTTCACAAATAAGTCAGAAAACATGTAAATTATTATATTGTGAAACTATTGTTTCACATACATTATTTAAAAGACTGATTTATAGATTTTATTATTTTAGTAGCTTAGTTGATATTCTTGGGACAATAAATTATTTTATAAAATATACATATTACCCATTATATAAATATAATGCTTTAACCTAACTTTTTCTAATCAAACACTTTTTTAAATATACTGAATTATTGCAAATTCAATATTAAAAACAAAATTATCTCATGTAATAAATATTCCCACTTTGCACTATCGAGCAATACTAAATTTCAGATCTATCCTATATGTACCCCTTATTCCGTATCTGTTCAATTTTCAATACTAGGTAGACGAAGAAGACAATATCGCCTATCCCTCGATGCGAACACAGAACGTCTTGAGAAAGGATATTATAGTCATATTTTTCAATCATTTTTATACCCGAATTTACTTTGCTGATTTAATAATTATGACTTTATATTACGTTCAATATTAAAAATTATTTTTTGATCTTGTTAAGGAAATGATTTACTACAACTTAATAGTACCTAATCGTTTAAAGAATAAGGCATGTTTGATAATGTTAATTCTCTATTAAAAGTTGCCCTTTCTTTTTTAAATTTAATAAACTTTATAATTTTTTTTTTTGACGAAACGGGCCATTTTTTTCAGAAAAGTATGCTAACCCGGGGCTAGCGCCACTTATTCTCTTTGCACATAAAAAAATTATGGTATTATCATTAAAATTGTGTCTTCTAGGATTAAACCAAAATGCATATTTATACAATATTACGAAAATCAGTTTTCTTTACTTTGACATATTTTTAAATCCAATGAAAACAATACAGATTGGAATAAAAATGGCAACTTTCATTAAGTTTATTCTGCCATCTATTTTAAACTAGCAAAAGCTCCAGCCGTCTCTAGCTTAAAGAGACTCAATTAGACTGGCCACCTGGTGGTGGTCTCCTTTTGGTATTAAACAAATAAATGCATTGGGCTGACCTACTAGGACTACTTATACAATGGTTGAACTATTTTTTAAAAACACTTTATCGTGTATAATTTTTTGGATGGCATTTAAATTCGTTTCATAATTTTGTAACTAAACTACTTCATTGAATAGCTCATATATTCAACCATGTTGCATTCAAATTAGTGTCCGACCGAAACAAGGTTTTATAACCGAAACAGAAACCGAATTTCGGCTCCTTTCTTAGTTTCGGCCGAAACCGAAACTTTCTTTGAAGGCAATATCTTATTGAAATTTGCAATATCTTAATGTAATCATATTTTTAAACTAATTAACCTGTATTGTAAATTTTAGGTGCCCTTATTACCTATTAAGATGAGACCATCGAGCATATCCTTTACGATTGCTCGACGCTTTCATTTATTAGATTTGTGTTCGGTGAGTATCGGCTAACACCGGCCGATATAAGAGAAGCACCTCTTAGCGACGTTGCCAACTACATTAAATCTGTAGGCTGGCTCACGAGCTAGGAGGTGCCTATCTTCTCAGGAGGATGCACAATGGGCCTAATGATGCCTAAGTTCCGTGGGGTTACCCACCCTCCACACGTTAGATACATATACCAATTTATTTATGTGATCAAAAAGTCATTCACTTTTTATTACTTTTTGAAATTAGAAAAAGTTTGTGAATTACAAAGTATCAATTGATGCTGCATCTGTAGTGGATTTTTTGTAACAAAAATAGTATTATAATAGGTATTATAATTACTTATTTATGGAGTTAACATCAAAGCTATAAAACTATCAAAAACAAACAATAAGTTATTATTAAAAAAAAAAAAAACGAATACAGCTGATTAAATATGTTTGTTAATTATTATTAACTAAATTATTATTCATAATTAAACAGTCTAATGTTGTAGGATAGAATGATAGAAATTATAATTTTTTCCACGTTTTCACCTAATAAAATGCTCCTCCGATAAGAACAAATTTGACCAAAGACTGTTCACTTGGAACACAGCAAAGAAGATTGTGTGCATGTGCACTGTGAGTGTAGGAATGGCACCCGGCGAATACTCTCGAAAATAGTTTCGGTTGCAGTTTCGGCTAGTTTACTGCCGAAACTATAGCCGATACTCTTATTTTAGGCCGAAATTGGTCGAAACCGTAACCGAAACCGACCCTTCGGTCGGCTACTAATTCAAATATTGTCAAAAATAAGTATTAAAGCCAATAACTATCTTTTACCAGAAATTCTTGAAATAACAACAAATCCGCCATTCTATCACTAAATAATAGTGCGGACAGAGGCGACAATGAATTTCAGTAACTTTCTGTGATCGGAAGTAAGGACTCCTAATAGAGATTTTTCTTGTAAAATATTTCAGTTATTTTCAACATTGACAAAAATGTAATGAATTCAATTTATTATATTAAAATGCATTATTTGCAAACATACGACGACTGTAAGATTTTTTTGTTTAATTTAACCTCATAAGTAACTCAAAATGTTCGTGATAAAAGTTTTAATAGGTTATTTAAAAACAAGGTATAAGTATTTTTATGTGTGATATCATTAAATTGCACAAAATTTAAGGTCGAATTCAAACTATTAAAACACTTCCTATAAACATAATGTTCGAAAATGTAAAGTTTCTTCAAAATAATGTCTTTTATTAATATGTAAATAACGATTTGGCACATGATACACATACTAATGGTATGCTGACTTTCGATTCAAAATTCTTCCAAACCGCGCATGACGTAATGCGGGCCGAACTTTCAAGTTATTTTGACACTTTTCGATTGAATAGTGTAAAATAATTTAATAATTTATTTGGTTTTGTGTTAGTAGTGACTATATTTTTCTATGTATAACAGAAGAACTAAATTAATGTTTAAAATGTCGGTCTGCGCGGTGGAGATATTTCCGAATGCCACAAAATATGGGTAAATTCTTATCGAAGAAAGGGCAAACTTAATTGAAGTTGCCCTATCCATTTTGAGGAAAGTTGTTGTGATATTCCTCTTAAACATAGACGCAAGAAAAGAAAACTGAACATCACCAGGTGCACGGACCTCATTAAGCAAAGAAAATAAATCAGTATTTTAAAATTTTAGCATATAAAACAGTAGTTTCCTGTCCCAATACAACGGTTCTCTTGAAGTAATGCCTTGCATGAGCAGGACACGAACATAAGATATAAGATAAATTAACAGAAAAATTGGTTTTGAGTATTTTCGAAGTAAACTTGACAAAAAATGTTTAAATTTACCGAATAAAAAAGTCATTTTTTTGTGTATTTACTTTTTATAAATAAATAATTTGTTTCTAACACCTATTTTTATTTCACATTATAAGAAAAGAGATTGCAAGAGAACTACCACGCCCAGGAAGTACAAATTTGAGTCAAACTTGTATTTTTAGTGTATATTTTTTACTTATCTTGTGGCCAGGTTATGGATTTTGTCACAAAATACCTATAATTTATGAGAAAAATTAATATTTTTATTACTATTATTTACCTTAACCTTCATATTTGTAAACGAATATATTACAAAAGAACCAATAAAGCTTAAGTAACTACATAAAATCTAAAATTGGCAAAATATCGAATTTTAAACACTATCTTCCATTTAATGCTTATATTTCTATGTCCCACGTGACGTCCCCGTCAGTCAGCTGCATGCGCAGGAACATACCGTTAGTCTGTGTATCGTGATTTGGCAAATTTCAATTACAGTTTTACAATTTGCTGATATTTTAATAAGTTATGTTTTAGATATACTCGTATTACATTTATTGAATTTATAATTTATTGGTACCAATGAATGCTAATATATTTTTTTATATTTTAAACTTGACAATGTTGCTTGGAAGATAAAATTAAGCTACCAAATTACTACATACATAATAACAATTATTAAAAATGCCCAGATGCATGTTTGTCATATCATAAAATAATCAGTCAGAATATTTTTGTTATTAAATGTAAAAGATGTTCATTTTTTAGTTGGATCACTGTAGAATGTTTTGACCTAGAAATATGAAAAAATTATGATGTTAAAGGCACCCACGTTTTGTTTGTATCCTATAATTCTTTATGTTATTATTTTTAATACACAAATAAAACATATTTACAATTTAAAGCTAGTCGGAATCGAATCCAAGGTGAGCCATAGTTCACAAGAATACTGTCTGCAATTTATTGGAGATCTTCCTCAAATTCCATATGCCTTTTCAATTTGTTAGTGGCAACAAATAAACAGTTATTAATTAATTCATGAAGAATGAGTAATATTTAAATATTTTTAACACTAAAAATACCATTATAATATACAAATACAGCTCATCAAACAATATTAATTTCTGAAATTTATAAATTGTTCTACCAAAGGGCATATGCCTTATTTTCGCAAATTTTAACATGACCTTAAAATGTTTAAGGTCAAAAAAATTATTCAGGCTGAAACTTGTAATTTTATCATCGTCAACTGTATGTTAAATAAAGTGAATTTTAATATTTGCATATTGTATTTCTTTGTTTGCATATTAGTTCTACAGCTACTCTAGGTATATTTTATGTAGGTATGCTTGTCGATTTTTTTTCTAAATAAATTAATAAGTACCTATACTATTCTTAATGAAATATAACTTTATGTAAATGTTGATAGTACGAATATAGGGTGTCCCAAAAATTGCTGGGACACAGAGCTACCACGTGTGGTAGAGGTCAAAATAAGTCGATTGGACCCAATTTATTTATATACCAAAATGTACCGTTTGCCCAAACACATTTTTTTATGTTTCTCAGAAATGAGTGAAACAAATTAAATGAAATTTCACAAAAGTGCATTTTAGAGGATTACTCTCCTTTCGGTAATTAAAGAAACCCAAAAGAAATTGTAGAAGAGTTAAAACCATCCTTGTACCCTGATATTTTTTTAAAACTTTCTTAGGGTAGAAGACTGATTAATTAACTTCATTTTGTTATTCTTGTAAAAATTTCGTTTTCAGCATAGTTCTGAAGGAAAAAAAATGTTTTCTTACATAATGGATAAAACAGATATTCCTAGTACAAGTTTAATAAAATTGTAATACAAAATTTAGTTGGCAGTGAAAACAAAGACAAAACGTTTTATTATAATAAATGTTCAATATGATGGCCACCTTCAAAGGTCAATTCGACGAAAAAAATTGAAATGCACCCTTCTTAGGGCATCGTCGTTTTCTCGTAGTGCGTTTACGGCATTTTGGATTCTGTTCCACAGCTGTTCGGAATATTAATATGAACCTTGTACACTTTTGCTTTTAATGCTCCCCAGATAAAGAAGTCGCACAGATTTAAATTTGGAGACCGCGGAGGCCATTGAATAGGTGCTTCTTGTCCCCTACCAATCCATCTACCAGGGCATTGTTATTTAGATATTCTCTTACTGCACGTGCAAAATGAGGTAGTACACCATCGTGTACAAACAACATGTTTCAACGAAAATTAAGGGACAAGTCGTCTAATAAATCTGGCAAAATTTCTTGATCAGATCGGCCCAATCAAAAAATTGGCGATAAATCCAATCCAAACATTAATTTGAAATTCTTGTTGATAGTGTATAGCTTTAATAGCATGTGGGTTTTCATCAGCATAAGCATTGCTCATTGTGCAGGTTTGTCATGCCACGACCTGTAAAACAAGACTCATCAGTAAACAAGATGTTAGTGTGAAATCTGTTGTCAAGTATTCTGCGCTCCCGAACAATTTGTGAAAAATTTAAATGAGATCCGTGGTCAAGTGGTAATAACTCTTGCACTAGCTGTATGTGAAATGGATGAATTAATTATTCTCTGCAGATCCAATCCAGTGTTTTTTGGAATTCCTGTTTGTCCTTGCACAGATTTTGTACTAATCTCAGGATTGTCATCGATCATTTCAAGAACATCCTCTTCCGAATTAAGTCTTTAGACTCGGGGTCTTCCAGTGTTGATTCTGACTGGTTTCAACATCCCTGTATCTCGAAGACTTCTCTCGTTTTGGATACCTCTCTTGATATACACGGGCACTTATGTGATAGTTACCTTGACAGAATCCAAGAACTAAGATCATGTCAGTCTGCTCATTAAAAGAGAAATCCATATTTAATTGGGAAAAATCCGCCAACGGTCGAACAAGTTTTTTTTTTTAACGATTTTAGACCTTCTGAAACACATTTCAAAATACTTTTTTGCCCTGCAAACGCTATAAATATTTTTTTCTTACCTTAAAACTATTAAAATGTATACTCCAATTTCGATGTTGAAAAAATTTGAACTACATCATTTTGATTAATTTCTTGTTATAGAAACTGCTAAATAACAATACTACAGTATTAATTTCTTAATTTACGACCAAGTAAAACTTCGTCAAAATGATCCAATTTTTATAACCGCAATGACAATAATTAACATTGGCAGTGTGACATGTGTCTAAAAGAAATACAATGTTGCCATATCAATTATGTATTACATAGCAATGGTAATTTTTACCTATGCCCTGCGTTGTACCAGGCCAACCAATTGACTTCAATATCAGAAAAATTATATAAAACTAACAATTTAAAAAATACCCATATCAAGATCTTCTTCCTCACCCTCATCGGCAGAATACTCTTCGACGTCAATATTGATATATTCTAAATTGCAAGGATTATACAATTTTTAAACCATACCTGGCTACGCCGACCGGCATCAACTCCAATGGCCTGGACCCAGCTCAAATTGAAATTTTTTTTTTTTTAAATATTAGATAAGTACGGACATGCCGTAATTAACGTACAATCATCATGAAATGAAATAAAAAGACGGTTGTCTGTGATTACTACAAATGTTTTCACTTCAAGATCCAAATTTACCTGCTGGTCAGACACTATGTAATTTTTCAGTCAACTTTCACTAAGCGAATTATTTCCTGACTTATATGTTTTCTTACTCGAATTTATAGAAACTAGACACATCAATTGTCATTGAAAATAATTTAGTGTTTATTTGTTTTTCTAACAAACTAAAAATGAAAAGAAAATTTGATCATTTATGAAAAAATTTGGTATGGTTTATTGCTCTATGAATGGTCTTATATTGATTTTTAGCCGTTTCTACAACAATAAATCAGTGAAAATGGTTTATTTCACATTTGTTTTATGATGGAGACCCGACAACAAATTTTAAGGATTTTAAGGAAAAAAAATTTTTAAATAAGTGTTAGCGGACCCAAAATTGTTATGTATAGTGTGTTTCAAAGTGTCTAGAAACTCTTTATAACATTTTAATAGTTATATCCGCCGTTCGAGTGTCGGCGTATAATACCGTCTTCTCCCCTAAGAAAGTTCTAAAAAAATGTCAGAGTGGTTTTAACCCATCTACAATTTCTTTTGGGTTTCTTTATTTACCAAAAGTAGAGTAATCCTCTAAAATTCACTTTTGTCAAATTTTATTTAATTTGTTTCACTCACATCTGAATGTGTTTTTTATGTAAACTTGGAACTCTTCTCATGTGCAAACAGTACATTTTGGTGTATAAATAAATTGGGTCCAATTGACTTATTTTGACCTCTACTACATGTGGGCAGCTGTGTTCCATCAATTTTGGGACACCCTGTATAAGTATTTCCTATTATCATAACGGCAATTACAGGGTAATAAATCGTCGATCTAAAGCACACATATTGTAACTCCAAATTTAATGTTATAACGATCTTGGTACCAATTAAATTGCATTTTAGTCTTCTTTATTGGGCACAAACATTGTAGCTCCAACATGGCTCCAGCACCCACCAAACTACAATAAATTCAAATTAAAACTGAGAATTAAGGCACTTAATTACACTTTCTAGAAGTTTAAATTTGCGATTGTCCAAAAATGCATTTTTGGATATACAATAAGTGTGCTTTAGACCGACGAAATGGATAACACAATTTATACATTTCTGTAAAGATAAATTATAGAAAGATTTAGTATGTTCCAAAAATATATCATTAAATTTTAAAACATGATGATTATTATCTTAAAATGGACCTATATAATGGAAATAATCTAATGATAAGAAATGTTTGCTTAACCTCGTTAACTGTAAATGCTGGTAGAATTCTTAAATCTTTTTTTAAATTATAATATTTTGCATTTTTTTACATCATATGTTCGCATTGGCTGATTAGAAACATAGTTTGCCATTCACCTACTACTGATAATTTAATTAAGGAAAAATTCCACTAACCTGTATTTCCAGAAGCAATTCTGTTTTTCTTCTTCTGATTTCAATCAAAATTCTCTGTTGTTCAGCAGTTAAATCTAGAAAACAAATTTAATTGTACAATGTCTATTATTATCATCTAAATATTCTAAATCAATAAGAAATAATTCATGTTATACTTCAAACACCTTTTTATAAAAAACAAAAAGCAACAATGAAGGAAAATAGAATTTAGATTATAAAAAATATTGAATTTGATCAAAATTTGAATTCTAAGATACATATAAATATTATAGATACTTAAAATCCTACATAATAAATTCATTTTAAAGAAATTTAACTACCTTTAGACATTCTTTGAACCAAATAGAACTTTTGGCCCACAGCCAAAGGTCATTTGTTTTATAAAAAGTATTTTTCCAAAAAATCATTAATATTATATCCTTAACTTAGATTCGCCAATAAACTTTAAATGGACCAATTGAATAAATAACATAAACACTACATTCTACATTAATAAATAGAAAACATTAATTTAGAACAATAAGCACTGATATGAAATAACAATGATTAATAAGGGAAACCTCATATGAATCATTCGTTGGAAATGATAAAAATCCTCAGCACATACATTGAATAATTATTTATTTACAGTTAACATTGGGGTATGCTACAATGATAGTGCAGGTACCATCTACATGTAATTTTTAGAAAAACTTACAATAAGCCATACTCCATGTAAATTGTACAATATAAACACTACACTTATCTAATATATCACAAATAATACTAGATAATGGTAACACAATAACAATATTGCCATTATTTGTATCTAGGGTACTCCAAATGATAACGTTTATCACTCATAACTTTAACTTACCAGCTATATTGAAAGTGTCTAGATTGTGACTGGATGTGCCCATCTCATTAGTCAGTAAATTAAACTTTTCGTTGAATTATAAATAAAAATCATGATGTTTAAAAGAAAAAACAAGAATATTAGGGTAGATATGAATTGTGACAGTTATTCACCATTTTCGAAACGTCACGTCATTATTTTTCATTGGTACCAACACCAACAGAAATCTTTAAAGCTGACTTCAAAATGAAAAGCAATTATACAATGTACTGATACAGTTATGAAGATATCCAGCTACAAAAATAAAGCTATAAAATAAATCAATTGATAAATAATGATAAATTTTATTTATTACAAATTCATTTTATAATAGGAACTTTAGAACATATTCTGCCATCTGTGAGTAAATAGTCATACTTGAGGATTGTATTAAAAGTTTTCTGTAATTCAGATAAGTTGAATAGGAAATTAAATGAGAAAATCGCTTTTCAAAATTAGAGACTGCCACCTTTGAATGAATAGCCAAACAAAAATTTTAAATTAAGAAGGTATCTATTATAATCGTTTAATTATTAGTTATCGATATTTCATCATATATTCGATCATTGCATAATGATTCGATTCAAAATGTGATGGAAATTCATTTGACAAATTAATTTAAAATAAATTATTGAGGACTAATTTTAAAAGCTCAATAATAATTAGTACGTCAACTAGTTACCAATTTAACTATTCAATAATTTTTTGCATTATTTTTGTGCATAGATTAGACGTTTTTGTGTAAACCGGCTCAATGATATGTAGTTATACAGATTGCTCACCGAAATCGAGGTTTCATTGGGCGAAGTTTTCTTTTTATCTAAGGACCGATTCCACCGTTGTGTTAAACGAAGTTAAAGTGACATTTTTACATTAACAATGTCATTTAAATCTCCGTTTAACACAACGGTGGAATTGGCCCTAATACATGCAATGTTTATGTATATTAAATATAATTTTTCAGATAATTATTAGTTTGTACATGTTAATTAAAACTAGTGCAGGATATTATTTGAAATTGGAACCTACAAATTGGCGAAAAATATCATAGTCTTATTTATAATAATTAATAAGACATTAATTCATAAAATTAATTTTATGCGGTAATCAAGAGAACGTTATTTTGTAATTATTATTATTATTATTATTATAATAAGTCAGGGTCGTTTCCACCACTACTCGTTAATAAATAAGCCAAGCCTAAAAATGTCATATTAAACCTGACACTTGTTTTATTTTATGTACCAATTTACGTTATTCACTAGGTAACATTGAAATTTACAGTATTTACACACTGTGGTATTAAAACATTTTGTAACAATTTTAGCTATTGTCAAAGCAAAAATTACACCAACTGAAATCATGGAAGGGTAAAAACCACCCTAGTCCTACCTTAAATGACATCGTATTTTTTTTTGAGGGCCGCCCCTCTTAAAACATATTTGGGCCAGAACAGTTCTGTACAGTAAGCACTTGGAAAGGCAATATAAGGTTTGTTCCAACATAAACCAAATCAGTTTGTGTACTGTCGGGATTCTGCGCAGTCTAGAATTTGTGTTCCAACAAACCTTAGACTCGAAACTGTACAAAAACATAGTGTTCCAACACAACCAAAATTAATCACAAACCGATTTGTGTACTGTCAAATCATTTCCTGTCAAGACATGCGCTAAGCTGCAATAAACTGAACATTTCGTGATTGTAATTATATTATTTGTATCTATTGTCTCTGACAGTTCTGATTTGTATTTGTTAATCGAGCTTAGTCTTCATAGTTTTTGTTCATGATCATTTATTTTATTTTGTGGTTTATTATTGTAATAATGCGTCTGTTGAATTTAAAAAATGTGTTCCAACATAATCGAGTTCCGAGTTGAGTCCCAATCCCCGACCAGTACCTGACAACTTGTCACTTACTAGTCATCGACAGATTGTCAACAATAAGTTTTGGACTGGTTTATGTATTGTTCCAAGATCGTTGTTGGAACAAACCTATAGCAACGTTTTTTGTAGTCCTATTTAATGTTTATTTACATATGGCTAAGCAATCTATATAACTTTATACCTAATTGAAACCGCCATTTAATGTGAATTTAATCGATCTTTAAATCGATTATAGAATCGATTTTATGTTGCCTCATATTCCTGCGCTCGTGCGGTTCATTCATAGAATGGGTTATGGGTTCATGTTTTGTGTTTTGTGATTATTGTACTTTTGACAACCAACCTACGGTGTTGTTGACACTCCCGAAAACAAACCCTAGTTTTACTCGAGAGGGTGTCGACCGGTTTTATAAAACATGTATTAAAATTTATAATCTAGTCAATAATTCAATTACCATTTTTAAACACATTTATAGTTACCGCAAAAATTGTGAGTTTTTAGAATTAAGTGTAGTTTTATTTTCAAAAAATGTCCGAACATAACCAAAAAAATCAAATGCAAGGGCCAATCGTTGTTAAAAGTGTTGTACCAAAAAATCGGTGAGTCAATATTAATTATAAATTTTGAATATTAAATTAACCGCCTACTCATACAATACTCTGCGAATTTCTTGTTTATTGGAAAAAATTGTTTCAAATTATTGCGGGTAATTTTTTTTATAGTAAAACAGAAACATCTCGCAAATGTGCGACATAAATATAATTCATACATTTAGTAAGCATTTAATAATGATTTGATAGCAGAATAAACTTTTAATACAAAAATTTGTTTTATGTTCGTAGGTACATAAATATGATTATACATATTTGTGCGCCACCCACGGCAAATACTAATAATAGTTATAGGGATATTGTTATTAAAAATTATCGATTTTAAAATACCAAAACCACTGTTTGCTTTTTGTGATTAAATAAGTTCTTGATAAATTTACTTAAGTAATTGAAACATGTACCCAAATATGAATTATTTAGTTAATTTGAATCAATTTATTGATAAACGTTTATAAGACCAAAATGATTAATATTTTAGATGCTACTTTTTAATATGAAACACAAAAACCTTTATCGAAATTAATAGAATCAAATTTTTTATATATATTAATTTTTTCTTATGTCCAGATAGCTCAAAATTTCTAAAATATGTGACTTCAAATTTTTAGAGAAAAAAAGGTGTCTACGCTCACCAAATATGGATGCGATTTTTACGTTATTAAGGTATCAAGTACGCATCTGTATAAGATTTGTGTGCAAATAAATCACGGATTAATTGTTCGTATGGACAGAGAATAGGATTTTAGATCGATTTTCAGGGAATTTTAAAATAAAAAATGAGAGTTTTTTTTTCTATTGAATATTATGGAAACCGTTTGAGCTACGAAAATGCAGTTTGCGGCGTTGAATTTATCTCTAAGAGCTCTACAAAATGGTATATAGACACATATTACGATATGTAAAAATTTGGAAAATGGATAAATTTTCAAATTTTTTGAAATAGTTTGGTGGCGTTACTGTTAGAGATACACCCATATATACAATGCGTTAACTTTTCAATCCTGACTCCAGAAAAACGATATAGAAACAAAATACCATTAAATAGACAGGGATAGAATATAATACGTCGCTGAACGAATATATTTCATACCCATTCTAGATACTGAGAACACTGCAAAAAATTAAATCCACCAATCACAGTTCATATTTTGATCAGCCGAATGCTATTATTTTTAAAATTTTAAATAAGTGACAATTCTGTCAAACTAATTGTCAATATATTTTGTAGTTATTGAGATTAAACATACATTAATGCCGCGTTTGAGAATCCACATCGGATGCATCTGAGATGTAGTAAATCTTTGATCACGTGATTCAGTATACGTAAATGTAATGGGACAGATGTGTCCGATGTGGATAAAAAAACGCTCGAGATGTAAAAAATGCTTCCAATGTGGATTCTCAAACGCGGCATAAAATGAGTTATTGTTGTGTAGAATCGATAAATAAATAGAATTTCTATTTTTATTTCATCTATAGTTCATCTGTATGAATTCAATATAATTACGAGTATTAAAGCAAAAAAAAAATGAACGCCTAGATGATCCTGTGGTCAGCGTTCTTGTCTTCCATACGGAAGACCCGAGTTCGAATCTCAGATTGAGAAAAATAAAATGAATGTTTTTCTTTCCTTTTTTTTTTCTTTTTTTTTTCTTTTTTTTTCTTATTTTATTATATAAATATTTTTAAATTAATTATATTATCTTAATAAATTAGAATAGATTTTCGTTAGTGTGTCGTAGAAAAAATATACTGTACAACTCGAGTGGAATGTCCATATCGCACTCAGACGATTGAGCTCCGCCTATGGCGTTGTGCTCAAATTTCGTCTTCGTGCGATAAGGCCATCATAATATCTACTCTTGTTGCACAAACTACTATTTTATGTATTTTCTGCGATAATTCTTTACCATGTCCGATTTCTGTGATTTTTTTGTTAAAAAGGAGTGGTCCCATATAAATATTTATAAATAATAATAGGATCCATTAGAAAATCATCAAACTCCTTATTTTTTATGTATATTCAGTGATAATTTTTTACCACTTTGTCCGATTTCTATGCTTCTTTTTTTGTTAGGAAGGGGGTGCCTCGAGGGTGGTCCCATATACATTTGGTCAAGATCTGATGATGAGATCTATACGAAAATCAGCAGACTGAATTTTTAATGGCATCTGCACGATTTTGGAGTCGGTTTTTTAAAATTTCTTTTATAACTTGTATGTGATTTTTTTAAAACGCCATATCTACGTTATTTTTGAAGTTAACCCAACAGACCCATAGTGATTTTATTAAAAATATTTTTTTATAAAACGATAAAAATAGTGAATAAAAACAAACAGTTAATAGCTATTAGCGCCAATACTATGGCGGAAACGGTGACGCGAAGGCCTTCCATGGAGGGTTCCGACCCCACCCACTTCATGTCTACGCCACTGTAGCACACGATAATTGATGCTTCTTAAAACTAATCGAGATATGAAAATTTAAATATTTTCAAAAACGTCCCACGGTTTACTGAACATCGACGCGATATGCATTTTACGCAAATGCGAATTAGTACGACCATAAATTAGTACGTTCATGCACAGCATTGATATTGAATGAAGAGGAGATGCTATGACGATGTTAAAGTGTACGCACCTTTGCATTAAATTTTTACGTCAATGTCAAACTCGAGCTAGTCAGTTTTGGTGAGAATAAATGCCATATTTTTTAAATGGCCTCATTTAAATGCTATAAAATCATTTTCATTCTGTCAGTCTTCAAATATAAAATTATCGACTTTAAATAAATCAAAGTACGACCAGTACAGTAACCACAGGGGGACAAAGGGGGACAATTGTCCCCTCTGCTACTGGAGAATTGGCGTTCCTATGGCGCCAATTCACCTCCGTTTTGATTGAAAATTTTAAACTTTTCAGAAAGAAAAATGATTACGGCTGAAATATTAGTAATATTGCCAAAATAACAATAACAAATAAGGAAGATTAGAAGTCTTATTTTAATGTAATCAGTCCTAATAATTTATAGCCAATAACATCTTTATTAAAGCGCTACTCTGCGGAAAGTAATCGTGCCGATACGGGAGCCGCGCGACAATTGACATGTCAAAAGAAATCTGATGTGTTCAACACATGACTTTGCTGTCTAGTTATTACAGGCTTTTTCTAGTTATTTTGTACAACCTATTGTATCACCCCTGTAAGTGTTTAGAAGATGAACTAAATACATACATTTTTCTTGAAGAAAGGGTTCTGAAATTTGTAAGCTTGTAATCTGCATTCGCAGATTCATTTAATCTCAACGAGCTAAATAATTTTAACATCCCGATGTCGTGGCTAAGCATATGACGGTGCCGGCGGCTATCCTCGACAATCGCTAAAAAACGAACCGTTTTCGAAAGTGAGTTGTTGAAAAGCGAGTAGTTTTTGAAATCAATATTCTTGACTGGCGTTCGATAAGCATTCGTTTTTTAAAACGTGTACGTTTTTAGCAAGCAAATAATATGTCTAGCATCACTGTAAACTGTCTATATCGCCGAATTCAAGTAATGTGTAGGCCATAAAAAAATAAGGATTATGTAATTTAATTACAACAAACCAATTGTAAATTTATCAAATGATGCTTTTTTATAATCACATAATATATCAATGTTCATGATAAACTAAATCGTTAATCATTGGCGGAAAAACAGCTATAAGGGTGCTGTCAATGTAACCTATAATTCTAGGAAATTTGTACGTCATAAAACCTAATTTTTATGTTACAAAATTAACTTAAAAACTTTGCTAATCTCATTCAGTTCTTAAATATCTTGTGGCAATTTTACAAAATTGTTAAAAGTTCTGGACACAACGTGTGATATAGAAGAGCTTTGAACTACCACTTGCAAGAAACCTCAAGCAAATTAATATCTATAAATAAAACATACATGAATTAATAATTAAAATCTTACACGGTAAAATATAAAAAAATATTCATTCAATATCCATTAAATTAAAAAAATGGATTCTGCCTCTGCATGTCTGAATCTTTAAGTTATGTTATGTTGAGAATGGGGTGTTAATACACTGCGACCTAAAAGATCTATTGTTCCCCCTTCTGTCGCCAATGCACTAAGAAAATGTCTCAATGCCTATAACGACCCTTCCAATTCTATTATCTCAAGGAAGTGTAGGATTTGAAGTGGCTTCAAGTTAGGTAAATCTCTGCTTTTAGCATTCTTATCTTCCAAGTTTTCTAATTGTACTAATTATTGTATTAATTGAAATAAATTTTCAGCTATTAGACTTTTTTAGTACTGCAAACCATATTTATAAGAAATTAGATACTTTTGTAGGTATTAATAAAAAGTAAAATTTGTTAAAAATCAATCAATATTATTAATCATCCTAAAAGTGACATTAACTAAATCCTTGAAAACATGCACGTTTTATCACAAACGTCTGAAAAATTCCGCTCGCTGTAAAACACCCGTTTTAAAAACGTACACGCTTTTAAAACGAATGTCGAGAATAGCGAATAGCTCGCATGTTGCTAAAGCGTATACGTTTTTTAGAAAACGATTGCCGAGGATAGGGCCCCTGCTGTTCTATTTCAGGTCATATAAAAGATCTGCAGACTAGAATAAAACATAGCATTATTAAATATCGAATATGACTGTGTTAAAAATTTGGACCTCTCTGTCACATTTGTCTGTGAAACAACGCCGTTTACAGTAAAACTATATAACCAATGATGTTACCAAATGTTTAAATTTTTAACGTTTGTGTACAGTAATCGCCAAATGTGAAGAACCAACGACGCGCATTTACAATGCTACGAACACGCCTACCGATGAATAGAATTGGTAGCTTACCTAGAAAGTTGTAAACCAGGGGCGCGTATATTTTAAGACATAAAATAAATGGAAAATAGTGAATGATACTTGTTCATACATATTGCTTAGTGTTATTATTAGTACATAATTCTATAGTCAATTAAAAAATCATTATTTTTAAGCCGACTTTAGGTTAACGCTGTTCTACCGCTTTCCGTTCGGTATTTATATAAAATTCTGTTACGGTCAGGAAATTATCCTTATTCAAATAAATTAAATTGTGGTAAAATTGTATATTGGTCAAACGGGCCGTACTTAAAAAAAAGCTATTTAAAACATTACAATAGTTATACTAAAAACAAAAATAATTCTACAAAACATATTCTTATCTGAAAATCAATCGTTTATGCAAAAATGTTTCATAAAGGCATTAAATTAAACCATTTAGAAACACTTGAAATAAATAGATTTAAAAATTCAAATATCCTCTTAAGTGATAAATTGGATATTATTAACTGAGCTTAATTAAATCTCTTTACCTGTTCTTAGTTTTCTGTGAGATAATCCCGGTAATGATATCTTATTGGAATTGTATTAATATATTTCTCTTAAGTACATACTTTATCTAATTAGTTTATTTTGTATATATGTTATTTACAATAGCCGAAATCGCTCATTGCCCGAATTTTTTGTCCACAACGCGTTATGGGTATAGTAGTTTATCCACAATGCGGTAAGAATAGTAGTTTGTGCAATAAGAGTGGATATGATGGCCATATCGCACGAAGACGAAATTTGAGCAACACGCCGTAGGCGGAGTGGTCAATCATCTGAGTGCGATGTGGACAATCCACTCGAGTTGTACAGTATATTTTTTCTACGATCCACGAACGAAAATTTACAAATAAAAAAAATATTTTAGGTTAAGAAAATATAAACGAACGTTATGGGTATAGTAGTTTACCCACGATGCGATTATTTCCGGACAATGGGTAAAGTTAATTAACCAGATCGCGTTGTGAGTAAACTGTGTTACCCACGACACGAAATAATGGTTCTTGAGCTTTTGTTTTGCATTGTAGAGCTTTTCGTTTGCCCACGTCGCGTTGTAGCTATTGTGTTTTACTCATAACGCATTTTAAATAATATAATAATAATAATAATAATAATATAATAATACTCTCCCTAATTCACCCCCTTACGGGTGAATTTCAATCCCTGAAGTCGACTGAACGACTTGTGTAGGGGAAGGGACGGCCATTATTATTATTATTATTTGCCGTGGCGCTCCGGGGCGACTTAAGGATGATGGATGGTGTCATTTGACTTACAGGTGAGGAAAACCCGGAAAACCTCACCCACCATCATCGAGACGATAATGTATGGCGATTTTATAATTTGCATGTCATATCAATAGATATTGAATTTTCTATTAATAAGGCACACATCAAATCCTAAACCGAACCATGCAATTTAATTAAAAATCCACATGGTCCGGTCTGGGATTCGAAGCCCAGCAGTCTCGGACTCATAAACTTGCCTATAAATGAATATAAGCGCGTTAGACCGCTACACCATCGACCCGATCAAGAATATAAATAAAAAAAAAAACATTTATTTAAACGCATACAACATAGATTATTTAAAAAAACACACAAAGAAAACCAAGAACATTTAAACGACACAAAAACTAGAAATAATAAAGAAAGGAGCTTAAAAACAAATATTACTTATTTTTACAAGAATAACTTTTATGACATTTTGAATTACATTTTATATTTAATTTTACGCACCTACATGCCTTCGTTTGACATCCTTTCAGGCAATTACATCGGACAAACCCTTGCTTAGAACCAGAAGACAACTTTGCTTCTTCACGCACGTTTACAGAAGAGCCTGAAGGGATCTCAGATAGTGATAAAAATACTGAAGGCGATAATTGAAACTCATTTCGGCTGTATAATCGTTTTAATTTTTCATTTTTGGTGCCAAGAATGTACAAATCTTGATCAGTCTTATCCATAATAATTGCTAATATATTTCGAGGAGCTAGACGTCCACGATCTACCTCTGGTATGTTTATTAAAACATTGTCACCTATATTGACAACTGGTAATTTCCATTGCGATTGGGTAAGCAATTTATCAGCTTGTTTTTCAAGTTTGCATAATGGCAAATCCAAATCAGCACCACATTCCGTATGAAATGGTTCATTGCATTCAATGCACACATTTTGTGGGACGTACATGCTATCACAAACAAAACATTTAGTCATACTGGCATTTTCCTTCTCCAATCTTCTGTCGTTTCTATAATTTTCTGTTTCGGTATCTAGTTCCGTTTTAATTTCCAATTCGGTTTCGATTTCTAGTTCCGATTCACCAATTTCAGAATTATATTTCTTAGATATTGTATTTGCTTTTTCTAAAAAAAGTTTCATCAATTTCAGATGCTCTTCAAGTTGTTCTTCAGTTTCAATCCCATTTACGACAGAGGTATCTAAGCACGTATCCAATAGTCCATTTCTTTGTGGAGTTCCAAACATGGCTTCATAAGGTGTTCGCTTTATACCTGTATGGAAACTGCGATTCTTCGTACTCTGAATAATACGAAGTCCTTTTGCCTAGTTTTGACACTTGTTATCAGACATCCAGGCTAAAAGGCTATCACGAACGTCCTGATTTGCTCGTTCAACGGAACCCTGGCTCTGGGAATGTCGAGGTTTACCGTGGACTAATTTGATAGCGGACCAACTTGCTGATAACTTTTCAATGACCTGAATGTTACTCAGATGAAACACAGCCTTTGTACAAAGCCATTACATTTACTTGGTTACAGAATTCTCTTCCATTGTCACTATGTAAAATATTTGGCGCTCCAAACAAACAAAAGATATCAAGAATAACATCTGCCACTTCATCTGCTGTTTTTGTTTTAAGTGGTCGCAGCACCACATATTTAGTTAGATGATCTTGGTAATTGAGAATAAATTTATATTCTCCATCAGGCTCACTTTGCATGTCGATAAGGTCGACCTATAAAAAAAATTGTTAACTGACAATGTAAAGAGATATAGTGGAGAAATTACCTGGCAACGTGAATTCATTTCACTCATAATTATAGGTTTCACAACTAATCCTTTACGTTTTGCTTTTTTTTTCAAAGCACAGGATTGACACAGGTTTAAATATATGCAGTATTTCTTTTTTAATTCATTTTCCATTGCCTTTTCTCTTTTATGTCCTATTTGTAAATGTGCTGTATGTATTACGTCATACATTTCACTTGCTGCACAATAAAAAATTAAACCTGATTGTTTTCCTAAACATTCTTTGTAAACTAGTTTATCTTTTTCACCAACTGTTAATAAATCATCATATCGTTTTATTCTACGATACTGTTTTGATGATAATTCAAGACCGTTCCGTTTTATTTGCAGAGCCTCTTTGGTTTCGTGTACAATTTCTAATAATGTTCATCTGATAATAACAACGACCTGTCCTTCTTCTCTAACATTAATTCCCGTAATATTTGTTCAAATTTACCTTTCATTTTGAAGTATTTGCAAAAACCACAACACACGACAATTTACTAGTGGTTACTGAGTATTATTTGACTACAAACGTCAGATAGTCTGTTGACAGCGTGCCTTCAACGCGTTCTGAGTAAATCGCAATACCCAGAACGCGACGTGGACAAATGAAATTCTCTACAATGCAAAACAAAGGCGCGCGAACCATTGTTTCGTGTCGTGGGTAGCATAGTTTACTCACAACGCGATCTGGTTAATTAACTTTACCCATTGTCCGGAAAGAATGTTTCTAATCGCATCGTGGGTAAACTAGTATACCCATAACGCGTTGTGGACGAAAAATTCGGGCAATGAGCGATTTCGGCTATTGCGAATAACATATATATTAGAAATGTAAATGAGTCACATTTGAAGAAGAAGTTGTACTTAGAAACAATTGTCGTTCAATTTTTTATTTTTATTTCTTTAAATAAAAGTGTGAAAATCTATCATGTTTGGTTTTTCTCATTTTAATAATATGGAGTTTCATCAAGTAAAGGCCGAAACTATCAAAAAATTAAAATGAAATAGTATTAAATACTTACCACTTATATAGCCTATAAGTAAATACAAACAACGTAAACAGTAAATCACAAATAAATAATGTCCATATGTCTTCGTCAGATTCTTCGTTGGAAGAAGACTCGTCACTGTCGTCACTGGAATCCTCATTAGGATTAATGACGATAGGATTAATTTCCGAACATAAATCAGTTTGTATTTCTCTTTCAAAATATTTATCTTAACATGATCGCATCTCTTTTTCCATTCCTCCATACCGATTTTGTTAAATTCTTCTTCTGCTAATTGTTTTACGTCTTCTAATTTAAAGGTAACATTCCTTTGACTGACATTATTCTTAACAGTTACCCAAATCAATTCGATAGGGTTCAAGTCGGGGTGATATGGGGGTAACCGTAAAGCGATGTGGCCGTATTCTCGACACAACTCATCAAATGCATATGTTACATGTCGGTCCTTATGAGATTTAATCAGTTCATATAACTGGTTTCAAACTTGTTGGATTAAAAGGTATGTTGTATTTTGTCAACCATTCGATCATATCATTCTTCAAAGAATTGGAATTAGGTGCTCGATTTGTCTATACATTGTGATAACTAGCATTATCACAAACAATTACTGAATTAGGTGGAAGATTAGGTATTATAGAGAAAGTAAAAGTTGAAAAGTCTTTTGGTAGGTAGAGAGGGGGTAAACGTCAAACCACGTCGGGCGACTCCGAGAATTTCACAGTAATGTTTACCTGCCAGTGTCGTTTCATAGAATAAGTAATTTTAAATTGTTATCGGCGGAACCGGACAATCGCATGTATTTATGGATTATAAATAATTATTAAACATGTATTATAATATTCTAATTATAATTTTACAAAATTTCAACAGCTATTCACAATTTATTAAACTATTTACTCGAAATTGTTATTAACATCTATAAAATAATTTTGTACGCCAATGTATCGCGTCCACTTCGGTGAGATCCGCTGACAACCTGTCAATTTATGTGTATAAAGTGGGAGAACTGGCAAAAGCATTTCCAACTTTTACTTCTGTTCTAACTTCTCTCTTAACCATTTGCCGTAATTTTCCGAATTCATTTCGGAATGATAATCTCCAGACTTGGTCCCTGATTTAAATATCAACAAACTATTTTTGATAAAACCCATTTCTCCCCCACCGTGAACTATAATACGCCTTTGGCCTTTAGAAATAACAGAAAACAAACCTTTTGTTGAATCGTCTGTCCAATTCTTGGAAGAAGTATGTCCGCTATATGTTTCATCTAAATAAACGATTGGTCTATTTTGACTTATAAAATATTTCATCTGTCTCAAATATTTTACTCTTAAAGTTCTTATTTTCATTTTTTCCACCAAAACTTTACGATTATTTTGTGTTTTTCTCCATTTAAATTGTAATTTTTTAAGGACTCTTCTTAATGAAGTTTCTGATATGTGGATATCTAAATCTTCCTTAATTTTATTATTTAACCTTTTAACAGTAACACGAGACTTTTCTGTTATATGGAAATCGTAAATTATTCTTCGAATGTCCTTCAATTGATATTCAGGGAGATTCGTAGCGGTTAATTTTTTTACGAAGTTTTTCCTAGGTGTGGAAAATGTAATTTTTCCAGTTGTTTCCGTTGACTGTTTACCTTTCTTCAAAATTCTTTTAACGGTAGTATAAGAAACACCTGTAAAAACACAATAATATATTAATGTTAAATTTAATATTTTTTTACATTAGGAAACAAAAATTTTTAGAAACAGAAGATAAATTTTAAAAATTTAAATATAAAATATTAATCAAAAATAAAATGCATAGATATGTATGTCAAATACAAAAAAATATGGAAAACTACGCAAGTTTAATTGCAAATAAACTACAGAGTATGTTTACCTGTTGCTTGTGCAGTTTGAAGTTTGATATCATCTAAAGTAACTCCTTCCTTTTTTGTTGCGTCAAAATATTTAAAAACATTTTATATTACTTCACGTCTTTGTCCGTTAATAACAAATCTGCGCTTTTTTTCACCCACAATAGAAGACATCAAAAATAAAACCAGTCACTTTAACCAAAACACAAAAACAAGAAACAAACAATGATCTAGTCGTTACGCTACTGACCGTACGCAAGGACAAGGTTCAAATTGTGAATGGGCGTGGCGATTTTTAAGTAAACGAATTTGAACATTTGCGCTGGTTCTTCAGATATGGCATTTACTGTACCTATTTTTTGTAATATATGTTCTTTTTTTTTTTCATTATTTAGTACTGCTTTATTGAAAGATATGCGCCTTTTTAATATATTGTCCCTAAAGCCTGGCTACGCCACTGAGTACGACGCAAGTCGCCATTTTTCTTTTCATAACGCCGCTGAAAATTTTATTCCATTCTGATACCAACGATATTCGACCAAAGGCGTAACATGTTGGAAGTAAAAAAAACGAACTTGTATTTATGTTATTAGTACTTCATTGATCTTTTTAGATATAAAACAAGTTCAAAGCGTAAAATTTAAAATAAAATAAGTAACAATAAATAAGACACAAGAAAAAAAAATTGAAATAAACTGAATGAATCATTTATATAATAAAATGAGTGTTTTTCCGCAGAATAAACATAACATAACATGTATTACAAAAAGATGTATTTTTAGTTAATAAAGAATGACACTACCCAGATAGGACAGCCACGTTTTAAAGACATCTTAAATACGTTTGTTCACGACGTTCGTGACGTTTTGAAGATCTACGCTAATATCCAAAAGATGTTTTAAAGGCGTACATTATTACAAAATAAGGCGTCTTTAGGACATCCAATTTTGTACGTCTTTAAGGTGATTACAGCACCCCCTTATAATTTTCAAACAAGGATATCTCAAAAAGTGATTTTTTTAAAAAATTAAAATTTTGGCAAAATATATTAGGCAATAATATCTAGAACATGCATATATTTTAAAATTTTAGTTCCCTCCAGTTTCCGAGAAAAAAAATCAAAGAGCTTTAAATTTTGAAATATCATAATGAAAATAAATGCATTCCTCAACAGCACTATTCTTAATATAATCCCTAAATTTAAGCTCTTAATCTTTTGTTAATGATTTTTTAAAATTCGCCGAAATTAGTGGCTAAAACGCCTTGTTAAGTAATATTTTCTGGTTTAAACTGGTGTAAACTAGTGTAAATCATTGCAAGAAACGAATGGTGACTCAGAGTGTACGATACGATAGTTATAGACGCGTTACACTAGAAAGAAGCACTTAACGAGGCGTTTTAGCCACTAATTTCGGCGAATTTTAAAAAATCATTAACAAGAGATTAAGAGCTTAAATTTGGGGATTATATTAGGAATACTACTGTTGAGGAATGCATTTATTTTCATTATGATATTTCAAAATTTAAATCCCTTTAATTTTTTTTTCTCGGAAACTGGAAGGAATTAAAACTTTAAAAATATGCATATTCTAGATATTATTGCCTAATTTATTTTGTCCAAATTTAAATTTTTTAAAAAAATTACATTTTGAGATATCCTTGCCCGAAAATTATAAGGGGGTGCTGTAATCACCTTAAGACATCCAGTTTTGTACGTCTTGAAGACAAACCGTGTTGGACGTGTTTAAGTCGTCTATTTACTTGATGGAAATTCGTTTAAAAAATAAATGAATACTTGTCTACCATATTTAATACTGTTTATTATTGATTATTAAACTATTAAAACTGACACAGAGTAAATATTATTTTGCAGTGTTGGATAAAATAATCAGAAAATGACTTCAAGTAGGTACTTGTTGTTGTCCTACTTTTTCCAGTTTGGTCGATTTAAAAATTTCTTTTATGGTATTAATTTTAGCCAAAGCGTCTGTAACTAATGTCCCCGTGGGATATAATTTTGTTGAATTATTATTTTAAGGTGTTTTTCTAAAAAATAAGGCATTATTAAAGTGAGGTTATGAAATTAAAAGGCAAATAAATTAAGACTGTTTTTAATGATAAATTTTACTAGTTCCGGTATACCACAGTTCCAATAATGGCAAATAAATAATATAAAAAGACAATATATAAAAACACACAACCACGAAAAATTAATGACAACGTCCACAGACTGACGCTAAAAATATTATACAATGGTTGTCCCAAGAAGAAGGCAGCTAGAGGAAGAACACGACTCGATATGTACGCGCGAGACTATTCAATCAGGCAATGACAATGAGGAATGACGATCATACATGCGCTGCAGGCAGCGCCAAGAACGGTGTCGTGGCGCCATATTCAAATATAGCGAAAAGAGTTGAACGTCCACCTACAACAAAGACGTTTTACACATGTCTTAAAACCGTCTGTTTTACGTACCAGGACGTTTGGACGAAAGTAAGACATGAACTGGACGTCTTTAAGATGTAGTGTGCTATCTGGGTATTATTAAATTAAGCTAGTAAGAAAATTATACATAAATGAAGATAAATTTATTACTGACCCTTAAATAATACTAATTTGCTATAATAACAAGAAGTTTTAGCGAAACAACTCTTTTTTTATATTTTTTAAGTTTTTGTTTAAGAACTTTGATTTGTCTTGTTTTTTCTTTATTCTTTTCTACCTGTTGTAAAAGTTGTCTTCTAAGCTGTTTTATGCTAGGGCTTCCTAGGATAGATTCATTATTTGAAGTTCTATTTAAAGGGCCTGGCTCAGCTTCCAAACAATCAATTATTACGGTAATTTTTTGAATTATACACAAAAGGGTTCAGGAAATATAGTGGGAACTGCTCCATTTAGTAAACGCCTTTTACAGGCCTTAAAAAAAATTCTTTCAAAATGTTTTGAACACAATCTATCATTTGGCGTAGGCTACCAATTTGCAATTTTCGTTGCCTGGATTCAAAGATTTTTGCTCGATCCACAGGAAATCTAAAATAAAACAAATAAACATTGCTGCAATTAAATAAAAAGCAAGAGTAAATTAGAATTTAATAAAAGTTAATATTTAGAATTGTACGACACGCCACTGGAAAAAATTACATGTTTGGCCATTTAATATCATTAATTGCTTAAATATCAATGAAAAGCATAAAATAAACAAACTTGTTGGGTAAAATTTATTACACTGGAGTGAGACATGTACAATATGTAAATATCGAGTTGTATAACACCAAATAAAATGAAAAATATAAGAAAATATATAAAGTGAAAACGATTTCTTGCCGCTATAATTTTTACACTTATATGCTACACAGTAAACCATTGTAATAAACCAATTATTAAATGTCGTTTAACTCAAAAATCAGAAATAAACACGAACAAAAACTTTGGTGTCAGCAAAATGCTTAGCGCCAAAATAATGGCGGCCAATAGATAATCGGCATAATACTACGTCTGCTCGATATACTTGTTACGCGTCCTCTCTTTATTACCTAGTCTAGACATTTTCATTACACTTTTCCGTCACTTGAAGCCGAGAATAACGATCAAGGAGAAGCGACAGCTTGGTGTTTTTAGTGTACCGTTTTGTAACGCGCATGTGCGAAAATAAGTTGTGTATCACTCAAAATGATGTTATCTGTCAAAGTCAGTCCAAGTTGTGTTTAGTACGTGAGCAATGTTAAGTGATATTTTTTGGTGTTTTGTGTAGTAATAAGATGAAGATATTTTTACACACTTAGGTATTCTAATGCAAATATAAAATGTGCCAAAAAAGTTACTAGGAAACTAAGAATTTTATCACATGTATAAACATTAAGTATAATGATTTAATCATTTTTGAAATTTTATTTTTCATATGTAGGTATTGTATTTTGTGAAATATATGTTTTCTTCTTTTAAATAAATTTAATAAACAATGAACTGGAGATTTTGTTTATTTTATTTTGAAATTATATTTAAAACAATATAATAAATCCGCGTGTTTCAATTAGGATTGGTCAAAATGGGCGAAATCCCTCTATTATGGCTAAATTGTAAGGTGCAATTATGTCAATATAAAGATGTTTTGCCCATTCATATTTACATTTATTGAATGAATTATACTGGAGTTGATTTTGGAAATATTGGTGCATACTTAAATAAGTACTATTTCAAAAAATTCGTCTATGCCCAGACAGCACACAGCAGTGCAATATACGTCCACTTTAGATCTATTTGAGGGTCAGGAAGTCATATCCGGGCATCCAGTGTACGTCCGTTTATGCTAATTAAATTGACAGCTGAATATTGATACCCAGAGAACGTCTGTTTTTGGACTTAATTTTAAGTTTAGTAGAATTTTGACGTCCAATGGACATCCATCCAACAAAAAAGATCAACTGTAATTTAAAATTTTTAAAAGGAGGTTAGAAATATGTATAAGGACAAGGACTCTAATGTCAAAATTTCAGGTTTGCAATAAGTCTTATTTTAGCATGGAATTTATTTGCATCTAATTACGTTGTCACTATTAGTGGCTGACGTTATAGAAATTTGCAATATCTCTCTATTGTTTATGTCGTCTTTACTTTATTCTATCTCGATAATGCACAGTGAAATCACGGTGTCATTATTAGTAAGGGCGGAACTCGGGGCAGAATGGGATTTTGGGTTAATTTTTAATACAGAATCCAGTAACTGTGAAATTAAATATTTAACAACCGTTTGAGCTATGAATAAGTATGCTGTTTGCGGCATTGCACTTTTCTCGTTGAACTCGTACAAATTATAGGACTCAAAATGTGTTTTGATTTTGCGTATATACAGGGTGTACCAATAACAACTCCCAGGCTGGATATTTTGGTAAGTAATAGAGATATTTTAGTTCTGTAAAATCCAGTTCACAGAGCACTAAGAGAACTTCAGTTTTAGAAGATATAAATTGATTTTAAATAGATCAATATGTAGATGGCGCAGCGCTCAATAATCGATGGGAGGATCTTTCTTGTGTAGCGTATCTTGTAAAAAAATGCATTTCTAAGCAGATTTTGTTTTATGAACTAATTCGATAATAGTCATTTTTGATATACAGAGTGGGTTACTCAATACAGTTTCATTCTGTTTTTCATTTGATTTTTTATTGGATTTTAAGAAAATGCTAAAACAGGTCGATTTTTATTTCAAATTGAACACATTTTTAAAATACAGACATCTGTCATGTGTCAACCCCCTCCCTTGCACTTCTCCAACACCTTAATTTTAAATAGGTAATGTACCATGTACAGCAGCACATCATTGAAAAGATAATTTAACGGGGGATTCAGAAATATTTCTGTACATTCCGTTACTAAAATGTTATCGCCCTCTAGCGGAATAAAACACTACTACGTATTATAGAGTGTGACAGTACAATGTGTAGTACATCATTAAATTTAGAATTATCACTGTTCATTGGGATACATTGTACCACCCTCTATCGGGATAAAAAAAACTGTACATAATATAAAGTGTGCAAGCAAATTTAATAACTAATTCAATTCACCACATAACATTAATATAAATATCCTCCATATTTCACTTGCAATAGTTTGAAAATTAGTCATACATTATTTTAAACATTATTGTTAACATTATTTTGTTGCAAGTGCAATACGGAAATATTTATATTAATGTTATGTGGTGCATTGAATTAGTAATTAAATTAGCTTTCAAACGAAGTGTCATACTTTATAATACGTTACAGGTTTTTTTATCCCGATAGAGGGCGCTAAAAATAAAGGTATCGCAATAAACAGTCATATTTCTTACTTCCCCCTAAAATTACCTTTTCAATGATTTGCCGTACATGATACAATCCTTATTTAAAATTAAGGGGTTGGAGAAGTGGAAGCGAGTGGGTTGGCACATGACAGATGTCTGTATTGTAAAAATGTGTTCAATTTGGAATAAAAATCGACCTGTTTTAGCATTTTCTAAAAAGCCAATGATTAATGCCGAAAAACAGAATGAAACTGTTTTGAGTAACCCACTCTGTATATCAAAAATGGCTAGATTAGAATTAGTTTAAAGAACAAAATCTGCTTAAAAATGCATTATGTACAAGATGCGCTATATAAGAAAGATCCTGCCATCGAACAAGAAATATTGAGCGCAGCGCCATCTACATATTGATCTATTTAAAATTTATTTATATGTAAAACTGAAGCTCTCTTAGCGCTCTATGAACGGGTTTTTACAGAATTAAAATATCTCTATTACCAAAATATCTGGCCTGGGAGTTTTTGTATAGGTAATTGTTGAATAATGAAAAAAGTACTTTTTCTACGAACTCTTACAAAAAGACATCTTTCGCCACAGGATACTTTCAGCGAAAACTTGATTTCCGTCACTAGTGAGAAAAAATCCCATAACGTTTACTTTCGTCTCTAGTGACGAAAGTAAGTTGTTACATATTTTCATATATCAGTCGCCTCGTATAATATTTTGGCAGCTTATAATTATTAATAATGAAATAAAAAGATGTTCATTAAATTCTATATGCGTTTTTACCTAAACTTTAATGAATTAAAGGTAAAATAAAAATGTATAAAAATAGTGCAAATTAAACCAATCTACATCTAATTTCCTGGTTTTCATTTGTTTATTTGAAGTTTTATCACTTTTGAGAACTGTCAGTTTCAGTTCGTCCTAAATTTAACACATTTTCATGATGTCTGAGTCAGAAAGCGATTGTACTCCCCCCAGAAATTATTTTTAAAGCTGAAGAAACCTCTTCAGATTTATTACCGGCCAAATCAAAAAAGAGATATGAAGAAATTTATATCAAATTTTTGGACTGGAGAGAAAAAAATAAAGTGAAATCATTTTCGGAAACTGTACTACTAGCATACTTTGGAGAAATATGTTCAAATTTTAAACCGTCGACGTTATGGTCCATTTATTCGATGCTAAGAACTACACTCTCTGTTAAAAATGATGTCGATATTAGTAAATATCCAAAGTTACGTTCGCTTTTGAAAAGAAAATCTGATGGTTTTAAAGGCCAAAAATCCAAAATTTTTTCGCCTGAAGACATAAAGACTTTCCTAAAGAATGCACCTGACTATAAATATTTAATAACAAAGGTAACGGAATTATTATTTTTATTTTAACAAATACTTAATACATAACTACTAATATTTGTAGGTAGCATTAGTTTTTGGATTATCTGGCGCTTGTCGTTGCCACGAACTAAAAGATTTAACAATAAGCGGTGTAAAGGATACTGGAAGTATTCTGTTGGTTAAAATCCGTAATACAAAAACAAAAGTTCCGCGTTCTTTTCATATTTCTGGACCCTTTTATGATAATTCTAAAAAATATATGAGCCTACGTCCCGCAAACATGGATCAAATTAATTCAAGATTCTTTATTAACTATCAGAATGGAAAGTGTAGCAGACAGGTTGTTGGAATTATTAAAATCAGTAAATTTCCTAACGAAATTGCTCAGTTTTTAACGCTTCCGAATCCTCAAGATTACACTAGGCACTGTTTCCGCAGAACATCCGCAACGCTATTAGTGGATGCAGGAGGTGACTTGCTTCTGTTAAAAAAGCACGATGGTTGGAAATCTAGTAGTGTTGCGGAAGGATATGTTGATGAATCCACGAACAGTAAAAACCAAATACAAACCAAAATTTTACAATCTGTACAAAATAAGGAAACTACTAGTTCATCCGATTATGGCGCATCATCATCTGAAATGACATTTAACAGTAGAACAAATATGTCGGCATCTACCTCAATAAATAAAAAGCTTGAGTATGATACCCCCATAATTTTGAACAATTGTTCAAATATAACAATAAATCAATATTTAAATAATAAATAATATTTCTGAAATATTTAATTGTTGGTTAATTTTTTGTTATTCCTAACACAAAATAAAGCATTTGCTAACGTTTGTTTTTTTTTTCATTTTAGTAGGTACCTACATGACATAATAGAGTTCGTAGAAAAAGTATAGTGTTTTACTCGTCGAAAATCATTTTTTTCGTCACTCGTGAAACAATATACTATTTTACCGCTGTTTCCACAAGTGGCTCTATAGACATCCATCTCAGCCACATATCGTTCGCGCGAATGGCGTTAAAATCAAAATTACCATTTTAGATTTCCGCGATGTTTGTGTTAATTAATAAAGTTTTCGATAGTTTTAGTTAACGAATTGGCAATCCTTAAATTACATATTTTTTAATCATTTGAATCTGAATTCTATCGAGGCCTGGAAAACTACAACAACTTCACAACTAAATCGAAAAAAAAAAATACACTTCACAATTATTATAGCAAGTTCAGATTGACATTCTTCAACTATAATACATTGAGAAAGACAAGCAGTTGGTAACTTCGTCATCTTAGTATAATCAGAGACAACCCAGCGAGACGTGTAACTCAATGTATTCTTTTTGTTCGGTAAAAGTTGTTCGGGCGATTGTAACCACAACCAGTCTATGATGGCGCCACTAGTAAATAGCGGGAAAATTAAAAATGCTTTAGGGCGGGAAATTCAAACAGAAATAAATAGTTTTTCTATACAAATTTACAGGAGAAACAAAAACTATTGTTTGACTGTATATTAAAAAATATAAAAGCTTCCAATAACATCAAATTTTTTATCATATAAATAATCATTTTAATAAAGGAAGTTTTAATCAGTTTAATATAAGCCGTGAATATAGTTTTTATTACTCTTGTAAATTTTGCTAAAAAAACTTGAAAATTCTATTGATTATTAAATATTTAAACTTGGAAAAATAATACACCAAACTCTTTTTCTATAAATTATATTTGTATAAGGTACAGAAAAACAAACTACAATTGCTAGGTTTAGAAAGTACCTCGTATCATTTTGTGACAAATTACAAAGAAAGTAACAGTTGTTATATATTCATAATATATTTAAAAAATAATGTAACAAATATTTTATAAAGTATAGAGTATATCGATATCTTTTTGCCAGACTATCATAAGTGCCATTTGAACAAATGTCGCTTACGTTAGTCTGGCAAAAAGCTATCGATAAATTATGACTGTTTATTTTAATAGAAACTATGGTGACTAGGTGAACCTTCTCCAACCAGTCGTCTAATCTATTCGACTTTTCAAACATAGCAAATAATAATATTAATAACAAATACTATTTAAAGATGAATACATTTTTGTAATTTTTTTGTCGTTGTCCCTTACCAGGTTATACCTATTTTCGATACTCCTTTAATTATAGATTACCTTATGATGTTTGAATGAATATAACATCTTACCCATGAAAAATCTAATTTCGAATTTAACTCTTTTTCAATTTCATTTGAAACAATTGGTATATTACAATTTATTATCAAGGAAATCTTCTAATAAAGTTATAGCAGATCCTACTTAAACTGGTTGTTCTGCAGGATAAATTAACTTTTCTTGTGATTGATCTCTCTCTAAAATCCAAAACCGACCTGATGTCCCCAAATTTATTCTCCAATGCATCCTGATTTAAAATTCTGCCCTTTTGTGATTCAATTTTTTTTTCTTCGTTTAAATGACTCTACAATCTTCTAATAGCCACTAGAGTGGCTATTAGAGGTAGGTGTATAAGAAATAGCCAATCTCTAATCATTTCAAAAGTCCTTTGCCAATACTACATGTGCAGAGATTTTTTACTCAGCATACATTTTACTTCTTTTCTAGTAGGCGGGAACTTTGTGCTGCCATTAAAGCTGTCGAAACATTCATCTACCTACTTAATGAACAAAAGTAGCTGTAACAATGGATCTCTGTTCCAATTCACCTAAAATAATTATAGCCATTTTGTAACATATTAATAAACACACAGATTATACAGTGGTTTTCTTAATAAATTGGAAATTTCTTACCTCTAGAAAGAAACGTGTACAAAAACGCAAGTTTGATTCCAGAAATTGCTTCATGCAAAAAATAATATGCGAAAATAAACATTCCCCCCCCCCCCAAAGAAAATTAATTAAACAACAAAATAAGACTCAAAGAAATAAACGGGGCCCAAATTAAATTAATTTTAATAAAATGCACACGTTCATAACAACATTTCTAACATTGTCAGTTGTCAGTTCTAACCTATACGTCGACGTCAAAAAACCAGCAACATCAGCGACCTCTAAGATTGGTGTTAGTTTTATTAGAAAGAGATAAATATATGTAAAGGTCAATGTAAAAGAGAAAGAAAGTCATGTATGTAATTTAAATCGACCACCGAACAAATTTTCCTATTGAGTTACACGTCTGGTATAATCCAATCATGACTAATTTGACAAATAAACATAAAAAAAACATAATATTCAATTTAAATCATAAAATTCCTATAACAATACCTATATAACCACCTACCTACTTCTAGGAACAGAATCCGTATCTGTAGACTTTTATCTGAAAAATAAATAAGAATTATTTTGTAAGCCATATAATAAACAACTATAATCTAACAAAAATTGGAAATTGATAATGAATCTTTCACCTTTTTTGCCCTTGGAATAATAATATTTAATTCTAATTTAAAAAACATTTTTTTCGAACTTTGTGACATGATTGAATTTTTTCCATAAATTTCTATGCCAATTTATTGCATTTGCATTTGAATCGGAATACCAAGCGAAATAGACTGCATTTTATTAAAATTTAATTATTTTAATAAAAATTGATCATTCGTGATGGTAATAATTAAACGATTAAAACGATTAAATCTTTTATACATAAAATATATTTTCATATCGCTAAAGATAAAAAAAAATTACGTTACTGTTCATTTTAGCAAATAAACTTTTAAGTACGTAAAATTTAAATACCTATTTTATTTATCTTTTAACAAGCCCATCCCCACGTTTCCCAATTAGTTATTGTGTTAGTCATTTCTTTGTTTAGCTTAAGCTAATATACGGGGTGTTTCATAAGCGCGTTAAAATATTTCCGAGGGTTATTTTATTTCAGGAATGAAGGGTGGAATTTGGGGAAGAAGTTATGAAAAAGTAATTATCTCTTTATATTGTAGCGTTTTAAAATAATTACCTTACATTAAACTTCTTTTATTCATATTTTATGGTAATTTCAATATAAGTTAGCCCTACTGCTTATGCAACATTCATTACTAAGATAAATTTTGATAAAAATCGAATCATCGTTGATCGGGGAACGTCAATATCTGACAAGTCAGGTAGAAGTCAAGGCCTTTTTTTTGGGGGACAAAACCCCAAAAAAAAGGCCTTGACTTCTACCTGACTTGTCAGATATTGACGTCCCCCGATCAACGATGATTCGATTTTTAACAAAATTTATCTTAGTAATGAATGTTGCATAAGCAGTAGGGCTAACTTATATTGAAATTACCATAAAATATGAATAAAAGAAGTTTAATGTAAGGTAATTATTTTAAAACGCTACAATATTTTTGTTCAAAGATAGTTTTTTCTTTTTTTTTGCAACTTTGCCAATACCAATTTAAGGACGAAGTCGTACGGCAGACAGGTCTAGGTCAAAAAGTTCATATTCCACACCTTGTTTTATCCAAACGGCTGGTGATAGGGAGTTGCAGCAATGGTAACTTTTGATCAGGAAGTCGATGCCGGTTCATTAATTCTAATACCTAATAAAATCCCCAATGAAGCGGACTGTAACTGTGTACTGGTGTACTGGGGGTAGTTACCCCCTATAATTATAATTTATAAAAAACTTATAAAACATACTAGACACAAAATTGTTTTACATAACAAAGTGGTGCTTCTTATAACGCAATAAAGGGATCATCGAAATCTTGAAACTTTAAAAATTCATATCTTCTAAAATATTAACTGTATCAAAAAAAGACGACCTTTTTTATTTGTATTAAAGTAAATGTAAAATAAAAAATTGCATCAATTTAAACATAATATTTTTCACGAATTGTTTAACAATTTTGTTTTAAACAAAATGGGACCACATTGCATCCTGGCATACTGCATTTGTATAATATTTGGCATATTTTTAATGGATTCTGACATAAAATTGCATCTGGATAGTTTTCGCAACGCATTTGCTCTATTCCTCCTGGACTAAACTATTTTAATTAGTTTTCAATTTATAACAAAACAAAAAAATAGTGCGTCTATCTTCTATATACAGGGTGATTCAAAAAGATTGGTCATAATTTATACCACGTATTCTTGGATCAAAAATAGGTCGATTAAACCGTACTTACGTATACAGTGTTTCTCAAAAGTCCCCTCCCCCCTCTTTTCTTTTGAACGGTGATACTTAGATTGATGAAATTTGGAGGGTGAAAATTAACTATTGTAAGCTTCTCTATTAGTGGTAACAGGTGACGTAATAGGCATCGGTGACGTCACCAGGCAACTGAAATCAATAATATTAAATAGGACCTTATATCAAGTGACACCTCGTTTGATAGGTATTTAGAATACCTATTCAATCATACTATTTTTTTTTTTGGATTTACGGTGTCTTTGATGGTGGGCAACAGCTAGTATGTTTATAAAGATAAATAAACTGCAAATTATAGATATACAAATATTTAATTTGTTTTTACTAAGTTTGATCAAAAGTTAGCGTGTCAAAAATTCCAAAAATTCTTAACGAAGAATGTGAACATTAGTCCTAGTATTTAAAGTGTTACGCAGAGTATTAATGATAAAAAATATAAAACAGACAGAAATTAACATTCTAATAAAATTAAAATAACTTATTTTGCACCATGACTATGTTATTCGTAATAGCCTAAATCCTCCACTGTCCGAATTTTTTGTCCACAACGCGTTATGGGTATAGTAGTTTATCCACAATGCGGTAAGAATAGTAGTTTGTGCAATAAGAGTGGATATGATGGCCATATCGCACGAAGACGAAATTTGAGCAACACGCCGTAGGCGGAGTGGTCAATCATCTGAGTGCGATGTGGACAATCCACTCGAGTTGTACAGTATATTTTTTCTACGATCCACGAACGAAAATTTACAAATAAAAAAAATATTTTAGGTTAAGAAAATATAAACGAAAAAAAGAAAAAAGTTCATTTAATTTTTTCTCTTAATTAAATTGACTTCATATAGTTTTATTTAAATTGACAAATTATTTATAATTATAGACGAAATAAAAACAGAAATGCTATTATTTATCGATTCTACACAAGAATAGCCCATTTTAATGTATGTTTAATCTCAACAACTAAAAAATATACTGACAATTAAGTAGTTTGATAGAATTGTCACTTATTTAAAATTTTAAAAATGATTGCAGTCGGTTGATCAAAATATGAACGGTGATTGGTTTATTTCATTTTTTTGCAGTGTTCTCACTATCTAGAATGGATATGAAATATATTCGTTCAGTTTAAGGCAATATCATACTTTTTCGTTTTGTATTGCGTAGACAAACAAGCTAATCTCCATGTGGGTGTAGAAAAAAGTTTTTTCCGAACAGTGAGTAAAGCTAATTAACCAGAACGCGTTGTGGGTGAACTATGCTAGCCACGATACGAAATAATGGTTTACAAGTTTCTGTTTTGCGTTGCTCTTCGTTTGCCCACGTTGCCTTCTGCCTCTATTGTGTTTTACTCAGAACGCGTTGAAGACGATCTGTCAATAGACTCTGACGTTTGTATTAAAATAATACTGAGTAACCTACCAGTAACCTTATGAGGACATGTTTGAAACTCCACAAGAAATGGACTGTTGGATACATGCTTAGATACATCCGTCGTAAATGAAAGAGCATATAAAAATGATGATCCAGTCTTTAGAAAAATACAACGTGTCTAAATCCGCCTTATTCTCAACTCTTAATCTCTGAAACTCTCTAAAGGGTGCTTCATCATTATAGTTTTTGTATAATGAGTGAAACGTTGCCTTTCTCTTTATTTTGAAAATAACCGAAAAACTAAACCAAGCCACTGATTCTTAGACTTTACCGTGTACGTTGGAACACAACGATCAAATTTATTATATATCTTACCATAAAAATAAGAACATGCATCATCAGCGTTGTTAAAAACCTCCAAGAAGCACCAGTCCATTCTGTTAATAAGCTGGTACATCAGGGAAAAATTTGCATTACCGAAGTTATAACAGTTTTCATAAGATTTGACAAAATTTTTATATAAGTTGCGTTTTATTAAAAAAAAACATGTTATTTCTAGAGCAGGATGGTGAAGATCTTCTTATGGACAAGACTGATCAAGATTTGGACATTCTCGGCACTAAAAATTTTAAATTGAAACGGTTATACTCCCCAAATAAGTTTTAATTATCTCTTCTATTTTTATCATTATTTGAGATTGCTTAAGAGCAAACATGACAGGCGCTCCTCCACCAAAAATCAATTTTACATTTGAGGCAGTTAAAAAAAATTATAAAAAAAAATGGTTCAGGCCAATCGTTGTAAAAATGAACCAAGAATTTCGCTAAACCGCGAAAAACTTATATTTTTAAAGAAAAACAACAAAAATTTCAACTTTTTAATAAATTTAATTTTTTGGCTCTTTACCGGCATTCTATAACAAATATCTTAACTATTTTCTAAATAACTTTTTTTCAAAAAGATTACCAATTTTAAACAGGACCGAAGATTAACATAGTTTTCATTCCGATACTAATTCTATTAAAACAATGATACCAGTGAATATGGCAACGCTGCTAGTCTTTGAAGCCCGTGGTTAAAAGGGTAGCTGCCGTTTAGTTAAATTTGTTAATTCCTGTGTCGAAAAATAGGTAGTTGTTTTTGAAGAGGTGCGAAATTATTGTGATCGTCTTAGTTTGTTGTTGAGGCGTTGTTAGGTTTTTGTTTAATTTAGTTTTTAGTTAATTTATGAAATGAAAAATTCTGAAAGGCAAAAATGCACAGCTGACAAATTTCTATTTTATTTGTTTGCTGCCAGAGTTAGTAAATCCTAGAAAAATACGACATGTGCCAATTAGGGAAAAGAGATTGTTAAGAATTTTGCACGCTTAAAAAAATGTGTAATATACAGGGTGTTTCTAAATACATGCGACAAAATTCAGGAAATGAGTGCTCGTATGAAATTAAGATGGGTCTTTTCTATAACAAAATTTCCTCAGCCCACCCCTTTTCGAGATATCACCCTTAAAAAGTGGTGACTAAAATTGAGTTTTTATTTTTTTTCTAAAATTTCAGTAAAGCTAGAAACTTGAAATTCTGTAATCGCAAAGGACTAACCACGGGTATTTTTTTCAATATTTCTGTTACATTATAGGGGGGTGAAATTAGCAACATTTACTTTATTTCATATCAAAACTTTTTTTCGAGATGAACTTTTATGAAATCCTTCATTTATTTAATTTTTTTTATTCTTGAATTTTTTTCCCAAAACCAATAGCTTCAGAGAAAAAAAATTAACACCCCAATTTATTTTTTTTTTTTTATAAATTGAGTGGAAAACAGTGTAACGGGCTTGTAAGTATCGTATCGTACACTCTGTCATTATTCGTTTCTTGCAATAATTTACCCCAGTTTACACCAGAAGATAGCACTTAACGAAGCGTTTTAGCCACTAATTTTGGCGAATTTTAAGAAATCATTAACAAGACATTAGAGGCTTAAATTTGGGGATTATATTAAGAATAGTGCTGTCGAGGAATGCATTTATTTTCATTATGATATTTCAAAATTAAAGCCCTTTTAGTTTTTTTGGGAAACTGGAAGGAATTTAAACATTAAAATATATGCATATTATAGATATTATTGCCTAATTTATTTTGCCAAAATTTAAATATTTTGAGATATTCTTGTCCGATAATTATAAGGGGTATGAACACCTTAAGATTGAAAGACAATTAACTTTAATTCATGAGATGCAAAGCATCATAATTGTCGCGTCACAAAAACCACCTGCTGCCAAGAGAACATTTTGATTCAACAGTATTGTATATTTTGTGTTGTAAAAGAGAAAAAATTAACATTTCGTGTTTTAATAGTTATTTTTTTAATTTAATAATCTATGTGAAATACAGACTTTAAAAAATTGTTATATTAATATACTTATTTAATTGTACTTATATTTGTTGTTCCTTTAATACAATAAATACAATTTACCTATCTCCAATTCATCACTTTCCGTATCCATATACCTAGGGTCCGATTACAATTAGAAAAACACCGCTACGTCATAACTATTATTTCGAATTTCCAATATACAGGGTGTCCCGAAATTAGACGGTCATATTTTAACAGCGTAATCTACATCCTACAAGTATTAGAAATTAAAAATAAAAAAAAACCGAATTCAAAAACGTACAGGTGCCGTCACCCAGAGCTGGGACGAATCCTCGAAAAAATGGATTCGAATCACGAATCCGAATCACGAGATGTGATTCGAATCACGGATCCAATGTTCGAATCCTTTTTAAAAAAAAAAGGATTCAATCAAGTGATTCGAATTCTTTTTTTCGGATCACGGATACGAATCACGAATCAGTGTTATACTGTGATAATAATTATATTTGCTTTCGAAACTAATACTGTTTCATACGATTTATGCGCATCTCGTGCGTCGCAACTCGAGCGGAATACTTAATTTTTCGCATTTCGGGCGTAAGGCTACAGGTAGATTAAATACCCTTCGCAACTCGGGCGTTCAAGAATCAGTACCAATATTATACTAATATTATGAATGTCATTCTTTAGTTTATTCTGAGAAGGTGCTTTCGGCCTAAACTTAAAATTATATACGGAGCCGTACAAGAAGAGCTTGCCAGTTTTTAAATATTAAGTAACTTTCATAAAACAAGATTTTTTATTTATCTTTTTCTGCGAAAATAGTCTTTACATTACATTGTTGACATTTGAAATTGTCGTTTTTATTGAAAAAAGTATAATTTAATTTTTATACAATAATTAGATTGATAAATAATAGTGTACCTACCTCGGCTAGCTATTTAATTTTTATTTTAATACATTTTTTATGTGTAAGTTGGCTAAATATGGAAAGCTTTTTTTTTATTAGTTTTATCAAAAAAAATTATTCAGCATAAAAAGTTGTGCATGGTCTAAAATCTAAAATACAACCATCAGATATCACATTTTTTAGCCGTATACTAGGACAGTTGGCGGTATATGGAAAACTTTTTTATTAATAATTTTATGAAAAAAATGTCATAAAAAATTGTGCGTGATCTGAAACCTTAAATACAACCATCAGATATCAAATTGTATAAGTCGTATACGAGCTTTGTCAAAAATGAATGTACTTTACACTTGGCTAAAAATAAATTTTTTGACAAATATCGTATACGACTCATAAAAATTGATATCTGATCGGTGTATTTTAGGTTTTAGACCATGCATAAATTTTTGATAAAACTAATAATAAAAAAGTTTTCCATATGTAGCCAACTTACGTAATCTGTAATGTTATATTTTTATTTTTAATGTATAATTTTATTTTAATTATATATTTTCAACTATAATTCATTCAAATTGATTTTCTCTTTCTTTTTTTTTTCTTTTATTTATTCCAAAGCATTTAATAAAATAAACTTGAGTTTAACAGCTTTTGTTTTATTAGGCATAAATAAAACTTCAAATGAATGAAATTTAATTATTAAGTTGGTTTATGTTTTTTATGTTGTAAATGGACAAGATTTGAAAAATTTCTCATTTGTAAGAAGAGAAAGAAGATGGGTTATGTTGTAGTCATTTTATTTTAAGTAATATAATTTTATTTTAGAGACAACCATATATTCTAAATAATTGGAAGTTTGCGTCTGTTGTTGGATACATTTCTGAAATATCAGTGTTATATTTCTGATAGATTTCAAATTATTATTTATGAAATATATTAAATATTACATTCGTTTCGTAATATTTATATATTACAAATATTTCAGTGTTACATTCTTGAAATATTTACTGTGGTTTTGTGCTGTGTGGGTTTATAGAGGGTTGTTTTTCTATTTTAAAAAATGTATCTGTAATTTACGCTTGGAAAAGATTTTTCAAATAAAAGTTGCTTGTGATATTATTCTCTATAAATTTTATCATATTTATGATTAAATGGTGGATAAAATGGTCCGTATTCGAGAATTTTGACAAAAAGTGCAAAATTCGAATTTTATAGAAAATTCTTCAAATAAAAGTTTCTTACAATGTAATACTCTATAATTTTTGTTCCATACATTTCTCTAAAATGGACCGAATTCGAGAAATTTGAGGTGCAAAATTCGAATTTTTCACATTATTTTCACTTATAATACCACTAGTGACCAAATTATTTCCGGAAATATTTTAGAAATCGCGAATAATTTGAAAATGATCCCGATATCATGCTCTATAATTTTTATTCTACACATGATTTCTCTAAAATAAACCGTAATGGAAAAATCTTAAATTTTGTTACATCAACTAACTTTTCAATCTGTTAAAAACAAAGCTTGTTCTGCGATGTCATTCACTTCTCTTAAATTTTCGATAATTCATTACTACCTGAATCAGATTGTAATCAGAATCAGGGTACATAAACTATGGTCAAATTTCATATCCCGTCGACGCCCGAGTTGCGAACTCACAGGTACACAATTTTGGAGGGCGCCCGAGTTGCGACGAATTCAGGTAGTTTTATATTACGCCCGAGTTGCTAACGCACGAGTTGAGAAAGTACCGTTTCATACCTCGGTCCTAAAATATTTAACGCACTTCCGGTGGAATTTAAAAACCTAAATTCGATAGGTCTTTATAGATCTAAATTGCAATAATGGATATTAACTAAACAAGGATAAATATTTTAAGATTTTATTAATTTAAATATAACTAAAATCTAAAATCATTTAGCTAAAAAGGACTTTACTTATTTGCAATTATCCAATTATTTATGTATATGATAATTATTTATAAAATATTCAATGCTGTAGCTAGTTTGTATCTATAACAAATAAAAGTATTAGAAATTAAAAATTTAAAAAAACCGACTTCAAAAATGTGCAGATGCCGTCATCACATCTTAACCAAATTTATATGGTACCACCCCTGAAGTACCCCCTTTCTAACAAAAAAAGAATCATTAAAATCGGACACCGTATTGAAGAATTATCGCTGAACATACATAAAAAAAAAAATTAAAAAAATATTGCGACGAATTGAGAACCTCCCTCCTCCTTTTATGAAGTCTGTTAAAAATAGGAGTGAAAGTTTATATAAACATAGGTCCGAAAACGTTTCGTTTTCGAGATACAGGGTGTTACAAGTGAAGTCCAGATGAAATATTTTCTAAAATTTCTTTAGTTATCGGTTTTTCAAAGTTAAAAAAAAAATAAAATTTCTAATTCTACAGACCTACTAATTATTGTTTACACTTTCGAATAAGGTAACATGCTTTTCTCTTGAAAATGGCGCGTCCTAGCGAGATGCAACAAATGTAGCTTTATTATACAGAAAATATTGGTTTTCCAAATTTTATAGTCAAAAAATCTGATGTGTCCAACACATGACTTTCCTATCTAGTTATTATAGGCTTTTTCTGGTTATTTTGTACAACTTATTGCAGTACCTCTGTAAATGTTTAGAGGATAAACTAAATATATACATTTTCCACATACATCTATCTACCTCGAAACATTTTTCTATAGTTATTCATTGAAAAGGAAAATACTAAAAAATTTAAATTTAGCAATTTTCCTACAATTTTTCCATTACGGTCCATTTTAGAAAAATCATGTATAAACAAAAATTATAGAGATCGATATCGCAAACAACTTTTAGTTTAGTTTAGAATTTTGCACATTTTGTCAAATTTCTCGAATACGGACCATTTCAGGAAATTTTGACATAAAGCAAAAATTATAGATAATAATATTAGAAGTAACTTTTATTTGAATAATTTTCTTCTCCAAACATAAATAACAGATATATTCAATAAAATATAAAAACGGCTTCCCATAAAGTACCCCCCCAGATGTTCCGACTTTGTCCAAAATCTAATTATTTCACGTCAGGCCGAAATAAAACTTAAGTTTAAAATTTGGTGTTTTTCTGTGTATCGGTTCATGAGTTATGGTGGATATAGACACACAGACACACACGGCAATTTTACCCTAAGCTCCCCCTAATTTACCCACCTAAGAAGATGATCAATAACTGGGGTTTAGTCCAATAAATGAAGCGTAAAAAGGTAAGTATTTGTAACAAATTTTACCTAATTATCTTTAAACGTTTAGAAAATATTTACAAAAGTGTGGTATCAGGACTTCACCTTTAACACCCTGTATCTCGGAAAAGCAAAGTTTTCGGACCTGTTTATATGAACTTTTACTACTATTTTAGGATGTAGATTACGCTGTTAAAATATGACCGTCTAATTTCGGGACACTCTGTACATAATCTATTACTATCAATAAATAAAAAATATTTGAGATGTTTGGTTTAAAAATAGTATTCCTACATTCGTATATTAACAAGCCACTAACCCCCAGTAGGCGGCGATAGCCAACGAATTATACCTGAATTGTAATCGGACCCTTCAGGGTACGACACACAACATTGCCAAATTTATGTAGCGAACAAGGTTCCAAATACTTTAAAGGGAGCTCGTGAGATTCGTGCGGTGTGACGTCAGAAGGGACTGGATTGCTCTTAAGGTTCTCCTGTAAACCTGCGTGACGAAGCTAAGTGTTTTGTCGTCTGGGCCTAAGCAAGAATTTGTCCGGTGTAAATATCTAAAAGGATGTCAAAGGAGGGCATGTATGTGCTATTTTTGTAATGTAAAATTATTAGAGTAATACCAAATTGTCGAATAACAGAAAGGTGGATTATATGTTACAAAAAACGCATCACCCATTAAAAGTGTATATTTTTTATTTTTACATTGTGTTTATGGTGTAAAGAATATCAATTGATTAAATTGTCATTGGAAAACTCGCATCATTTTAACAAACATAATATAAAAAATGTATTTAAAAAATATACACTTTTAGTGGGCGATGCGTATTTTTGTCATATATTTATATTACAGCATTTTAAGTGAGAAAACTAATAAAAATAAAATGGGTACATTTTAGAACTGTCGTGGACAAACATTTTTGTCCACGACCACTTAATAATAAGTCAATATTCTACCTCCTAACTAAAAGCATATAGTACCCATATATCACGGAGTGAATTATGATAATTCACGCTTTTGTAATTCTGGCACATTCCGGTAGATAACTAAAGATAGGCGATACTTTTCATAACGATATTTTCTAGATCGAAAATCAAAAAATCGATAAATCAAAAAATCAAAAAAATCGAAAAATCGAAAAATCGAAAAATCGAAAAATCGAAAAATCGAAAAATCGAAAAATCAAAAAATCAAAAAATCGAAAAATCGAAATATTGAAAAGTGGAAAAAACAACAGTTAGTTACCTATGTTTAATAAAAACTTTTCATTCTATACTTAACTTTTATTTAATAAAGAAACCATAATGGTCGTGGACAAAATATAGTATTAGACTCGCAATTTATGGCCATTATTCACTCGGGTGACTAATGGCTACCATAAATTGCTCGTTTAATAATATACTATTATTTACATTTTGGTCTAAATTCTATTACCATATTTTATATATAAGGTACATTTGATTAGCAAATTGTTTACTGTTTAAATTAATTCAGTTACCTAATTTTTATGATCCAATGTCAAACATCAACTTCTTGTGAAGCGAAATAGCGTTTATTAACTAGTTTTTCATGAAGGATTTACAAATTATTTATTTACAATTTATTTATTTTTTCAATCAGGAACAGGTTATACCAATAATAAATTGATACGATTTATTGCTTTGAACAAGGTTTTCAAAATATAGTTTTATAACAATTTCATGTAGATACGAGGGATACATGTTCTAAAATCTAACGCGCGAAGTTGAGACAAACGAACCGAAAAATATTCCACAATAGCACAAAATAATATGTATTTTACAATAGTTGATTGGCTGAGCGTAGAAAAGCGTCCATAGTTTAATAATACATTAGCTCCTGTACCACCCATGTCCTCGATTCGAACAGCCAAAGCACAGCTTATTTAAAGGTAGCATTTGGGTAGGCGCGTAAGGCGACCGCCGACGCGACATACGACCACTGCACAACAGGTGCATTAATTTTACCCTTCGTAACCTTTCGTGGGAAAAAATCAGCGTTGCCAGACCTACTATTTTCACGTAGATCTACTGTTTTTGTCTCTAGCAAATTTTGTTCTTAATTTATTAAGTTTGCCTCATTCTTCAGCAAATGGTTAAAGAATATTTTCTCTAGTAAATTTTCTGCAGTAAAAGCAGCGTAATAAGCATCCACTACTGTAGGTTGGCTCCATAAAAAAAAAACATCAAGGTAATCATTGTTTTTATTTAAAATGAAACAAAGAATTAATAGGGCATCATAAAAAGGACATGCATATGCCAAACACTACGATTTTGAATTATTCAATTCAGACTGACCTAAAAGAAGTAGGTACTTATTATTTTTCATTGGTTTTTTCCCGTACGTTAAGTATATATTAAAAATGTTTTTATTCTTTGTTTACTTTCTAATTTGGGTAGAAAAAAGTTTATTTTTCGTTTCCTATATACTTGTTTTTTTTTATTTACTACACGGCAAATTATAATTATTTTCCCCTTTATTAAAATCTACTGTTCAGATCTACTGTATTAAAATCTGGCAACGCTGCCTAGATCGAAAGAAATTTTCGACCGAATGCCGAGGACAGTGACCTCGAGTGAACGGTTTGCACCGAAAAGGGTATCCACGACATTTTTCGGTCGTGTCGCCTCATGCGAAATGTGTGTTATATAATTGTATGTATTTTAGATGTGAAGCGACACTTCTCGGACGTGTCGGCGGTCGTATGTCGCGTCGGCGGTCGCCTTACGCGTCTACCGAAATGGTACCTTAAGTGTGGCCAAAGTTACAAATACAGGAGGCCAACTTAAACGGACAATAAACGGTCTCTTGACATTTTACATTTTTAAATAAACTAGGTTTTTAAAAAAATATTCTTGGGGTAGCTATGAGTGAGTTAGTTAAATGAAAAGGTACTTTCGTTTCATAATATGTAACCATCAGATATAATGTTTCAGCATATTATTATTTATATTTTAACAAAAATTATTTTATAAAAAGTCTTTTATAGAAATTCTTAACTAAATGTCACCTACTTTTTTTTCCTTTTTTTTTTGGTGTATATTTAAATGTGTCAATACTAATTCCCAATTTATTGGCACCATATCTAAAGGTATGTTGTTGTGTAAAATGGGACATAAATACTGCGGTATCTACTTAATTATGTGGGCTTAATTTCAACCAACGGCTAATATATTGTAGGACGTTGTGACTTTTTATGTTTAGAAAATAGTTATTCATTACCCTCCTCCGTCCTTTCTAATTAGAACTCCAAAACTTTAGATACATATAAAAGATTATTTTTGAATCCATCGATATACAGTTAAGCCATTCAACTAAAGTACTCATACATTTTAAAACTTTTTGAAATAAGTTATATTCCACCGTCCGTAATTTAACGAGGTTTTACTAGGAGGAAGTTAAGTAGATCCTTTTGGCGATTTTTTTTTTTTTCGTTAAAGGCTGTCTAATCAGAGGTAACTCACTTCACCCTGTTCATCTCACCTCACTTCCCCCCCCCCCCCTATTTTATATGCAATGTTAACTATTCAAACCTCTCTCCAATGCTATTGATACAGCTGAACAGACAGAATTAAGCATACTTACTATCCCACTACCGGTAAATGTGTAAATATTATGCGCCCAATTACGGCAGGCGAGATGAGAACTACTCGTTTTATAATTACTTAGTACCTAGCCGTTAAATATTTTTCGTTGGTTGTATCCATCTTTTTTGCATAGACAATTAAAGACTTTCTGTAAGTTTAAAAATAAACTAAAGGTTTTATATAGGATTTTTTTTTGTAAAACAAATTCAATGCCTATAAATTTAGCTGCAAAATATTAATCAAATAAAAAGATAAATTTGGAACACAGTATCTGCAGAATTTATTGCAACTTCACTAGAAAATAATACAAACAAATGTTTTTTTGAAAGACTCATGAAATTTAAATATAAGAAGTTATGAGTCATAAGAGCCGATCAGTTCAAGACGAAAAAGAGGCTTTCTTTCATCAACGAACTCGTCTAAACAATGTACGTTCTTCTTAGTAAACCCAACTCAATATCAAATGTATATAAATATAATTTTTTTTTTCTAAAATTTCGTCTTCATCTTCATCTGAATTTATTTTGCAAATCGCAAAACACCGATAAAATATCTTTTGTAACCTAACCATTCTTGAGGGATTACTTTAAACTGTAGTTTAAGTTAACTAAACATAGTTCACATGCAGGGTTCGAGGGTTTCTGCGCGTTTCTGCGCGTGTCTGTGCGCGTCTGTGCGCGTCTGTGCCTGTGCGTGTCTGTGCCTGTGCGTGTCTGTGCCTGTGCGTGTCTGTGTCTGTGCCTGTGCGTGTCTGTGCCTGTGCGTGTCTGTGCGTGTCTGTGCGTGTCTGTGCGTGTCTGTGCGTGTATGTGCGTGTCTGTGCGTATATGTGCGTGTCTGTGTGTGCGCGTGCGTGTGTGTGTGTGTGCGCGCGTGCGTGTGTGTGTGTGTGCGTGTGTGCGTGCGTGTGTGTGCGTGTGTGCGTGTGTGTGCGTGTGTGTGTGCGTGTGTGCGTGTGTTTGCGTGTGTTTGCGTGTGTGCGCGTGTTTGCGCGTGTTTGCGCGTGTGTGTGCGTGTGTGTGCGTGTGTGTGTGTGTGTTTTTTTTTTTTAAACTTAAGCTTTATTCCGACGTCCAATGAACTGATTAGATTTTGGGCAGAGTCGGAACATCTGGGGGGTACTTTATAGGTGGTAATTTTTATATTTTATGGAATATATCTGTTATTTACGTTTGGAGAAGAAAATTCTTCAAATAAAAGTTACTTCTAATATTATCTATAATTTTTGTTCTATACAAAATTTTCCTAAAATGGTCCGTATTTGAGAAATTTGACAAAATGTAAAAAAAATAATTTTTTATAAAAATTGTTCAAATAACAGTTGTTTGTAATATAATTCTCTATAATTTTTATTCTATACATAATTTCTCTAAAATGGACCGTATTCGAGATATTTGAGAAAATGTATAAATTTCGAATTTTGAAGAAAACTCAAAAACGGATAAAGAAAAAAAACATTAAATTTTAAACTTAAGTTTTATTTCGGCCTGACATAAAATGATTAGATTTTGGATAAAGTCGGAACATCTGGGGGGGTACTTTATGGGAGGCCGTTTTTATATTTTATGGAATATAATCTGTTATTTATGTTTGGAGGAGAAAATTGTTCAAATAAAAGTAACTTCTAATATTATTATCTATAATTTCTTCTTTATGTCAAAATTTCCTGAAATGGTCCGTATTCGAGAAATTTGACAAAATGTGCAAAATTCTAAGTAAAACTATTATTTATGTTTGGAGAGGAAAATTGTTCAAATAAAAGTTACTTCTAATTTTATTATCTATAATTTTTGCTTTATGTCAAAATTTCCTGAAATGGTCCGTATTCGAGAAATTTGACAAAATGTGCAAAATGCTGATTTTTATGAAAATTGTTGAACTAAAAGTTGTTTGCGATATCGATCTCTATAATTTTTGTTTATATATGATTTTTCTAAAATGGACCGTAATGGAAAAATTGAAGGAAGAGTGCTAAATTTAAATTTTTCAGTATTTTCGTTTTCAATTAATATCTATAGAAAAATGTATATATTTAGTTTTTCCTCTAAATATTTATAGAGGTGCTGCAATAGGTTGTACAAAATAACCGGAAAAAGCCTATAATAACTAGATAGGAAAGTAGAACACCAAAAAAGCAATGTTGACCAATTTATAATATTGCAGAAAAAATGCTACCACATATTCCTGAGGCATAAATATAACGATTTAACCCAACTTACATTAGTCCAAAAGTGGATGATTTCGGAAATACAGCGTTAAAAGTTCAATTTAGTTTTTTATAAATAATTTTTTTAATAATTGGTATATTTTTAAAATATTTGGCTAGGAGGGGTTTGTGGGATGAATAATTTAAAGCTGCTTTCATTTTTATTGTAAAATTTAAAGGACGCCTTTTTATAAGTCCAGATATCTCAAGAACGGCTGCTCAAATCCACTCTTACCACTTATACCTTGCAGAACAAGAATTTTTATTTAAAAGTTAAAAAAAGTAATCGTTTTAAATGTGTGTAAGGTACCGCAAGTAGCGCCCTTTAAATTTTACAATAAAAATGAGAGCAGTTGTTATTTTTGTAGACTACACTGTACAGTTTTGTAGTTTTTTTTTTTAAATATAAGTTAAAAAAACAACATATGAATAGTAGTATCTTTATTTTGTAAATTCGTTATAATCTCGGTTATAATATTTTAATTATTAATAATAAAGTTTAAAAAAAAAACAAAAATGAATAAGAAGTGCCTATACAACATAATAAGTGAAAAGACAAAATACATCTTGACATTTACATTGAAACAGAAACAAAGAATACAAAGTAAGTTAATCTACATTAGAAGATTCATTATGTTTTTAGCTGCCACCTCATTTATTTGTGCCTCTATCAATTCTATGAGATTTAACTCGCAGTGATATGGGGCAGCCACTACACAACTTTATTGGTTTCTTTAGCCATTTCATCGACAACATACAAATTATGTGCATCTTTATGTTGCCGAATTAGGTGTAAAACTTGATATCGCTTCATTATAAATAAATTTAATATTTTTAGTTTGTAACTACTCCTGCATTTCAAATTGTCTTGATGACAAAGGAATTTTTTCAACTTTTCGACTATGATATGATGCATTTTCCATCACAATCATAGTATCATTAGGAAACTTTGTAAAAAAAAGTAGAAAACCAATTCTAAAATACTTCGGATTTCGTCTCTTCATGGTAAATGCATTTTCTATAAAACCTTCAGAATTAGCATGTATAATATTAAGGCGCCTTCCCTTTCTTGTAAGGCTTTTTAGGCCCGTGGATAAACCTTACTATGACCTTCATCTAAGTAAAAGCTTGGCCTGTTTTCTATATTGTTTGATGGATTTTAAATCAACAATTTCTTTTTAAATATCTGAAAAAAAATATAGATAATAAATAATTAGTGTATTTGACTGTTCAAAATTACAAACTTACTAAGTTATTATGTTTCAAGAAAGTACAATATAAAGATGAATAATATATTTGTGGCAAATCTAAATGTTTCAATTCTTGCAAAATATTCAATCTGGATAACTCATTTTTAAAAAAGAAACCGTGTACTATCTTCCAACAGCATTTATAATCTCTCATCAAATGTTTCTAGAAGTCCTCGTCTTACATACTTTTTTGACTAGATATTGTTCCATTATTGCGGTATTATTTCAATAATCGGTAAGTAAGTTGACTTTGCAATACATGTAGGAAAAATTTTAAGTATTTAATATTATTTTTGATTTGAAAGTAATGAGTAAAACTTACCGGTGGCTTGAGAAATTTTGGATATAACATCAACAATTTTGGTTTTTGTATTATTGTCCAATACCTATTTGTACATATTTATTATTTACTGCTTTTCCAGTATCTTAAAGCTAGAGAAACCAATCGAGAATCCGTTGAAATGACAGTTTGTTGGACCGCTTTGACTCAATGTCAAAATTTAAACCTAGTTTCAATTGTTTAATGAAAGCAAATCCAAATTCGCATTTTCGCCATAATAGTCTAATTTTTCAAATAAAAAATATAAAGGGTGTGCAGCGCCACCCGCAGTAGTTTTGTCTATGACATTGTTTTCTCTATAATATTACTTGCAGGGTTTAAAGCCACCCATCACAGTTGATAGTAAAACACATTTTATCATTAAAAAATATTTTTTATTGCCTATAGTAAAGATAATAACAAAAAATATTAATAACAACATTATTGTTGGCTACACACAAATTTTACCACCTTTCAATTTCGGTTATTTTGCTATGAGTTAAATTTTTTGTACTACAAGTAGCGTAAGCGTCCAATTGTCTTTAAATAAAGTGTTATGGGTAGTTTTAATATCCTACAGTTCAACCAGCGTGAGTTTTATTTTAAAAATAGGACGTATAATTTTTTGTGAACAAAAATAACTACTGATTTGAGCTAAAGTCACCCATGCGAGTCAAAGTCACCCGACTTTACAGTACCAAAAATTAATTTCAATGCTACAGACTACTTTGAGTTAATTTACTGGAATGAGTACGATGTGACACCGCCTCCCGTTTTAAGGGATTTTACTGATGATAATCTTAGGGACCTTATAAACGAAACCGAAATTCCAGACTTTGATTTTCCGTAGTTCCCTTGCCATACTCAATCCGTGGAGAGATGCGTAAAATTAGTTACTGAGTAATCTTCTTTAGTAATTGGTCCAGAATCAAGAAACGGCTTTATTCGCTCAAGAACAAAATCAAAAGAAATTATACCAACATTTGAAAGTAAACGACAGTTTAAAATTGAGTACCTAAATGTTTTTTTTATTAATATATTTTTTTTGTACTTGATGTGTTAGCTATAATTTTGTATTTGATTTGTAACCTTTTTTTTTATGTTTGATTTGTTAGCTTTTTATGTATGATTTCTTTAGGACTTTTTACCATTTTTTAAATAAATGTGTTGTTTAGTTTTAATCGTGTAATATTTATTTGTTGTTCAAGTAATTTTTACCTTATCTTGTAAAGACAAAAGGATTAAACATTGGTTAAAAGGGTAGTAGAGGGCTGAAGATGTTATTTAAAAATATTAATAATAAAGAGTGTGAATACAAACACTAAAATGTAACTTTCAGTAGGTCAAAATTTCAAACTTTAACTTTTCACCCCTAAAGGGGGAGGCAGAGGACTAAAAATGTGGATTTAGATATTTAAAAAAAAAATTACTAAAGTAAGCACATCAAAACGCAAGTTTGGTTAGGTATTATAAACTTAATTTTTATATTTTTTTAAAATATGCCTATTTCGGCCCAGCCTATTGTACAACCCTAATATTTTTCATGTAGGTATACGTTCAAGACTAGTATATAAAATTGTGCTGGAGAATGTATAAAGTTTTTTAAAGTATTTAGCTCATAAAAAAGATGGGATATATCCAAAAAGTGATAATAGTGACAATAATATTTGTGACAGATTCGAAATTTTTTTTAACACGATTTTATTAGTTTCACCTGTATGTATGTATGTATGTATGTATGTATGTATGTATGTATGTATGTATGTTTGTAACTCTACTTTGTACTAAAAGAAACTGTGGCCTATTACTGTCAGTATATCCCACTACCTCAAGTTCGTTCGTTGGCCGAGCGGTCTGAGACGCGGGTCGTCGATTGCCAGACTCACCGATCGTGGGTTCTAATCCCGTCCACGGCTGAAAAAAAAAATAATTGTTTTTTTTTTCAGCAATTTTTTTTAATAATTAATCGAACTAAAAAGTAAAAAATAAATATAGTTTAAAAAACTAGAAAACACGCTTTTAGAGCATATCAAACTAAAAAATTAAAAATAATTTTTCAAATAAGCTTAAAACAATAATAAATGGAAAATACTAGTATTATTGTAAAAAAAGCGTCGGGTGCTCGATGTACGAGAAATATGGACAAAGCGCCCCACGCTTTTTTCACAATAATACTAGTATTTTCCATTTATTATTGTTTTAAGCTTATTTGAAAAATTATTTTTAACTTTTTAGTTTGATATGCTCTAAAAGCGTGTTTTTTTAGTTTTTTTAAACTATATTAGTTTTTTAAAACTATATTTATTTAGTTTTTTAAACTATATTTATTTTCACTTTTTAGTTCGATGTATTATAAAAGCGTGTTTTTTAGTTTTTTTAAACTATATTTATTCTTGGTCAGATTGATTGTTCTGATTTGTTATCAAAAATAATATTTTTAAACTACATCGATTGAACTCAAATGTATTTAGAACCTCTGCAAATAGAATTCATTTGGATTTAGAGTTTATAGATAATACATAATTACATCTACTTTTACAATATATTTTAGATTTTATTTTATTTTAAAGCTATTGTAGAAGATTATATTAAATTTCAGCTGATTTATAAAGTAGATTCGTTTTCTTTTAACACCTAGATAATATGACTGCAAAGCTATAGATAAGAGTGAAAAACAAATAAGACAATTAGGTACCGCTAATGATTATTTGGTATTATATTACACAATTTATTTGTTAAAAAAATTTACATATAACTTTTCCACTCAAGGCGTTATAGTAACTACTGTTATTAAAATAAATTTGGTTTTTTAATAAATGTTTTACTATAAATATTTTATTTATCAAATAATATTCTTTTTTTTTTCAGCCAAGATTTGATCAAATGGAATGGATGGGGTTATAACGATTCAAAATTTGTGATTAAAGAAGGTCCCGAAATATATTTTTCTGGGAAAAGGTAAATTCTTAAAACAATCTTAGGTTTTTTAGATTATTGCAGCTTATTACTTCATGTGGATTAATTTCGAGATTAGAATTAGTGTTTATGGTTTACTTGTAATTTTTTGGTTAAATGCAAAACTGTTTTCGTGAATATATTAATTTGCTTGACATCTTCTTGAAATAAATAACTACCTTTAGTACATACTGTGATTAGAATGGTTAATTTTTAATTCATTAAAGTAGGTACTTACTTTAAAATTTTAACAAATTAAACCATTTAGAAATGTTATTAATTTAGTCGTTAGATAAAAGCGGACCAAAATGTGATTCTTGCGACATATCTCATTTAGAAATTGGAGAAAAATTGATCACATACTTTTACAGTTATTTTTTCGCAATATTATCTGCTAAATAGACAGTTTTTTTTTAAATATTTGTTTTAGATATCCAATAGGGGAGCAACGGCTCCCCCATATATACGATTGGGCGAAAGACGTTTTGAATGTCGACTTGGCCACAGCGAAACCCAAAAAAATCCAAGGATTACCCAGTGAAGATTTGTACCCTAAGCCGAACATTACAGCAGAAAATTTAGATAAAATATCCAGTTTGGGAATCTCATATTCTACCAAGGTCAGCAAAAAAAAAATAAATAATGCACATTGTATATACCGGGTGTCCACGTGAAAGCTTCAGATGACTTTATTTCTGGTAAAATTTAACTTGGAATCTTGAATTTTTGGGTTAATAGGTGGGAAATTCTGTGATAAAATGTGCTGCCATCTATCAAATTGGAGTGGTACTAAAGTCAAAATGGCCGCTAGGAGCAAGCTTTTTGAATTTTAATGTTCTGCTAATTTGGCAAAAATGTAATAAAAAATAAATTGGCCCAAAATAGTGTGGAATTTTTTTCTCAGACTCTTGGTCCTAATTTTTTGGTCGTCCTTAAAATGACGACTGCATATTCTATATGATGTATTATAAAATGCATCACTACTAATATTTGTGAGTGGTCTGTTGATCGTAGCTAAAACCCATCTTTCGAAAGAATAATAAAATTTGGAAGGTAGTGGAAATATATCAGAATGAATCATAATCCAAACAACCTTCAACCGTTAGCTTGAAGTTTACAACTGACACTGACAACTGTCATTTCGACACGAGCACCATTCCGGTAATTGAAATGGTACTAGTTATTTGCCTTAATTTTAAATTATTCATTTCATATTCATGAGAAAGCAAAAAGTAACAAAACTTCTAATAGATTCTTTAGAAATATTTGTGATCAAAAAATTTAAAATATCTTAATACTTCTGAAGGTATCATTTGGGAAGGCGAGACCGTGACAGGAGACAGCAGCAAGCGACGGCGTAAAGCGACCGAAAACGATCTCTTTACGTCTGAACACATGTAATTAAATGGAACACATTTGGCAGAGCGCGACCGATGAAAGAGACGTGACACCACTAAACGGTAATATTTGCTGCCTTGCTGCTGTCGTCTGTCTTCTGCCTTGGTATCGCGTTTGAGTGTTTTTTTTTAATTCCGCAAAATAAAACATAATGATCTACATGTATTACAAAAAGATTTATTTTTAGTTAATAAAGAATGACACTACCAAGATAGCACAGACACGTTTTAAAAACATCTTAGTTACGTTTGTTCTCGACGTTCGTGATGTTTTGAAGATCTACGCTAATATCCAAAAGATGTTTTAAAGGCGTTTATAGGACGTATATTGTTACAAAACAAGGCGCCTTTAGGACATCCAATTTTATACGTCTTTGAGACATCCAATCTGGGCGTGGTAATTATCATGCAATCCATTTTTTATGTTAAATAAAAATAAGTGTGAAGAAACAAATTCTTTAGTTATAAAAAGTACACACAAAAATTACTTTTTAATTGGTAAATTTATACATTTTTTGTCAAGTTTACTTTGAAAATACTCAAAACCAAGATGCATAGTATTACTTCAAAAGTGACCGTTGTATTGGGACATGGAACTACTGTTTCACAGCTATTTTCCTTTAAGTGGATAGGACAACTTCATGCTAAAATAAAAAATGTAAATTATATAATTTTTCACTGTCTCTAAGCCTATTATACTAACCATTGTTTAAATTAAGTTTGTCCTTTCTTTGATAAGAATTTATCCACATTTTGTGGCATTCGGAAATATCTTACATTACACTATTTTAGGATTTCGTATTATGGTTTTTGCAAGTCGCCACCGCGCAGCCCGGCATTCTTAACATTAATTCAGTTCTTGTCTGTTATATACAGGAAAATATAGTCTCTACTAACACAAAAACAAATTAATTATTACATTATTTTGCACTATTCAAACGAAAAGTTTCAAAAAAACTTGAAAGCTCGTCCCGCATTACGTCACTGCGCGGTTTGAACAAAATTTTAATCGAAAGTCAGCATACCGTTAGTCTGTGTATCGTGGTTGTAAAAAATATGTCTTCAATTCATATTACTTCGATTTAGTATGTGCTTCAATTGCATAGGGACCGTGTGTCATGACTTTAACGCCATCTGGTGACAAAAATGTGAACTTTGTTTTATACGCCATTTATTGTTTGGTAATTATCAATTAAATAAAGTCGAATTATTTTCGTAATATCATTATCGAAAAAACTTGTTGCATCCGTGAATATACAAACACATCACTTTGGAAACCTGGATTTGATTCGATAGTAAAGAAATTTTATAAATTTCCACAGAACACAGTGTCTCACACCCCATGATATACATAATTACATAGATTGCTTAACCATATGTAAATCAGACGACGCAAAGCATATTTCACTGGGCAAAGATTTCTTTTTATCTAGCTTGTACCAATTTTGAGCACTTAGTTGTAAACAAATCATTTACAGAACCGGTTTAGAAATTAGAATCTTTTGTGTTTTCTTGTCATTAAGATTTTTACATATGAACATTTTATATAAATATAATTTTACAGATAATTAATGGTTTATTACGTTCATTAAAACTAATGTAGAATGTAACTGTGAAATTAGAATGTCCAATTTGACAAAAATATCATAGCCCTCTTTACACTTTATTGACTATTTCTCATTTATCACTAAAATAAACAAATCATAATTAATACATTGCAATTACTGTCAAAAGAGATTACAACAAACTTTAAAATATTAAAAATCCGGTGATATTTTGTAAAATTTTTAGTAACATTACCATTAAATATTACTCAGAATAATAGATAAGTGTCCAATTACAACTCTTACAAAAGTTGTTTATATTTCATATCAAAGTTATTTACATTACCTTTTCAAAGTTGTATTACATATTGCAATTATTTGTTTTATATAGTGTTATTTCTGAAAATAGAGTGGTCTAAAATTATTTACATCCATCTGTTATAAAAATTGTTTAGACCTTAATATTATTTAACTACATGGAAACTCACTTTCAAAATACATAATAACGTGTCTTGAAGTAAAACTTTTTTTTTTCTAAAGCTTAAAATGCTAAAATTTTATTTTAAAACACATTTTGTTTGGAACGGCTCTATTTAGTGGGCACTAGGAAAGGCAATATAGCAGTGCACATTGCAACCCGCTTTTCGTAATCTTTTTTATAGATGGGTGAGCAATCTATATAATTATGTATATGATTGGGTGTCTCATAAACGTCTAAGGTGGATGAATGACATTTCGACTAACATAAACCTAAAAAGAATTATTATTATTCTCTTTTCTTTTATTAATTTACATTTTTTAAATGTTATTGTAATACTTTTAAATTCAGTGTTACTAAATACCGATATTTTGACATTGGATACACTTGCTTGAGGTACAACTTTACAATTTATTGTCACTTAGCCATGTAAATCTTTTTTTTAGTTACGGGCCGGTATCTATATTTAAATATATTTAATATTTTAAAAAATATCCTTTATTATTTACTTGAAATGTTTACTCCATTTAATTCTAAAATTAAACACTAGAGAGGGCTAACTTCGGCAGTAGTGCTGCCTCTATATTTCACGCACGGTCCCTATAGTTGATAAATATTGCTCACTAAAAAAAGGATTTAAAAAATTTATATTGGTTAACAAAAACTGCCAAACTACGTATAAGCAAGCAAAACATAATTATATTAAAATTTAATAAAGTCTTATAGAAAACTAATAATAATAATAATAATAAAAATAAAAAACTGTTTCAAATATTGTGAACCAGGACCCGTGAGCTGACTTTAATTATCGCCCTATTTCAATTTTAAATGTATTTTTTAAGTTTTTTTTTTTTAAATCGCATACATTAAAATGAAGAATTATTTAAATAAGTTTAGCGATATTACTAATTTATTACTAACTTCACTGAATATGTATATAAATGGTGTGTTCTTTGACTTTTCACGGGCCTTCAATTGTCTAAATTTTTAATTTATTAAAAATAAATTGTATAAGATTGGATTTAGAGGAATATTTTTACAGTGTTTGTTAAATTAAATGACTAAGTCAAATAATTACCCATTTGACATGGGCGTATCTTAGAGGTTTGTACTTGGACCGTTACTATTTTTACTTTTCATTAATGACCACAACGTATAGATGCAAATATGACTTTATTTGCTGACAACACGTCACTGCCCTTATTACAGACATTTGAAGAATTTAAAATAACATGTGAACGTCTAATTCAAAATTTTATAAATTGATGTTTTAAAAATGGCCTAATGGTAAAAATTGACAAAACAGTGTATTTCTTTTAAAACAAGTAGTACCACCAACAGTATCCCATTTGAATTAGCTATTAACCATAAAATTTTAACATCATTAAATTATACAAAGTTTTTAAGCTCGTTCATTGACAGTAATTTAAAATTGAGTAATAACATAGACGAACTTAGTAAATATTATGGAATCAGTAAAATTAGAAACTCTATGCCTATAGGTACTATAATCAATGTATACATGTAAACTCATGCTATTAGATACAAAAAATTTAACGGTTCCTTGTATTTACATTTTAAATTGTTGGTTATATAAAAGATAAACATAAGTAATTTAACAAAACTATCATCATCATTACAAAACAAGACATACTTAGTTGCTCTGTACTCCAAATCATAAAACATCTCAATTTTAATTATCATCAACATAATAAAAGTATTCGACTTTATAATCGCCAAATATATTTTATTACAAAAATGCTACTAGTTAAATAATATTTGCAGGAAAATTAAATATGCTTCCTCTTATATTTTAGTTGTAGGGTTTTATTAGTCTAAATGTGTTTTTTTTTTTTGTTTTGACTCTTTTATACATTTTTGTAATATCACGCTCTTAATTTACTAGGGTGTTACTTTAGTCAGATATTTTCGATATTTTTATATTTTCAATTTAATGGGAAATTTCCCATCTGTAACCTTTTTTAGGTCATCGACAGGCTTATACGAGCACACGGTCAAACTCTACACGAAATATACACCCTTCAAAATTCCACATTCACCAGGATACCTGACATCGTCCTTTGGCCCACGAGCCATAACGACGTCGTCAAAATAGTCTCGTTGTCAAACGAAAGTGACATAGTCGTCATACCATTCGGCGGAGGTACTGCTGTTTCCGGAGCCCCAGAATGCCCACACAATGAATCGAGAACAATCATCTCTCTGGATACGTCACAGGTATGTTATTTATCTTATTTAAACAATTACTGGGAATATTGCTCGATAACTAAGTGGCCTAACACAGAGATGAGTCTAATTCGAAGGAATATTCTTTACCATCATCTTTTATATACCTACATCGATATCAATTTAAGCGACTCACATTCTATGTCATATGAAATATCTAAAAAGGCCGTGTGTAGATTGAACGAAAACCTGTCAGAAACTTGAAAAATAGATATGGATGCAGATATTTATATCTGTGATTTGGAAAGACTTAAAGGTACAATTTCTTAATTGAATGTTGTTTACAAATACATAGCTGTTGTCGCAACATCGGTACTATCGGAACCATTATTATATAAAGAATGACGAACTTTCTATGAATAATGGAACATATTATGAAAGAAATTAAATAAATATTTTTACAATACAAGTTCTAAATATTGGGACCAGTAAATGTTTTGATATAGTAACTAGTGTATTCCATGTTTTCTTACTTATTTATTTTCCTTTATTAAAAAGTTTCTACTTTCAAATGTTGATATTTCCGATGCATCGCAAACAGCGATGTTTTCCCCCGAATTAAAGCAAAGGTTAAAAACTAGGTTGCCGAATTTAAGCATGTTCGTATGAGCATAAATGGACGTCCAAATACTATTACTGCCCGGATATGATTGAGTAAGTCCACCGTATAGCAGATATAGTGGTTATCTCAAAGTATGCACATCCTTTTAAATGAAAAATTGGAAATGAGAAATTACTCGGCACGTTGGGTGACGCGATTGCTCACACCGGAGCAAAAACTGAAGGACTTTACACGTTTCATAACCGTTGATGAAACCTGGGTCCACCACTATACTCCCAAAACCAAAGATCAGTCCAAACAATGGACACACAAAGGTTATCCGCCGCAAAAGAACTGGATTTTGGGATTCTCATGGAATTATCTTGGTCGACTATTTGGAAAAGGGAAAAACAGTATATTGCAAGTACAAATTTGCTGCAACAACTTGGCGACAAAATCAAAGAGAAACAGCCTCATTTTGTAAAGAAGACAGTGCTCTTCCATCAGGATAACGCAACTACGATTGCAATAGCCAAAATTCATTAATTTGGATTTGGGTTAGTGCTACCCATTTCCCAGATTTAGCTCTCAGCGATTATCATGTTTCCAAACCTAAAAAAATGGCTCGGCACTAAGAGATTTAAGACTCATGACTGGGCATGTCCCAGTAAAGGAACACCAGATAAAATAGGCGTGTATAATGGAGACCTATTGTGTCGATTCTGCCACAAGGAAGCGGAAACACAAACTGTGCACTGCGAGACATTGGATCGCAAAAGACAGGGAAACCACAGGTTGATCCAAGAACCTACAGAACACCCTGTCAAAGACTTGTACAAACTAGTACAAGGGACTAAGTTGACAGAGTAGGTTCTATGAATTAATATGGGTCAAATACAATAGGCCATTAGACCTCAGTGTTATCGGAGAGTAAGTTAGACGAGCCCAGGAAAATAAAAAGAGATTTTCGTCTAATTGTTGCTGTATTTAGCTGTTTCGAGGACTTGGATTCATCGACCTAAAATAAGGTATTGTTACTTTCGAAAAAAACTTGCTAGGCCAAGTAGTTATCGAATAATCCTTGCTAGGCCAAGTAGTTATCGAATAATCCTCGTGTACTTGAAGAATGAAGAAGTGTAAGTTCTCAGAAATCTAATAAAATTATGATCTCGTAATCCATAGACATAGGAATCTAATAAAATAAATATAGGTACTTATTTATTTACAGATCACCAATTTTAAATATATATCCCATTACTTTAGATGAAATTTCTACTACAGTTACACTATTTGAGAGCTTTTGTTGTCTAAAGTAGTTGAAACATTCACTACAACCGACTTTTCATTAAATGATATGCCTGTTTTTGAGTTGAGTCTACCCATAAAAAGGCTATTAAACAAAAATTATTCATTTCTATAAATATACTTAAGGTACGTCTATGATCGAGGGAAATCGCCCATAGAAATCTGTCGTATATGCGCGGTTGACTTTAAACGAAGCTTTCGGGAAAATATACTTCCTGGCATTCATTTTTATATTAAAAACCGTTCATGTAAAGACTTCTTAAGAAACGGAGTTGTTCTAAAGTACTCAAAAAATGACTTTTGGTATCTAAACCACATATTGACTTACCTAAACATATTTACATGTTGTCTTTCCGTTACAACCCGTATAACCAATACAGAAAAGTAATGAAACACATCACCCAAGTAACACAAAACTCTACTACTAGCAAATAATGCTGGCACAAGCATTAAATGCGAAAAAAAGGCCAAAGATTAGCCCGTTTTTAGCATTTGATTAAGGCTTTATTTGAGAATTCGTTTGAAGCAGTCAAATCGCTTTGACTACTAATTATAAGAGCGAATTGGCATTTATTGCCAACAGGCCACAGACACTAATCAAAAAGTAGAATTAATTGCTTTTCTAAATGCCAAATAAAAGCGCGGCTAGTTGGCATTTAAATTAGAATTATTGCATACATTAATGCCTCATTTACTGCTTGCTAACAACTATGCTTTGAAGTCATATATTGGCATTAATCTGGATTTTAAATGGCAATAAAATCAAAAAAAAATCACCAAATATTGCTAACCTCAAATCCTTTTTGTGGACTAAACAGCGTCATGGAAAAAAATACTGTGCTATTTGGTAAAATATCAAAATTCAGAAAATTTGGACGGACCGGTGCATATAATAGGCGCCTAAATAAAAGTAAACAAAGTGTGCATCCAAATAATAAGAAATTGGGTTTCAATATGGTCCAGCTTCCTTCTTCGTCTCGCCAGGATAATACTCGTCAAATATCTACTAAGGAAGTCGATAATCAAATTATAGATGAAGTCAATTTTGAATTTATTGATTACGAGGACAGTGACAATTCTGAGAATAATGATAATATAGTGGAAAGTAACGTTCAGCTTTTGCGGTAATGGGCTCTGAATTTTAACATACCACACACTGCACTGAAAGCTTTATTGGGAGTGTTACATAAAATGAATATAGAAAACATACCAAACGATCCCAGAATTTTACTGGAAACACCAAGAAAAATTACCATTGAGCCAATGGGAAATGGTCAGTATTGGCATGGGGGACTTGGTAATGCAATGACAGAAATATTTAAATTAAATCAACATTTTCCTGATGAGGTACTTTTAAACTTTAACATTGACGGACTGCCCATACATAATAGTTCTAAGAAACAAATTTGGCCAATATTATTTTCAGTGGAAAATATGGACATACCCCCAAAGAGCATTGGTATTTTTTATGGTGAAACGAAACCACCGTCTGCAACTGAATTTTTAGAGAAATTTACTGTAGAATTATTATCAATTCTCCAAAATGGAATCATAATAGGTTCTCGAAAAATTTCAGTTCGAATCAGATGCTTTATTTGTGACACTCCTGCTAGGTCGCAATCTTATACGCAACCTTAAAATTCTAATATTTAACATAACCTCACAAATTTTAATTTTTCAAGCTTCCAAGCAGCACATTCGGTAGCCAATTAGCATACAATGCCAGTGAGCTTTATTTTGGCATCGGTGACTGCTTAGTTGACACTCCAGACAAACATGGATGACCCGTTCATTTACGACTTTAACTGTGTTGCCAAAGCGTCTGAAAATATATAGGTACCAAGAAAAATTTAGATATTTTAATTGAACCCTACGAGGTGCCCCATTATTAATGCACAATTACTGGATAACAGTTTATTATCGTGAAATCCAAAAAAATGTATAAACGAAGAAGGCTTTTTAGAAATGAATACAATAGTAGTCTGTGCAACAAGAGGATATGATTCTCATATCGCACGAAGACGAAATTTGAGCACGATGACAGAGTGCTCAATCGTCTGAGTGCGATATGGACAATCCACTCGAGTTGTACAGTATATTTTTTTCTACGACCCACTTGAAAATCTACAAATTTTAAAAATTAATTTAGAGGTTAATAAGATAAAATCAGAATTTGAATAATAATTTATAACTTTTTCTAATTTATAAAATAAAATAACTTTGAAAAAAAAACATTTTTTACCTATTCGGGATTCGAACCGCTGACCCCTTGCATGCCAGACAGGTACGCTAATATCTGAGCCAATTACACTTATGACAATATATTATTTAAAACTGCTAATTAAACTGCTTTTAGATAGTTTAATTAAAATTTATGATTTATTTGTAAATATAGACGAAATATCTTGTGAACTATTATTTTTTTATCGATTCTACACAATAATCACTCGTTTTTAATTACATTTAATCTCAACAACTAAAAAATATAGTGCCAATTAGTTTGACAGGATTGTCACTTATTTAAAATATTAAAAATAATAGTAGTTGGGTGTCCAAAATATGAACTGTGATTGGCGGATTTCATTTTCAGGCAGTTTTCTTATAAGGTAGAATGGATATGAAATATATTCGTTCAGTTGAACGCAATGGCCTACTTTTTCGTTTTTTATTCTGTGCGTAGATTAGCTAATATCCATGTGGGTGCAGAAAAAAATATTTTTTAATTTTTGACCTATTTTTTTCGTGAAACATTGTTTCCTTGTCTTTAAAATGAATGATGAAGAATGCCGAGATATGCATCACGTTATGTATCTCGTTGACGATATCTATTTTAAAATTATTTTCAGATATACAGGATAAAAAAATGCAGAAGCAATATGTTTTTATTCATCTTAAAAGTCTCATCATGTTTGACGGCATGTTAGTGTAAATTAAAGTTAGTGTGAATTTAATACAAAAGTGGCGTCAATTTCCAAAACATTAAGGTGTCGATTTTCGACTTTATAGTAGAATTGATATTGATTAATGTCATATTTCCTTTGCTAATTTGACATTGGTTAATTTTATATTTTCATTGCTAATATGACAGAATGAAGTCAAAAATGTCATGTCAAATATGTCATAGTTGTACCTAGGAACAATTCTTTAGTCGATAATTTACTCCACTGGGTATATCACAGTGACAGTGACCAGCGTGTATCGTTAGAAATAGTTTTAAAATATAGTCGTCAACGATAAGTACACCTTTCGTATTTAATAAGTATATTTTCAACAATTACGTACTAATATGGGATATCCGGCATACAGAGAGGTAAAAATAGATAAATACCTACAAAGATTCGTAAAAAAAATATTTTTTTGGTTTTAGTCCGATTTACTTTAGAGTAAAGTATCTGCGATAGATTTGTGAGAATTTTCATTACTAATGAGCGACGGAATTATTTTGAACTCGCAATTATCAAAACTTGTTTAATACCTATTAAGTAAATTACTATAGATTTGTTCTATTCTCCTCAACTATCCTAGAGTTCATCGACTATCCTAAAGTTGCGTTTCTTGATTTAATGGATATAGTATACCTAGTTAGGTATCCATTACATGAATTACCTAATATGTTTGGTTTGTCAAAAAGGAAACACAAAATATTATATTTAATATCAACTATACTATAATTATTATAAAAAAAATTATAAATTAATTTTGACAACACCGCATTTGATAATATCACAAGCTAACTTATAAATCAAGCTTTTTATTAAATACGTAATGGCCCGTTTATATATAAGAACTATTTCATGCATATTTAACAAATAAGTAAGATTCGCAATGATTTTGGGTGACTCAAACTTCTAATTTCCATTTTTATTAATGACCTATTTATCATTTATTGAAAATGGCCTACCATCACTATACTTAATAAGTTAAAGGACAGTTGTTTTGGTCAACGAAAAACAAAACTGCCAATATATGACCATTATAATTCTAATTGGATTTTAACAGGCATATTTTTATTAAGTTTTATTTACGCATGCGCGCCTTAAGCAGTGAAAGCTAAATCTTGACCAAACAGGAGCTTCTCATTATCGCACTAAATGCTAATATTAGCCATAAAATCGACAATAATGCTAATGCTTTTAAGCACCAGAAACGCATAAAGTGCCAATTCTGGCCACCGTGGCTTAATAGCATAAAATCTAATAAGCCACAAATTCTTCTTGCGTGCCAAATCACGCGCTCCCTTTTGGCCACGGTTACGTAATGATGACTACTTCTAGAAGACTTGGTGTCCAGATTTAAATGCTTATTAGCTTTGCTATTAGCACCGAAATCCACTTGCAAGCTTCTTTATGGCTTCTTGTGTTACTTGGGCACACTTCAAAATATTGTTCAGTTTTTTTGAAAGCTTGGTTTAAAATTATATAGATTTTATTTATGAAAACACATTTATGTGATATATCATGTGACACAGCGAAAAATTACAAAGTTAAAATAATTTTTAAGTATTTTGTAAAAAAAATTGCGAAACTGTCCAGATAAACAGTTTTCGAGATATGGTCAGACGCCGCCCTTAAACGGATTAAGAATTGTTATAATAATAGAAGATACCTAAATAATGGTCCGGGAAATATAGTACTGTTACCTTGAAATAGATGAATGCATTGAAACATAAATTAATGCTTTGTTTATAAAATTTAATTAAATGTTTGAGAACGTACTCGTTCTCGGTCTTCAAATAAACTATAATTTTAGATGAACAAAATTCTGTGGTTGGACAAAGAAAATTTGATCGGTTGCTTTGAAAGCGGCATCGTCGGCCAAGATTTAGAAAGGGAGTTGAAGCAATTGGGCTACACGACCGGCCATGAGCCAGACAGTTACGAATTTTCAAGTTTGGGCGGTTGGGTGGCCACCAGAGCTTCAGGTAATTACTTGTTGCCCAGTTTTCATTGTCTAATATGACTTGTTCTGGTTAGAAAATAACTCATTGAAGGATATTTACACTTCTTCTGACATTTTTTTAAGGTATGAAGAAAAACGTGTACGGCAACATCGAAGATCTGCTTGTACACGTAAAAATGGTGACGGCCAGAGGTACTTTAGAAAAAAATTGCCAGGTGCCGCGTCTCAGTTGCGGTCCAGATTTTAATCACGTAGTTTTGGGATCGGAAGGATCTTTGGGAGTGATTACGGAGGTGATATTGAAAATTAGACCTTTACCGCAGTGCAAAAAGTACGGATCCATAGTGTTTCCGTCGTTCGAGAATGGTGTGGAGTTTATGCGAGAAGTAAGTCTAGAGTGTTCCATTTGGAACCATAATACTGTTATTGTCTACGATTTTTTTTTAAATATCCGTGGACTAGATTAACTAATAATCTTATTACAGTTTCCAATTTTTTCATAATTATTCCTGAGCTATCATTCTTGTGATGAATGCTGTACATTTCGTATAATTTACAAGAATTTTTCAATTTCGTGGTATACTTATATTTTTTGTAAACTGAATTTTTTTAATGTGTCTTCTTTGTCAACAAACATGAATAAGAGTTCACAAAAATTGTAGGAAATTACATGTCTAAATTTTGTGGTTGTTTTTTATGTACTGTGAGATATCTATCGAATAATAGGATAATGGTAACTTTTTCCGATTTTCTTCAGTTTAGTCCTGGCCTATGACGCATTTAATGAGAGACCAGGAACATTTCTGAAATTTGCTCTAATATTCCTGTACCATACAGTTATTTAATTGTCGACTAATATTAATTTAATTACATTTTTAATTTTTCTCTAATGATTCCTGCACTATCAGTTCTTTGTCGAATAATGATGCTGGGAATTTATTTAAATTTTACATTTTTCATTTTCTTTTCCTCTTTTTTTTTCAAAATACATTGCTAGAGTATGAATAAGTATTACCTAACGAAATTACAGTAAATGTACAATTCTAATGTTGAGGTTGTTTTCCTTGAAATGTTATATAACATTCGAATAATAATAATAATAATAATAATAATAATAATAATAATAGTACGTGAAAATAGGTTTGCATTTTTCCGATTTTCTTAAAATTATTTATAGGGTCAGACTAGGTAATTTTCTTAAATGTACTGTAATTTTCCTGTTCTATTCGGTTATTGCCGATTATTTTTTGTAAGTATCCCCCGACTATAATAAGTAAAAATCTTATTGCATTGCCCAGTTTTTCTCCAATTATTCCTGGGCTATTACTACTCCGTTGAATAATAGCATGGTATGAATAATAGTATTGAAAATATTGCTATAATTGATTTATTTTTCAATTTTGTGGCATATATTTCTTAATTATTAAAATTCACTTTAATTATTCCAAATTTTCTTTTTAACAAATTTGGCTGAAATTTATCCTTTTGTGGTTGTTTTTCGTTTACTATATTATATCCAGCGAATAATAGTCTAGGGAAATTGCTGAATTGCATTTTTACTTTCTCTACATTATTCTTGGGCTATGACGCCTTTAGTGATAGATCAGAAACTTTTCTTATATTTACTCTAATATTCCTGACAATACGGTTATCTCCGACAATTTTTTAGCAAACTATAATGCCTAATAATGTAAATACATTTTCCAATGTTCTCTAATAATTTCTGGCCTATAACTCCTCTGTCGAATAATATTGCTGAAAATTTTGCTTTAATTTTCCAGTATTTTTCAATTTCGCGGCATACATTTCTGCACTATGAAAATTCACTTGAATTTTTCTAAATTGTTCTTTTTTGTCAACAAACATTGCTATATAAGAATTTAGGAAAATTTCAGTGAATGTACATTTCTTATTTTTGTGTTTTTTTTTCCTATGAACTGTGATATATCAATCAAATAATGGTTCAGGAAAATTGCCAACATGCATTTTTCCAATTTATTTTTTTTATTGTTCTTTGGCCTTTAGTTGAAGACTAGGTACATTTCCTAATTCTACTCCAATTATTCCTGTGCTATCACTTCACTGTCGAATAATAGTACTAAAAATTTAGACCAGGAAACTATTTTTAAAAACCGCGATATATTGCGGGCGTCTATTAGTACAGTATAAACATGACCAAAAGGCACTTGTCACGCCTCCAGGTGGCGAAAAGAAGATGGCAGCCGGCCTCGATCCGTCTCATGGACAACGACCAGTTCAAATTCGCCCTAATCTTGAAACCAGAATCAACTTACGTCGCCCTGGTGTTGGACTCGATCAAAAAGTTTTACATCACTACCATCAAAGGCTTCGACCCCGATCACATGTGCGTTATGACTTTGCTGTTCGAAGCCGACGAAGCTGATGTGAAGATTAACGAGAAGAATCTGTACAACTTGTCCAAACGTTTCGGAGGATACCCGGCGGGCGAGATGAATGGAGAGAGAGGATACATGTTGACATTCGTCATCGCTTACATCAGAGTAAGTAAATTGCCATCGAACTATTGGTTCTTCTGATTACAGTGTCTTGGCGTATTTGGAAGTTGGTGATTACATTCCTGAATATTTATCTATTCTTTTCAATGTAAAATAACTTTCCTACGTTAAAATTTGGGCATTTTTGTAATCTGGTTCTCTTCTTTTCGCCACTCTCTCCTATAGTAGTTTCAGAAGGGTTTTAGTGAGGATTGGAATTTATTATTTTTATAATGTTTTGTTCTCAACTATCTCTAGATGTCTATCGTTCAGACTTCTTTTAACCAAAACTTGTTTCAACCTATTCTACTCTACTATTTCCAGAGATCCATCATTAAGAGTTCTTGTAATATAACTATCATCCCACAACCTTCTGAAACTTTATGTAATTAGTTTCCAACACATTACCATTGCTAAGATTGCTTCAGGTGACATGCGTATCATGTTTCTTATAAGTCTTCTTCTCTTACTGAAAGTTCAATTAATGTTCCTTTAACAAAGCACAAATAAACAAGAAACAAAAACCACGAAGCAGGTTAAGCCTACTTGTGAGTCAGTATGAGTGGTCATCATGCAGCCTTCTTGAAATCTGTCTCAAGAGATTCAGGTTTTGTTTAAACATCTGCAATGACTATCGTTCAATGTTCATCGTAACAATCTCTTCTACTCAACTGTTTTCAGAGATTCCTCATTAGAGTTCTTGTAATATGGCTACCAACATCCCACGCCCTTCTGAGCTCAGTCTCCAAATCCTACCGTTGCTTCTGACGGCATGCGTATTATGGTCGCCATATTCCTTCTTTTTTTACTGAAAGAATTAATTTGTTGTTTCTTTAGGACCTCGGTCTACAGTATGAAGTTGTAGCCGAATCTTTTGAGACGTCAGTGCCATGGGACAGAGCTGTCACGTTAGCCAGAAACGTCAAATTCGTCATAACTGATGAATGTAAGACACTCGGCATCACGCACTTCCTGATAAATTGTCGCGTGACCCAAACCTACGATTCTGGTTGCGTTATCTACTTCTATTTGGGTTTCAATCACAGTGGATTGGGGGACCCAGTGGTGTTGCACAACAGGTGAGAGCGTGAACTGTTTAGTTTTTTTTCTGTAAATTTCAAATTGGTTGGTCTTTTTAGGCTAGAAACTCGAGCCAGGAACGAAATTGTGTCATGCGGTGGAAGCATTTCTCATCATCACGGCGTAGGCAAGTTACGTCAAAAATGGTACCCATCGACGGTATCTGACGTCGGAGTGGGACTTTATTTAGCAGCTAAAAAGCAATTAGATCCGAACAATATTTTTGCTACCAACAATTTAGTACCACCATCGAAATTGTAATTAAGTACTAAGGAAATAATATATGCCAATAAAACGTACCAAAAACTTATTTTTTGTTTTTTTTTTGTTACTAATAATGGTAATTTTAATTAAAAAAATATTGGTCACCTTCTGATACGAGGGGTAACCTCCAGACTCGCCCCAGATCTTACATAAAAAGATAAGGTTTCCTGGAGGGATACCTACTTCAATTTATTTACAGGCTAAATTTGTTCCTAAATAAAACAAAAAACAACACTTTAGGGTATATTAAGTTTCTCATTATCCAGGGTGTCTGTAAAAGGTCTTTACAAAAACATACCACATATTCCTTAGAACAAAATAAGTCGATTTAAGTAAAATTACCTTCGTTTGGGCTCCAGAGGGCCTTGAAGTTACAATTTTTAAATCGTTTTACCATATAAATTTAAAACGGCATATGCGATTTTGCTGAAATTTGGTATATTGGTAGTTTTATGTGGCAAAAAAATGGTATTAAAATTTTGTCCGATAATACATAGGTGTAGAACTTGACTTTTTAAATAATTGCACCTTTAAAAATTCTACGCCAATGGAAGAAAAAGAGTTTGAGTATGAAATTTAGATTGCGCAACTCATTTACTTTAAAAAAGGTACTCTTTATAAGACTCGATTACTCTCATGGTTTTGACGAAATTTGCATTTTAGTAATTTTAGAACATAAACAATAATTATTAAAATACAAACTTTGTCAAAACCATGAGAGTAAATCGAGTGTTATCAAGGGTACTTTTTTGTAGTAAATGAGTACCCAATCCAAATTTCATACTCAAACCCCTTTTTTGCCATTGGCGTAGAAGTTTTAAAGGTGCAATTATTTAAAAAATGTGTGGGCTGGAATAATTGGTAATTTCATTGTTGGTCCTGTCATACTTTCACGAAGATTAATTGGAGAAAATTATTTTCTACAAAATACGTTGCCAGAATTGTTAGATGATTTACCTCTCCAACTTCGGAGATATATGTGGTTTATGCAAGATGGAGCTCCACCACATTTTTCTTTAAACGTTAGAAACCACTTGAATGAACAATATCCACACAAATGGATAGTCAGAGGTAATGACGCACCTGTAAAAAGGCCACCACGTTCCCCAGACCTAACACCGATGGATTACTTTTTATGGGGACATCTGAAATCCACAGTTTACAGAGAACCTGTAGAAAATGAGGAACAACTCTGGCAACGTATTCAAGATGCAATAAACAATCTTAGAGGTGATGAAGAAGTTATGGAAAGGATACATTTTAATTTTCTTCAACGTATAAATCTTATAATCGAATTATTATCCCATTTGAATCTAATATTCGAATACTTGTTGGTTTCAATTTATTTAGATGATAGTTGGTTATGCGTGAAAATGGTGAACATTTTGAACAATTTTTGTAAAATCTCTATTTTGATTATGTTGTAAATAAATATTTTTAAACCTATACACTCTAAATTATTAAAACAGAAATTTAGCGAAAACCATGAGAGTCTTATCAGGAGTACCTTTTTTATAGTAAATGAGTTGCGCAATCTAAATTTCATACTTAAACTCCTTTTCTTCCATTGGCGTAGAATTTTTAAAGGTGCAATTATTTAAAAAATAAAGTTCTACGCCTATATATTATTATCGGACAAAATTTTATTACCATTTTTTTTGCCACATAAAACTACCAATATACCAAATTTCAGCAAAATCGCATATGCCATTTTAAATTTATATGGGAAAAACGATTTAAAAATTGTAACTTCAAGGCCCTCTGGAGCCCAAACGAAGCAACTTTGTACTAAGGTAATTTTACTTAAATCGACTTATTTTGGTCTAAGGAATATGTGGTATGTTTTTGTAAAGACCTTTTACAGACACCCTGTATAATGAGAAACTTAATATACCCTAGTGTTGTTTTTTGTTTTATTTAGGAACAAATTTAGCCCAGTCATGTTTGTTTATAGCCTTCATCTTTCCCAACCTTTAGTCCACGTCCTTTAGGATTGACGCTACGCATTTTCCAGGTTTTTGTTGGTTTTCTGATTAGTCCTTTTTCATATAGAACCCAGTTTGTTGAAGTGCGTGGGACTTTGAGTGTGTCGATATCTAAGTAACCTCGGCGTACCTTAAGGTTCGATTCTGGGATCGCTTTTGTTTATTTTGTACTATTCGTAAATTACATCAAGCAGACGATGTTAAAATTTTTTATCAGGTAGATATCTTAAATGATTGTCTTAAATTACAAAGTAATATTAATAAAATAAATAACTATGTATTTAATAAATAATCTTCCATTAAATTCTAAACAATGTAATATAGTGTCATATGCCAAAAAAGATTTTCCAATTCTCTATAACTTCGGATGGTATTATATTAAATAGGCCTGATTTTGTTATACGAACCCTAACCACTATATGTTCGGCCTTTTTATAATTTTATTTCCGTCATATATTAGGAAACTATCTTTTATTACAATATTTTCATTAGAACATATTTCAGTTATCTTATTTGTTTAACTGTTTTCCAAAGACCTTTAGAGCTATTTTTATGTTTATCTATTTTATTTTGAAAGTATTTTCTTTTTGCTTCTGAGACAAGTTTTGTTAATTTATTTCTATATTTTATAAATCTATTTTTTAATTCCAAATTTTCAGGGGTTTGTTTGTGTTTTGTAAAGTTCGTTTTTTTTTATTAATAGACGCTATGAGTCCGTCGGTAATCCATAACTTTCTTTTTACATCCTTTTTGTGTATCTTTATTTTATGAGAATTGTCCTGGACTAATTTTATTATATTTGTAAGCTCCTTTGTCATGCATTCTACATCATCTAAATTGCAGAAATAAGTCCAGTCATATGTTATCCAAAATTATAGAAAAAGTAATTAGTAAACAAATATATACATACGTATTTTCTCATAATATTGTAACCACTAAACAATCAGGTTTTCGAAAGGGGTTTAGTACTACAACATTACTCTTAGATTTAACAGATAACATTATAAGATCAATGGATGAAGGAAAAGCTACAATAGTTACTCTGCTTGACTTTTCTAAAGCGTTTGACACTATAGATCATCAGCTTCTTTGTGCCAAACTCAAATATTTTGGTTTCGATGAAACCTCACTAAGATTTTTCAAATTTTATTTAAGTAACCGCTACCAAAAAGTAACGTTAGAGAAATCATCTAACTTTATGTGTGTAACATCAGGAGTACCCCAAGGCTCTGTTCTTGGTCCCCTTTTGTTTTCCATATATATTTCAGACCTTTATAAATTATTGGAGCATGTAAATATACTCTTTTGCTGACGACACGCAACTATATTATTCCTTTGACCCATGTGAAGTAGATATAGCCTCGCAAAACATGAATTCAGATCTAAATGCAGTATATACATTTTCTATGAATCATAACCTTAAACTAAATGCCAGTAAATGTCATACAATATTATTTTGTCCTAAAAATATAGAACATAATGTGCAACAGAACCTTAAGTTATTCATTCAAAATGAACCTCTAAAATCTTGTAGAAGTGCCAAAAACTTAGGCATTATTTATGACTGCAAATTAAGGTTTCAGGACTATGTTTCGCTCCTAGTCAAAAAATCGTATCTGGTTATTTGTCAATTATACAGGAATCGAGATATTTTGAGTTTCAAATTACGTAAGTTGCCTTGTGAAAGTCTTGTATTGTTCATCCTAAATTATGGACTTTTAATTTACTATCCTTGTTTGGATCAAATAACCAAATACAGACTACAAAAGATTCAAAATTGTTGTTGTCGTTTTGTATTTGGAATCAGAAAGTATGATAGAATATCAAATAAAATTAAAGAACTTTGCTGGCTCAATATAGGAAATTTATTTAAATATCAGATGACGGTATTTCAAATTCTTTTAACCTCAACTCCCATATACTTAAAAAATAAATTGATGTATCGGAAAGATCTGCACAGTTTACATTTGAGATATCCACACAACTTAACGATTCCGAATTACCGATTATCATTTTTCAAAAGATCTTTCACATATAACGCCATTTCAATATATAACAGTCTACCTAGGGAAATTAGGACATGTTCTCTGACATTTTTAAAACAAAATTATAAAACGTTGCTATTAGTTGAGCAATGAATACAGTGCTAACGTTAATATATTATTAATTTCAAATATTTTTCCTTATTTAATTGTATTTTAAGTTCCATTGATTTCAGTTTAGATTAAATACAGGGTTAACATTTTTTAATCATAAATTAATTGTATATTAAATTTCTTATTTTTTTTATATTGTAAATGATGGATACCTTTTGATTATTTTAAATTTATATTTATGTTGAGGTTAAGTTGAGTATCGCAAGCTAGACTTCGCCTCATGATGTTTATGTGCATTGTATATTACAAGCAAATAAAGGCAATTTATTATTATATTATTATTATTATTATGTCTGCAACGTATCCTTAATTTTATTGTCATATGTATATATTTTTGTACGTTCAGGTGTTTTCATTTGTTTTTTATTTGGAAGAGCAATGAAGGTAGCTTTATGATCAGTTACATTAAGGTCTAGTACCGCTGATATAAAACTGTTATCCATATTTTTAATTCCCTTCACAAATATGTGATCTAGACATGTTCTCGATTCACCCTGAATTTGAGTACTTTTATTTATGGCAGATACAAAATCATTTCCAAAGACAGTCTAGGTATTCAGATGAAACTTCATTTTCAACATTAATATCAATATTAATATCTCCCGCTAAAATGTGATATTTAGCTGGAATATTTTTAGAATCATCAAGGTAGTTTCTTAAGCCTTCAATGAAGTAGATTTCATCTGTTGAGGGTGATCTGTATAGAATAGTAATTAGGGTTGGGTTATCGTTTTTATTAAAAAATTAATTTGTATTGATTTAAATATATTAATAGGGATAATTTTACACGAATATATTAACGATTTCTTAATAAAAGCAACAACTCCATCGTTTCTATTTACATCGCCTTCATTATGTTGAAATTGGGCAACTGCTCGCAGAAAAAATAAAAAAAATCAAAATTTTCAGAAAACCTTTAAGAGACTTCCTAATTCAATAGTTTTATTACCAGCGGACTCTAAAGAAATAAAAAATTTGATTTGCGAACTAAAAAATAAAAAATCTACGGGAATAGATGAAATCAAAGCGGAAACTATTAAGTTGCTCTCTAACTACATTATCGAACCATTACAATACATTATAAATAAATGTTTTCAAAATGGAATATGGCCAGAGGCATTCAAAAAAACCATGGTAGTTCCTATTTTTAAAAAAGGTGATAGAACAATAGTTACTAATTATCGACCAATTTCACTTGTGACTAACTTCTCAAAGATCTTTGAGAAATTATTAAAAAAAAGGGTAATGTCTTTTATGGATAGGTATGGGTTACTCTCGCCTCGGCAGTTTGGATTTAAAGAAAATACTTCCACAGAAGATGCTTTACTCGTCCTAACCAACAAGATTCACGATGCCTTAGAAAAAGGGAGGCCGTGTCTGTGTATATTTATTGATTTGGCAAAGGCTTTCGATACAGTTAGTCACTCATTACTATTAGAAACATTAGAAGAGGTTGGAATAAGAGGAAATTGCTTTGCCCTTTTGCAAAGTTATTTACAAAATAGAACTCAAATGGTAAAATTGGAAAATGAAATTAGTGATGAAAGAAAAATAGCTTATGGAGTTCCTCAAGGGACTGTATTGGGGCCTGTACTTTTTAATTTATACGTAAATAATATATTTTCCCTAAGAAATGTGGGCGATATCGTAGGCTACGCTGATGATACAGCTATTTTCTTTGAAGCCGACACATGGTCAGAATTAAAAGACAAAGCAGAAAACGGCTTCCGCATTATAAAAAATTATAAAAAATTTGACTACAGGCTCCTAACTATTAATATGGATAAAACCTTCTTTTTACCCTTTAGCTGCAACAAAGCTGGTCGTTGTACCTTTCAACATCTTATCAATGATACCTCCAATAACAAAATAACTTCCGTATCGCAGATAAAATACTTAGGAATCTTTATAGATGCACACCTTAAATGGGATATCCATGTTAATTATGTAATTAAAAAACTGCAAACAATCTTATATAAATTTAAACAGTTAAATAAATGCTTGCCACTAAATTTGATGAAATCTTTATATCTCTCCCTAGTGGAAAGTCACTTGCGTTACGGAATAATCATATGGGGCGGAACTCTACGAGTACATTTAAATTCGTTGGAGATAATACAAAAAAGATTTTTAAAATTAATTATGTCTAAAAAATCTATTTACCCATCTGATCTTCTCTATAAAGAATGCCAAATCATGGACTTAAGACAGTTATTTTATTGGTCCAATACTAAATTTTACTCCTCCCAAAATAAAGAATTTTCTGAACACTCCCACAATACTAGGCAAAAAATGATTACAGTTTTACCCCTAGTAAAAAAATCCATTTCACAAAGATCCTACTCATACACCGCAAAAATTTTTTATAATAGTCTTCCAAATAATCTAAAAAATAAAACTATATTTAAAAAGGAACTAAAAACATATATACTGGCAACTGACCGAAATAAAATTAGTGAGATATTGGAATCTCAATTAAAGTACCTGTTTACGTATCACCATTTTACTCATCTTTTTACTGATATTTATACTTATAATTTTTACTTATATTTTTTTATTATTGTGAAAAATATTGTTCTATAATCCTCTCAAGTGCATAGTTAATTCTATATATAGGTTTATATTTTTTCTCTTAGTATTTAAGTATTTTAATAATTTTTTTAGTACCATGTTTTTTCTTATATCAAAACAAGTGTCAACACTTATTGATTATTCTTTATTTCTTGATTTTTTTGTATTTTTATGCATTTACTATAATTTGTATTCATTATGGAAATAAAGTTATTTATTATTATTATTATATATGATATCATAACCAGGTAAATCAAATAATGAGCATGAGGTAATTTTTAGGGTCTCACTTAGACATATGCAATCGACATCAAATTCGATTTGACTTAAGTGAATCTTTAATTCATCTAAATTTTTGTATATACTTCTAATATTTTGATGGATTAGTTTAAAATTTAATTTTTTGTCATAATCATGTTGTATCAAATTGTTCAATTGCGGAATTTCTGAAATTTTTTTGTATTTACTGGAGAATAATTTATATCACGTATATATGGGTTCATTTTATCAATAAAATTTATTTCTTACAGCCATAACAAAACACACTAACAATAATTTAATAAAAAATGAGTATGAGAATACGACACTCAAATAATTTTTGGAAGATAAGTAGTTAAAACCTACGACCTAGTAAGGAGCAGACAAATTGCACAAACACTATTGACAATAATCTTTATTACAATTTTTAACTAGATTTCATTATAAAATATTTTTGAGAACTGTGACTGGTTTGTCTTGTCACTCTTCTATTAAGTCCTTCTTCAGTATCCGAGGGATCAGTATATTTCCGATTATCAGAATATTGGGCTTTGTTTGGAATTTTGGTTATTGCGGAAATAATGTCTTTATCTGAAATTTTCTGTAATTCATTAGCAGTGAATGGTTTGCTATTGACAATCAATATATTCTTGATATACGCTTCCTGTTTGTTTATTCTGGCTAGTTTTTTATGTTTATATAAAACTTTACGATCCTGGTAGTCTTCCTGAATATAATCCCTTGATATAAAGATTCCTGAATCTTTAAGGCGCGCCTAATTTTCTAGTATAGTTGTTGTTAGTTTATAATGAATTAGTTCTAGGACCACAGGTCTTGGGTTTTCGGTTTTCTCTTTTACCATACCTATACGGTATATATCCCTTTGATCATGAAACTTGCATTCTATATCAAGACGGGTGTTTATTAATTCAAGTATATCATTGATATCTTGTAGTTCACCTCATTATCATTTTTCTTCAAACCTTAAAGAACCAAATTGTATTTTTTCAGTTTTCTTTCAAAGTTTTATTTTTTAAATTATTCAGTGCCCTTTTAAGTTCATTGCTTTCCTTTCTCAATACTTCAATATCACTGTTTAGTTCTTTTCTTAATATTACAACTTCATTTTTTATATCAACATTTTGTTTTTTTATTTCCTCATTACTTATTACTAAATTGTTTAATAGTTTTAATAAATCTGCGTTTGTAACGGTCGTTTCATTTATATCGACCATTTATATTAAAAAGATTAAATTTCATTTTAATTTAGTTTGTCCAGTTGATGTTTTATACGACAGAGGCAAAAAAAGTTGTTTTTAATTTTTAATTGTACTTTTATTCTATTTAGATGCAATTTCTGCAGTTAATTTCACTATTTCCTTCAATTAGTTATTATATTTAGATAGTATATGTCTTTTTAAAATTTCCACTTGACTTTTACCCATTAATTTTAAAACATTTAACAGAGCACATTTAAACGTACGTGTCTACGATACGATGGTTATAAGTTGTTGAAAGTGTGACGGTATCTTTGTGACAGTTTCTAACGTAATTTTTTTTATTCGTTATTGAAAATGGGTCGCGGTAAAGCAATTCCAAAAAAAATTAGGGATTTGATCATAAATATAAACATAAACATAAGCTTCCTAATAAATATCTGAAATAAAATTATGAAAAGGCCGAACATATAGTGGTTAGGGCTCGAAGATCTTCGTGTAAAGTTAGATAGAAAACTTATTTTTAATGACGTGGTAAACGCATCATTCAGAAATTTGGGATTTATCATTCATTACTTCATTAGGCATGCAGATGACCTCAATTGTATCGAAACCATGAATATATTGTACAATTCGTTCGTCAAATCAAAATTAGGGGTCCATAACACTTTAGTGTCACAAAAAGTAAGCTATTTAGAAAAAAAATAAAACCATTTTGAATGAGGTAGAGAGTAATTATTTACAAAAAAGTGCGGATTTCGTCAAAATATTACCATTTTTTCTAACCTCAATTTTTTTATTTTTTTATAACAGTGAATTGTGGGCTGAGTTCAAGTGAGAGTTTTGCAAAAAATTTGTCAACACCCAAAAATAACTAGTTTCTATAGTAAATTTTTGCAGTATTTTTCCAGTAAAATATAATGAAAAATTGAAGTGATCAAAACCCATATATTTTGTTTGGAAAAATGCAGTGTGTCTACCTAAATAGAATTAAACAGCATTAAAAAATGCTTTTGTCTTGAAATGTACCACCCCAAACATGTTTTCGTATATTTAAAAAATGTAAATTAATAAAAAAGATTGATAATAATAATTATAAATCTTTTTAGCTTTATGTTAATCGAAATGTCATTCATCCACTGGCGTTTATGAGATGTTCAATGATACATATATTATAGATTGCTCACCCAACTATAAAAAAATTATGAAAAGCTGGTTGCAATGTGCCTTTCCTAGTGCTCACTAAATAGAGCCGTTCTAGCCCAAATGTGTTAAAATAAAATTTCAGCATTTTAATCTTTAGAAAAAGATAATAATTAAAGTTTTACTTCAAGACATGTCATTATGTATTTGGAAAGTTGAGTTTTCATGTAGTTAAATAATATTAAGAGATCTAAACAATTTTTATAACAGATGGTTATAAATAATTTTAGACTACTATTTCAGAAACAATTCTACATAAAATACATAATTGTAATATGTAATACAATTTTGAAAAGGTAATGTAAACAATTTTGATATGAGGTATGAACAACTTTGGTAAGAGTTGTAATTGGACACTTATCTATTATTCTGAATAATGTTTAATGGTAATGTCACTAAAAAAATTTACAAAAAATCACTGGATTTTTAATATTTTAAAGTTTGTTACAATCTCTTTTGACAGTAATTGCAATGTATTATTTATGATTTGTTTATTTTAATAATAAATGAGAAATAGTTAATAAATTGTAAAGAGGGCCGTGATATTTTTGTCAAATTGGATATTCTTATTTCATAACATTCTACATTAGTTTTAATCAACAGAATAAACCATTATCTGTAAAATTATATTTATATAAAATGGTCATTTAAATATGTAAAAATCTTAATGACAAGAAAACACTAAAGATTCTAATTTTTCTGTAAATGATTTCTTTACAACTAAGTGCTCAAAATTGATACAAGCTAGATAAAAAGAAAACTTTGCCCAGTGAAATACGCTTTTCGTCGTCTGATTTACTTATGGATAAGCAATCTTTGTAATTATGTATATCATTGGGTGTGAGGCATAATTGTGCTCTGTGGAAATTTATAAAATTTCTTTACTATCGAATGAAATCCAGGTTTCTAAAGTGATGTGTTTGTACATCCACGGATGCAACAAGTTTTTTCGATATTGATATTACGAAAATAATTCGACTTCATTTTATTAATAATTATTAAACAATAAATGCCGTATAAAACATTAATAAATACACCCCAAAAAGTTCACATTTTTGTCACCAGTTAGCGTTAAAGTCATGACGCACGGTCCCTATATGACTACTATTTATGAGGTTTCTAACACAAGTTTTGCCACGAAACAGGCCGTCAGGGTTAGTCTTATCCAATAAATTACTCAAAACTTATCAAAGAACTTTGTAAAATTAATTAAAAATTATAAATTAACTTACCCAAGTAATTAATGCTGAAAGTCCTTGCAGTTTGTTATTATACCATTACGGCCATATGCCAAAAAAATTACAAAAATAAAACTATACCTATTTACAGTATTTACACACGCGCACAAAGTTGCTTGATATACTAGTTTTATAGTCTCCGATAAATGAAGTCCATTCTTCTTTCTTTTTTGGTTGCAAAGTATTCAATTACTTTATTATTAAAATTTTCAATTCCATTTACAAAATATTTTTCTGCGGACAACATACTTTTACATACCACTAAGTCTTTCTTCCTTCATTGTATTTATGAGGAATTTTTTAATCCGTTTAAGCATTGAAAAACAGCGCTCTGTTTCAGATGTTGACATAGGTATTGTTACACAGGTTTTTGGTATCGCAATTTATTTCAACTAAACTTTAACAACATTATGCAACTGATAACATTAACATGTAACGTCTATCATAAAACTGAAAACTAAAGTCAGGATCATCCTTATATAGTTTACTTGACCCTTCTCGAACTGTCGTCTAGAATATTCTTGGTAATGACATTTCGAGACATTTCTGGACTATTCTATCTTCTTTTACTTATTACGACCGCAGCACACTGTAGAGCGATGAGTAACATTCCACTTCTTTTTCTATTCGTTCGTTTCCTATACCAACCGCAGGCTACTGCAGGGTGAAACAGTATTGTTATCAAAATACCTAAAAGTTTAAGAGTTTCCTGAAATGTACAATTTAAACCTTACTTAATTCGTCTCTCTGATACAGTACTTGTAATTCATTTTAAGCATATTAATGTCTAAAAATTAAAATTGTATACATGTTTCATTGAGGAATGATTCGGGAAACTGATGCCTATTGACCGAAAACTTCTCCGACATAAATAAATTAGAAGCGACCAAATGCCCAGAGAAGTTGAACCTTGTTTTTATTTGCAATAAAACGGCATCGCATATTTCTAAGGCTTCGCGTTTTCTGCTGCTCTCTTCAATTCGTGCTTTTTTTCTTATTGGTTCGCCAGTTTCTCCTTGTGACGTGTTTATTTCTCCTTGAATATTGTCAATAATGCTATCTATTTGCTCCCGTATACTTTGAATTGCTGCTTCGAAATTATCCAAATCTTTCTTAACCTTAACAGAATCTGAGCATACTTTTTGTAATTGGTTAAAAATAATTTCCACGTGAGGCATTATGTGATGAAAAATACTTAACCAAAATATAAAATTTTTATCCTGAAGTTTTAATTTGTACCCACTTGCTTGATTAATAGACGACGAATCGCGTGAAGTACTTTCTATAATGTCCACAACTGTAATGAGATCTTTTCTATTCTCATAAACAGTATGAACACCTCGGGATTGAAAATTCCAACGTGTTTGGAAAGATCTTGGCAATTAACTACCTCATCCAAAATGTTTGTTCTTTGAGGAGACGTGGAAAAGAAAGCACAAACCAGATAAATTAGAAAAAAATATTCTAGCCTGCTTATTGACAGAACATGCACTTGCCATAACTAAATTCATCTGGTGTGCATATCAATGAACGTAATTTGCAAGAGGATATGTTTGTTTAATAATTTGTTGCACACCATTTAATCCACCACTCATTACAGACGCGCCCTCATAGCTTTGAGCAATTATTTTATTTGGACTATGTTTTAATAATGGATGTAAAACATTTAAAATGCATTCAGCGATTGATTTGGTGTCGTGTCCATCGAGCATGTAAAACCTCCAAAATCTATCAACTGGTCGTCCTTTACACAAATATCTGAAAACTATAACTAATTGAAATTCACCAGCAACGTCCGTCGTTTCATCGGCAATCACTGCAACAAAAGGAGAATGTTCTATTTCTTTCCTAACTTCTTCTTGATAAACATCTAACACGCACTCAAGAAGTTCATTTTGGGTTGTTTTTGAGGTACCTTTGAAAGCCTTTGAACTTTGAATATGAACCTTTAAGTCGTTGTCTATCTAATTCGGCGCTAAAATTCACCAGCTTCTTAAATATGTCTCTATTTTCCGAATTATCTTTCTCATCGTGACCCCTTAAAGCTAACTCAGAAGCTCCACAAAACCTTATACAATTTATAATTTGCTTTAAAACATATCGATTCTTATCCACTTGTTGATTATGTTTAATTAGAGCATCACGATAAGCCGAATTTAACTGGGTTTTTATATTTAACTTACCAATCATGGAAAATCTAAAAACATTCATGTGCACTTTAGATTTTTGATGGGATTTCATTTTATCCCATATATGGACAAGATCGTCTGTGCCTTTTTTGATCAAATCTCGTCACCTCCAAACAAAACACATACAAAACAAAACAGTTTATTAGTTTCTTCGCAACCCCACAACCAATTATTTTTATTATAGATATTTTTATTAAATTTACGACACCGCGATTTTTGCCCACTTCCACTTTGTTTTTCAATTTTTAAATCGGGAATTGGCTAGCCTAATTTTTTAATTTGTAGTTTTTCTTCTAGCGAAAACCCACTAAAAGTTTTTAAGACGCCAGTTTTATTCATTGTCACAATAAATTAAAAACTAGGAAATAAGATATTTAAACAAGTTTATCAAAAACAAAAAGACACACATTAACGTCACTAATAATAATTCGTAACGTAACGAAAAACTTAAAAGCGCGTAAAGAAATTCGGTTAATTCAGTGAACAATCGACATTATCGAGAAACCGCGATTATTTGAACAGCTATCGGCGCTGTGCCTGGCACATTCCTTGATTTTACCGTTTAAATACATGTAAAATGTCCCCATCTCTGTTGCTCACATAGGCTGCTGGTAAAATCTCTCTCTCTCTCTCTCTCTCTCTCTCTCTCTCTCTCTCTCTCTCTCTCTCTCTCCTAGTGCCAGCTGAGAAATGGCTCCGGTACGCGGCAAGAGCTTGGAGATTTATGCAGCGCCGAGGTTGCCACATTTCAAATAATTTTTGAATATAAAAAGAAATGCATAAAATAAAATAAAAATATGATAATAGTCCAGAAACTGAAGGGTCAAACCTGTAGAAAATTCGCTGATGAGTTCCCACATAGCGCAATTTTTAGGTCATCGCAGGTGTTTTTAAACGAGAAAATCCTTAACGCGTTCTTGGTACCGGAAGGGGCTGAAAATGGACCCCTTAAACCTGGAAAATGGGTTTCCCGCTAATATCTGACTGAATATGCCAATTAGAGAATTTTTGTTCAGACAAAAAATGAAGATCAGCTCATTCTCTACAAAAATAGCCCTTATCATTTTCTTCAATTTAATAGTTTTCGAGATAATGGCACTCAAAAGTCCCCTCATTTTAGCTGCTGCTCTACCTGCAGGAATTCCGCTTTCTATGAATTAACGTGTAAGCGGGCGGACGAATTGTTCCATATCTCGGGAAAAAATTGATATTTTTCGATGATTCAAAGTTCATCGCAATGGGAAAACCCGTAGCTACAATTCCATGTGATTTGAAGTCAGTTCGTATTTGCCAAAAGTATTTAAAAAAGCGGTCAAAGTTTTTTCAACAATATTTAGAGACTGCTTCATTAATTTATTCATATTTTCTTTAAAAATAGTTATTTATTCTAATTTTGCCTTTATAATGGGACCTTGGGGGGTCTTGAATGATCTCAGAATTTTTTTTGTAATACTTTTCTTGCGTTTTAATACAAAATTGATTTATTTATTTACATGTTTTAGCCGATTTCGAAGTTCCATAGAATCTTCGGAACAAGCGCGAATTATAATCGTATGATCCGTTATATTGATTTCCAATGCACATCATTTTAAAGCTTAGATGGTCTACTTTTCGAATATGTTTTTTAATTTTTAATAGTCTAATAATTTTCAAGAAATGAGGAAAATTGATCACACGAATGAAAACCAGCCTTTTTTTGTTAAACCATTTCTTGTTCCCCGCTCTTTATTTTTTGAGGAATAACAACTAGATCAAAGTAAAGCTTGTATTCTAACCTTTCCATTGATATAAGTCAATCCCCATATCCGTTCTTGGTTCTAAAAAGGTTGTTTCAATTATATACTTCATTTTTACGCTCCCCCTCTGAGATCCATGATATTGTATACAGTATGTCGCTAATGTATGGAATAAATTCATTATAATGGAAGTAGTTGGTTTTTCGAAAAAATGCTCGGACAGGTCAATTTTGTTTACTCAAAGCGCAATTTTTTAAATAGAATTCAATTTTCCCCCACCTCCCATTTTTGGGCAGTGACGTCATTGACAATTTTTTTAAATAGTAACCCCAATTTTTTTTTCTTGATTTTAATAGATCTTGCAATTTTCTACTCGGAAACATAATATTTGAAATATCTGACATAATATTTTTTTTTTAATAAAAGTCATTTAAAGATCAGGTACATAAATTTTATTTTATTTTGAAACACAATAAATAAATAAAAGATTATTTGTAATTAAGTGCTTCATCTAAAATAATAATAATAAAAATAATAATAATAAAAAGAATTTAATGACAATTTCACAAATTCTTTTTTATTATTATTATTATTAATAATATTATTATTTTGTTTAATTAAGCACTTAATAACAAATAATTATCTTTTATTCATTTATTGTGTTCTCAAAATAAAATAAAATTTATGTGTCTGATCTTTAAATTACTTTTATTCAAAAAAAATTGTTATGTAAGATATTTCAAATATTATGTTTCCGAGTAGGAAATTGCAAGATCTAACAAAATCAAGAAAAAAAAATTGGGGGTACTATTTAAAAAAATTGTCAATGACGTCACTGCCCAAAAATGGGAGGTGGGGGAAAATTGAATTGTATTTAAAAAATTGCGCTTTGAGTAAACAAAATTGACCTGTCCGAGCATTTTTTCGAAAAACCAACTACTTCCATTATAATGAATTTATTCCATACATTAGCGACATACTGTATAATCTAACATCGTGTACCCACGCGGCGATAGTTGCCTCCATGTGTTTGTATACAATCTCTGTTTTGGAGTCGTCGGCTTGACCGGATTATTGATGTACTGTTGATATTTTTTCATTATCTGTTTTGAATTATTTATTTAAAATAAAATAAATATTTTTCATTAAATTAATTCAGTTATAAAAAAAAGAAGTGTTTAAAGTGAGAAATTTTCACGTTATTCTTGTCTACAAGAAAGAGTCTTCAAGGATTTTTTTGTTGGAAGCAGAAAATAAGGTTTGTTTTATTTTGTCTCAACTTTAAAAACTTGGTGTAATTGTTCTAACGGTTGGATCATCTTTTTTTTGTAGCTCTTGGTGTTGTTGAAATGGAAGCGGATTCCGTTCCAGAATGCTTTTTTTGTAAGGAGGGGGTCCTGGACTTTCAACTACTTGTCCACAAACAAAACTGCAATAAAACTAGAATGCTTGCCCCCTACCGCTGAAGCTGCTAGGCAGCACTTTTATAGGGTATATTTACGAGTACAGAATTGGCTGGGGAATGAACTGTCACCAGAGGAATGGGGCTGGAAACGTGCAGGGGAAATGCTATTACCGGTCCAGACCACACATGATCCGGCCCCACCGGAACTCTTGAAGATGATTTTTTGTCAGTTTAAGAAAGGCTGCGAGAAGAATTGTTCATGTTTGAAAGCAAGTCTGAAATGCTCGTCCATCTGTGGTTCGTGTCAGTTGACACAATGTTCAAATTATAAAAGAAATGAAGGTATATTCCCGGAAGAATTAGAGGTGGAAGTAGAAATAGAAATGAAAGAAGAGACAGAAGGGTTGCAAAGCGAGGAGGCAGAAATACAGCTGGAGGAAGAGAGAAAAAGGACGACAGGGGGAAGGGTAGAAATGGAACAAGAGGGAGCAGGCGACGGGAATACCGTTGACGATGAAGAATATGTATTTGGTTCTGATGACTTGGAGTGGTTGACCACACCCTAAAGGTTGTTATGTATGTTTTATATCCAACCAATTCTTTCAAATAAATGTAATTTTTCAAAGACTTGCGTATTTTATCCGAAATCCTGCACCCATATTATTCCGAAAAAAGTTTGCCAAAAAATCGCAAAAATGCGAAAAATGATTAGAATGGTTGTATGGTGAATATTCACCACGCTCTAAAAGTTGTCATTTGCTTTTAGCCAAAACAACGGGATTCAAGACCTTGGCACAAGGAAAAATAATTTTTTGCAATTTTCTGGTAAATTTGCAACTCTAATTGCACAGAACATTCGCTAATACAATTGAGAGAGCCCAAGAGCTACTTTGCAAAAAAAAAATCAGGTGAAATCCGCCAGTAATTATCGAATAATCGATTATTTCCGAGATTAACTGTAAACAACAAAAATAACAGAGAAGATAAATCTACGGACGAAAAAAAGAAAAAAGATAATTAGAAAAAATTCTACACCTGGGCAACTATAATACCAGAAACCGGATTCATAGCAAATAAAGAATAAGAAAAATAGTAGGTACAAGAAACAGTCTACAAAAAAAGAATATATATCACTGAAAAAAAAAATTAAATTCAAATGGACTCGTACATAAGGGATGTGAATTATGAACCATTTAATACTTTAGAGTTAAATATTCAAAATGATTTAAATGAATTTAACAAAGTAAATTCAAATGGAATGTTTAGAGTTTTTCATCAAAATATATGCAGCATTAACAAAAATCTAGACGACTTAGAAATACATTTTGCACAACTTAATTATAATTATGACAGCATAGTTTTGACGGAAACTCTAAATATTCCAGATCCTAATTTGTTTCGTCTAAATGGGTATATATTAATATATACTAAAGGTAATATTAACAGAAATGATGGTGCCATACTTTATATTAAAGAAAATTTTACTTTTACACACAAAATTATCATTTATAAATAAATACACGCGAATCCAAGGTAAATCAAAAAGTTGTATTGAACATATTTTCTTTTCTACCCAAAAAAAATAATATTTATGATTGTTATGCAATTGTATTTGATACACGCATTACGAACCATAAGGCTACTATAGCTTTTTTACCAGTAAACAGAAATTATTTTTTAAACGAAAACAAAAAAATTAATAAAAAACATTAATTACAAAAATTTCATTAATAAGGACTGGACACATTATTATAATATTATTAACACAAAAGATCAAATCCGTTATCTCACACAAACAATTAATAATTTAACTGACAAAAACTAAATTAATTTGTAGAAAAGAATGGATAACAAAAGGCCTAATAAATTCAATAAAACAGAGAAATAAATTACACAAACAACACAAAGATGACCCAAAAAATATGACAAAAAAATAGATAGGTACAATGCCCAGACAACACACCAAATCCCAGAGATATCCACAGAATATCTTTTGTGGATATCCAATATATCCACAGGATATCAGAAATATTCCGTGGATCTAATATGGATATCCAAATATCCGTCTATATCCAGAATATAGAAGATATCCTAATGGATATTCAGCAAAATATCTAATGGGTATCTTCCAGAAAATACAAGAAATCCCAGAGATATCCACAGAATATATTTTGTGGATATTCAATATATCCAATATGGATATCCAACCAAATGTCCGTCTATATCCCAGGATATAGAAGATATTCGGATATTCAGCAAAATATTTTATGGGTATCTTTAGTAGAGGTTCATAAGTGACCAATGATTATTGAACAACATCGAAAGGAAATAGCAGAGATAAATAGTTATTTTCCTAACAAGTGCGGAAAGTGTTACTTTCCCGCACGCGACTGCAGTTGGCCCGAACGACGCGAAGCGGAGTTCGGGCAAGCGGTCATGCGCGGGAAAGACACTTTACGCATGAGTTAGGAACATTATTTTTTCTACGACCGTATATACAAAAAAGTAGGAAAAATTATTTTTGTAAAATTATTTTATTTCAACATATACAAATCTTTAAATAAAAACAACTAATTATTATGGATATTAATGTTAAATACACAATTTGTAGCATTTTGTAAATTATGTAAAATTGCCGGTACAGAGGAATTAGTTGGTGTGCTCGAAAACCAACATTTTTTTGTTTTAGAAATGACGTTAACTTATGGAACTGGCTTATATCCAAATTTTGTTTTATTTTTACTAAACTTTTCACCATCGAATAGCGAGACCATAAAGTATTAGATTTCAAAAACTTACTTAGGTGCGAAAAATACGCCAGAAACACCTCTTCTTTGTAGGTTTTTACCCCTTCCTGTTTACATCATGTGACAAAATGGTCGTATTGTTTTTCATATCTTCCTCGTGATTTGGCAGGTAACACCTCCAAATGTGCTTTAATTTGCAGCTTTTAAAATGGCTTCGGGCAGCTCTTCATCCGATGAATCCATTATTTCTTTAATTTATTTTAATTCAGTTGACGCTTCAACAAACAACTTTGACGTTTTTGTAACAATAACACGCCTTGGTTACCATATAGCAACCATATCAAGCCATACATGTCACAGCCTAGTCTGACTTTTAAAAATATGCAGAAGGTACCTATATAAAAATATCTCTATTATTCAAGTTTTCCAAAAAATTAAAATTATAACAAAAAGCAAGAAAAAAGTAAATTTTATTAAATGGAATAGTTAGAAAATACTAAATTACCTATTGTAACAATAGTTATAACATTCGAGGTAAAAAAACTATACAATAGGTAAGGCCAAATGTTCATAATTTTACTTTCCCGCACTAGTGCGGGAAAGTGATTTTTTCCCGCACTAGTGCGGGAAAGTGACACTTTCAAAACTAAAATGCGTGCGGGAAAGTGGGTAAAAATACACGGTCGTAGAAAAAAATATTTTCAACACTCTGCCTTTGATTTTGCCCACTAAGGAGAAAGTCATCCTTATTACGACTCTTCAGCAATAAATGGAAATTCTCGACTCCAGTCTCTAATGAAGTCTGATTAGGACACAAATTTCGATCGAACTCAATTACGGCGGGTCGAGCTTGAGTAGATGCGATAGTGGTATCGCCATCTATACTTAGTAAGCAGAATCAAATAACATCTAGTGGATATCCACGATGGTTTGCGTTCGCGCCTAGACTTTGATATATTTAGTGGATGTTCATGGGATATTGAATACACCTTAAAAAAATTAATTTTAAATACAAACAAAAAATTAGAGGTACCTACACCTACTTACCTTTGCGTATAGTTAGGCACTAAAACTGATACAGATAGTTTAGTTATATTGCACTATATAAAAACACAGGAACAACCATCTCTTGTCTTGGCCAACTGAAACATAACTGGGCTAATGGAACCTCCACAAGTTCGTAACGTTAACACCGGACAAGGGTTTGTAGGATTTTTCTGTAAAAACGTGCCGCAAGATGCTGAATCCCGACCGTCTGTATACTGGGTGAATCGTCAAATTCATCCTTGGCGATGAGAATTTTTTTTGCGTTATTTTAAATTTTACAGGGTGCACCAAACAAAACTACAAATCATAATAAAATAATTATTTTACTATTTTTTATTTAAGTAGGTACGTACCTATTGTAATTGTGTCTTAAATATTGTAATATTGAAAAATACGATTTTTATTTCAGGGTAGCTCAAAGTATTTTGATTATATATTTTAATAGAGATAATATGGATTGGATCAGTTACGATTGTGGTAAATAATTTAAAAGCATCCGAATGCCGAAAAAAGTATCCGGTATCCGGATACTTACAAATTTGTCACGGATACGGATACCGGATACAAAATTTAAAAAGTACCCGGATACAGCTTTCGGATACACATAATGTATCCGGATACTGTGTCCGGATACAGCTCTCTACTCTGCTACTTATTATACTGTAGTTATTAGTTATTCGTGTTGTTAATTGTATTGTTGGGTTTCATTAGTGTAGTTAGTTATTCGTGTTGTTAATTATTGTATTGTTAGGGTTCATTATCGTGCCGTGTAATTTTTATAAACTATATTTTGAGAGAACAATTAAAATGGATTCCCGAAAGGGTTCAAAATTATTCGGCAGTGTATACAGCACAATGAATTAAGGCTTAGATTTGCTATATCGAAAGCAGTTGCTCATAGAAAAAAAGAAAATAAACCGTTTGACAAAAAAGTTGAGTTATTAAAAAAAGATATTAATAACTCAATTCGTCATGTATTTGGTGAACACAAAGAATGCCAAAAACTTGGATATTTTTGTAGAAGAATATAAACCGATGGGACAGTACTTAGTGACTTAAAATTGACTGATTTATATGAAAACCTAAATTCTTATAAAAATTACTTAGTTAAACATGCAACTAGTCTAATATATGATTTGGACAATAATTTAGTAGAATCCTTTAATTCAATTATTACAAAATTTATTGGGAGCAAAAGGATCCACTATGGTCACAGAAGGTCTTATCAAGCAAGATTTTTTACTGCCGTGGTAAACAAAAATATAAGAAAGCCTCTTTAAACACTGAGAACTTGCCTTGGAAGAAAAGTTGGCTAGTTCGGCAAGACCTTCGAATTTAAAGAACGAAGGAAAATAATCAGAAAGAAAAAGCGAATACAAAAAATAAATAAGACTGATAACGACAAAAGATATGGACAATTTTGCCAAAAGCCAGATCTTCGTGAAGAAGATTTAATAAAAAAATGATTTTTTAAATTCGTTAAAAAAAGTGATGAAGAAATCGAATTTCTTCAGCAAGAAACAATTGGCCAAAGCGACAACGATTTATGGTATATCGGAAGGAGAAAAAGACTAACTGCTTCGAATTTTAGGGAAGTGTGCAATAGACAGAAATCCACAAGTTGCAAAGCATTAGTCATGTCAAAGATTCTGTATCCTAAACCATTTATTCAGCAGCTACTGAATGGCAGAAAGCTAAGGAACAAGAAGCAATTGAAGAGTTGAAAAAAACCATGCGCAACATAAATATTGAACCTGCTGGTTTATTTATTGACAAAATATTACCATTTTTGGCTGCCACACCTGACGGCTTGGTAGGAGAAAGGGGAATTGTGGAAATAAAGTGTCCATATTCGGCTTAAAATATGACACCCTCTGAAGCCATAAAAACTAAAAAAATTACAATATTTTCCCAGGGTGGAGATATTAATAAAAAACATAAGTGGTTCCATCAAATTCAACCTCATGACGGGCAGATCATATTGCGTATTGGCTTGTTGGACACTTCATGGAATAAAAACTGCCACAATATTTCGAGATGACCAATTTTGGCAAAACGTCATTGAAGAAAAGTTGGTTCAGTTTTACATGGAGTGTTTACTTCCCGAGATTGTCGACCCCAGAAAGAGTGTGACACTCGAGGACTGCCGCGGTAAAGCTATTGCATAGCATTTTTTTATCAACTTATGCAATTATAATTATTTATTTATTTTATTTATGCAGTATTTTTTTTCTTTGATATTAATTCAAGTTTTTTCTTTGATATTAATTTAAGTTACACTTTTTGAGCGTGGTGATAGATAAGAAAACAAATTTTTTTTCTTTTATTCAATAAATGAGAAGTTAATATTGTTTAAAATATTTTTATTATCTTACAATACATGTAGGTTGTTCAGGAATTTTTATAATTGAAACTATAGGTTTATGGTAACTAAAATAAGAAACATAAGTTTGAGACTTGATATCCTCTAAATATCTGGAAAATACCGCGTCAATGGTGGTCCCATATTTTGTTGTGGATTCTTGTGGATCATTATTAATTTTCAAATTTAATTTTTCCGAAATTGTGTCTAAAAGAGATAGAATCAGTTATGAGCAGTTAGCAGCTAGTCTACACGCATACGTCAGTCGTACGCACACAAACACCGTGCCGAAGTCTGTCGAACTGAAACGACGTCAGACGATACACGGCTTTCAACGCCGCACCACTGTGGCGGTCGAAGTGGGGGGGGGGGGGGGTTAGGTTTATTTTCGTTACGGAATTTCTTTTTCGATTTTACGATTTTACGATTTTTCGATTTTCTTTTATTGAATAAATGAGAAGTTAATATTTTTCAACGCCGCACCGCATTGAATCGCACCTTTTGGGTACGGAACCCTAAAAACCGTTAATTTTAACAACCAAAGGAACTGTTTATGCGGTATTTTACGTTTAATGATTTTCCTGAGAACTCCGAACAAGTTCTAATTTCTGACGCATTCCGGACAAAATGATAAAATTCCGGACATGTCCGGACTTTTCTTGACATCTGGTAACTTAGAGCATATAAGTCTAGAGGTGTTACTCAAATGGATTTGTTATGTACTGAGGGAGGTAACACCTTCGGTGTTAGGTACACAACGCATTATGATTGGCGAGTTAGGAATACGACGATTTATGATTAGCGAATTTACATAACGCGCGTATTTGTTATAAATGACATTTCATTTGACGCCTTGTTTTCGTTTTTAAAAAGATCGTTTTTTGTGGCTTCCAAAGACAATTTAGACGACGTGTCTCTTTGATAAACTGTTTAGGTGTATTTTTATTATAAAATAAATGATAATCATGTCGAAAGCTTGTATAGTTTGCAATATAAATTCTTAAAAGGATCCTGGTTGACGTTTCACAAGTAAGTATTCTATATTCCATAAACTTAAATGTTCTTCATTTGAGCATCACCGTAACTGGTTGCGTTCGACAGAAAATAGTTGTTTTCTTTGCGATAATGCTTAATTTGTCTTTTCGTATACTGTAAAATGGATTACCCAGATAACAATTATACATTCTTAGCATAATATTCTCAGTATATGCTTTTTAAGAATGTGCATATGCTGAGAATATACTTTATTTGCATTTGGAACATTCTCAGAATATACCAAGAATAAGCTACGTGACGTTGTTCCAGTAATTTTCATAAATGTTTTTAATGATGAGGAAACATTTTATTTATATATGTTATTTTGGATCAAATTAGTTTATTTTTTAGGCTTCTCTTGCAAGGGGATCTAAGAAATAGGTCAAGAGAGCAATTAAAGATAATTCCAGAACAAAATACTCCCCTGAATTAAGAGCGTGTGCACTAACTTTAAGCTTCTACAGTATGAAGGCTTATACATATGAGAGGAAAAAATTTAACAATTGTCTCCCACATCCCAGTACTTTGTCAAAGTGGTATTGGGCTGTTGATGGTTCTCCTGGATTCACTGAATAGCATTGAAATTTAAATGCGGAGAAAGTCAAAAGGTTATAAAAAAGGTTTTTTGAATCTTTTGATGAATGAAATGGCAATTATGCAAAGGGTGGAATGGCCTGAATAAAAATATATTGGATATGTTGATGTTGGCAGCAAGTTTCAACAAAATCAGTTATTGTGTTCTGCTTGTAAAGTTAATGAATATGTCTATTACGAATAGTTAGGTACCTACTGTATTTTATATTATCTCTTGTATGTGTATATAGTATCTATTGTGTATATATTAATAGTATGTAAGTTTTTATGTGATAATTTTAATTTGTTTTTTGCTTTAATATAGACAGTAAAATGTAACTGAACATTTTTTGCCTGAAAATGTGTATGATATATCTCACGAATAAAATGTATTTTTTTCTGTATTCACCCCATTCTATAAATAATTGGTTTTAACTGTTAAGTGGTGACCTAAACAAATAAATCTATGTAATGATATATACAATTGTTTGTCCTGTCAGACTGACTGACTGACTGACTGACCTATCAACCTACAGCCAAAACTACTGAAAGCTGAAATTTGGAACATAGGTTTATTTTATAACGTAAGCATCCGCTAAGAAAGGATTTTTCAAAATTATAACTTTAAAAGGGGGAAATTGGAGGAAATGGGGGAGGGAGGGAGCTTTTAATGAAACTCTTTGTTCTTTAAAGTTAGAAACATGAAAATTTAAATTACAGCTACTAAGCATAAATAAATAATGACGTTTTTCAGGGTTTTTTGATTTTCACATTTTAAGGGGGGGAAACGGGGGGTGAAAGTTTGTATGAGACTATTGATTTTTTTTGTTCTCTTTGAAGTTAGAAACATGAAAATTGGATTTGCAGCTAATGAATACAAATTAATACTGACGTGTTTTAGGGTTTTTGGATTTAAACATTTTAAGGGGGAGAAATGGGGGTGAAAGTTTATTTGGAGATATCGATTTTTTTAAAGGTAGGAACTTGAAAATTGGAATTGTAGGTTCTCATCATAAATAAATAATAAAGTGTTTCAGCATTTTTGCATTTTAACATTTTAAGGGGGGAAATGGGGGTGAAAATTTGTTTAATAGTATGTATATATTTTTTTGTTATTTAAAGTTTGAAACATAAAAATTTGAATTACAGCTACTGATTAAAAATCAAAAATGATGTGTTTCATGGTTTTTGGATTTTCACATTTTAAGGGGGAAAACGGGGTAAAAATTTGTATAGAAGTATAAATTTTTTGAACATTGGAACTTGAAAATTGTAATTCTAGCATAAATAAATAATGACGTGCTCTGTGGTTAGATTTTTGTATGGTAATATCATAAAAATAAATTAAAATTAAAAAAAAAATAATTAATAAAAATTAATAAAAATTATTAAAAATTAATAAAAATTAATAAAAATTAATAAAAATTAATAAAAATTAATAAAAATTAATAAAAATTAATAAAAATTAATAAAAATTAATAAAAATTAATAAAAATTAATAAAAATTAATAAAAATTAATAAAAATTAAAAATAAAAATTAATAAAAATTAATAAAAATTAATAAAAATTAATAAAAATTAATAAAAATTAATAAAAATTAATAAAAATTAATAAAAATTAATAAAAATTAATAAAAATTAATAAAAATTAATAAAAATTAATAAAAATTAATAAAAATTAATAAAAATTAATAAAAATTAATAAAAATTAATAAAAATTAATAAAAATTAATAAAAATTAATAAAAATTAATAAAAATTAATAAAAATTAATAAAAATTAATAAAAATTAATAAAAATTAATAAAAATTAATAAAAATTAATAAAAATTAATAAAAATTAATAAAAATTAATAAAAATTAATAAAAATTAATAAAAATTAATAAAAATTAATAAAAATTAATAAAAATTAATAAAAATTAATAAAAATTAATAAAAATTAATAAAAATTAATAAAAATTAATAAAAATTAATAAAAATTAATAAAAATTAATAAAAATTAATAAAAATTAATAAAAATTAATAAAAATTAATAAAAATTAATAAAAATTAATAAAAATTAATAAAAATTAATAAAAATTAATAAAAATTAATAAAAATTAATAAAAATTAATAAAAATTAATAAAAATTAATAAAAATTAATAAAAATTAATAAAAATTAATAAAAATTAATAAAAATTAATAAAAATTAATAAAAATTAATAAAAAAATAAAAATTAATAAAAATTAATAAAAATTAATAAAAATTAATAAAAATTAATAAAAATTAAAAATTAATAAAAATTAATAAAAATTAATAAAAATTAATTAATAAAAATTAATAAAAATTAATAAAAATTAATAAAAATTAATAAAAATAAAAATTAATAAAAATTAATAAAAATTAATAAAAATTAATAAAAATTAATAAAAATTAATAAAAATTAATAAAAATTAATAAAAATTAATAATAAAAATTAATAAAAATTAATAAAAATTAATAAAAATTAAAAATTAATAAAAATTAATAAAAATTAATAAAAATTAATAAAATTAATAAAAATTAATAAAAATTAATAAAAATTAATAAAAATTAATAAAAATTAATAAAAATTAATAAAAATTAATAAAAATTAATAAAAATTAATAAAAATTAATAAAAATTAATAAAAATTAATAAAAATTAATAAAAATTAATAAAAATTAATAAAAATTAATAAAAATTAATAAAAATTAATAAAAATTAATAAAAATTAATAAAAATTAATAAAAATTAATAAAAATTAATAAAAATTAATAAAAATTAATAAAAATTAATAAAAATTAATAAAAATTAATAAAAATTAATAAAAATTAATAAAAATTAATAAAAATTAATAAAAATTAATAAAAATTAATAAAAATTAATAAAAATTAATAAAAATTAATAAAAATTAATAAAAATTAATAAAAATTAATAAAAATTAATAAAAATTAATAAAAATTAATAAAAATTAATAAAAATTAATAAAAATTAATAAAAATTAATAAAAATTAATAAAAATTAATAAAAATTAATAAAAATTAATAAAAATTAATAAAAATTAATAAAAATTAATAAAAATTAATAAAAATTAATAAAAATTAATAAAATTAATAAAAATTAATAAAAATTAATAAAAATTAATAAAAATTAATAAAAATTAATAAAAATTAATAAAAATTAATAAAAATTAATAAAAATTAATAAAAATTAATAAAAATTAATAAAAATTAATAAAAATTATAAAAATAATAAAAATTAATAAAAATTAATAAAAATTAATAAAAATTAATAAAAATTAATAAAAATTAATAAAAATTAATAAAAATTAATAAAAATTAATAAAAATTAATAAAAATTAATAAAAATTAATAAAAATTAATAAAAATTAATAAAAATTAATAAAAATTAATAAAAATTAATAATAAAAATTAATAAAAATTAATAAAAATTAATAAAAATTAATAAAAATTAATAAAAATTAATAAAAATTAATAAAAATTAATAAAAATTAATAAAAATTAATAAAAATTAATAAAAATTAATAAAAAATTAATAAAAATTAATAAAAATTAATAAAAATTAATAAAAATTAATAAAAATTAATAAAAATTAATAAAAATTAATAAAAATTAATAAAAATTAATAAAAATTAATAAAAATTAATAAAAATTAATAAAAATTAATAAAAATTAATAAAAATTAATAAAAATTAATAAAAATTAATAAAAATAAATAAATAAAAATTAATAAAAAAGGAAGTTATGTATTTTTTTATAATAATAAAATGACTACATGCGAGCAAAGTCGCCAGCAAAGCCGCGGGCAATAGCTAGTAATAAATAAGTTTCATAGGAATTCAGTAGCATTAATGCTTATTTAATTTTTGTTTTGTTTTATAAATAGTTTACTTCTACACACATATATTATATCTAGGCACAACCACTAACTATGTTTTGATTACATTGATTAATAATTTTATTATAAAACATGTACATTTAATATTACTACTAGAAATAAATTATTGGTATTTGTTTTTATTTTTCTTTTATTTACTCTATATAAAAAAGATTTCAGTTTCTAAATGATCTACTTGAACTAAACAAAAATAATGTGTGACCACGAATTCAGTTGAAAGCATACAGTTTTAAAACCTCTATCTACAATAAAAAAAAAGTTTTCAATCTTAAACGAACATATAGTCATGTCCAGTAAAACATGTTTACAATACAGTGTATAACGAAAGCTTAACATAAATAGAAAAAGAACATTGTTAAATAAATTTGTTTAATAATCATAATCAATCATCTAAATCATTAGTTATTGTGAAATTACAGTGCATAAATAATACTAATAATAAATACGAACACTTTCAAACCGTATGCCATTGAGAATGGAGTAACTACCCCTCTTCCCTCACGCCAAAATTGATGATCCCGCTTATTCATAACAAAATACATTGAATGATACCTCTAGTCTTATATGCTCTAAGATGAAGAATTTATGATCTCATTACGTCTAGTTTGAAATATGTATACCTACTTAGCCAAAATAACTATTAAGTTACGAAATTCGCATTTAAAACGTGCAATTTTGTCCTAAATAGTAATCGAATAGTATCGAATTTTGGAACTATAAATTTCTGAACAATATACGTAATATAATTAAAACAAAAATATGATTGATCATAAAATTAAAAAAAAAACAAATTAATCAATCTTTTTGATTAAGAAAAAAATCAGTAGGTTTATAATTATTGATACTTTTAATTGCAACGTTTTATAGTTGCGAGCATTAAAATCTCAAATATATTACGTTAAAAGAAATAAGTTAGCTTTCTATTTGCTTTTCATCATAACGAAGTTTATTTTATTCCTTTTTTTATCACATGAGTAATTCTTATCAAATAGCCATGCACGTACTGGATAAATGCATAGAAAGTAAATGCGGCTCAATCGTGTATAATCCAATCCAATCACCGACATTACCGTAGGTCACTGACTTATGGGGAATACCCCACAATGCAAAAATTGATCAAATATACATATACAGGGTGTATCATAAGTAGATTCCGATATTTTAAACAGTGATTGTATGATTGTTAGTTCTAAGCTGAAAAGTAAAGTGTTTTCGTGAGGAAGATTATGTAAATAATGAAGATAACCAGTGGCGGCTCGTAGCAAGACAAGACATGTCTCTCTTCAGGACGCTCTAGAAGATAACAAAACTAATTTTGCTGTATTAGAAAAATAGTCAGGTATTTAAAATATATAAAACCAGTTGCGAAATGCCTTATTTTATGTAACGTGTGAACAAGTTACATAAAACGGCATTTCGTAACGTGTTACATAAAATATTTTTCTAATTTTGACTATGTTATTTACTCGTATAAAATTGTGTTTTGGTAAAAAATTACAGACATCTGGGCAAACAATATTACTACTTTCTTGTATTGTTAGTTGCAATTAACTTCATTCTTTTTTTGACAAATAGATAATAATATTCATTTATTGTCAACGACTTGTAGTATGTTTATATTGTTTTTTAAAGTTATTTAGATTTCAAGAAAGTGGGTTATTTTGTTGGGTATTGTGTTTTAATGAGGAGTAATAGGCGAAGTGCCATCGCCAGATGGCACTACTGAAACGTAGGTCAATATTAAACGTCACTTGCATGTGGATGGTGTGCGTTTTTAATTTTATGGTGTTTTAAATTATATATTTGAGAAAATAATGATTAAAATTGTTAAATGGATAAATTAAAGTGAGGGACCTAAAAGAAGGGCTAAAAAGAAGAGGTGGTAAAGTGACTGAAACTATAGAAAAACTTATTGAAAAGTAAGTAGTAAATTTTTAAGTGATGTATTTGAGCTAATTTCTGTTGTATTTTAACAATTTCAGGCACAGATCTGTAATACTCACTGGATAATATTTATACTATATTGATATCGTGACGAAAATCCAATGATTATAATAGATTTGAGCACATTATGGTGGACACTTTTGAAAGAGCTTAAATTATTTGAATGTAAAAATTTTTAAGGACCAAAATTACAATTAAACTTATAATAAAAATTTTTTTTTCACCCACATGGATATTAGCTTATTTACACACAGACTACAAAACGAAAAAGCCATTAACTGAACTAATATATTTTATATCCATTCGATGTAGTGAAAACACTACAAAAAAATGAAATCCACCAATCACCGTTCATATTTTGATCAACAGACTGCTATTATATTTAAAATTTTAAATAAGTGACAATTCTGTCAAACTAATTGTCAGTATATTTTTTAGTTGAGATTGAGATTAAACATACATGTTAGCATTTAAACAAATTTTGTGTGATTACTCATTGTAATATAATGTAAAGAACATTGGCATTCAAGAGTGAGGGGTGCGGGAAGTGATGGCGGTAGTAGCCAACCGTCGACTGCACTCTCCCGGGCAGAACGAAATGATGGGTCGCCTTGAGTGCTATAGTGAAATCAAGCTGTTAGTTGATGCTCACGCATTGTTCTATTTGACTTAATTATTGTTATTATCAGAGGTGGGATTCGCTCACTAAAAGTTAGTCGGAAGTGCCTGGGGTTTGACTGTTCCTGTAAGTATTTCCAAGATTATTGATTCGTTACATTTATCAGTTGATTGATTGTTTGAGATTGTATTGGCCATATTGGCGATTGTCCTTTTTTGTGTTCATTAAATTTGTTAGTCGGCTAATAATTGTTTGAAATTGTTATTGGCGACATTAGTGGTACTCATTTGAAACACCGTCAACCTGTAGCGGTAAATAATTGTATGTAGCCGATAGAAATGGTATTTTCGTGTTTAAAAAAAAATGCCACTATGGATCTTATTGTTTTAAAAAGAAACTTACCAACCATCTAGCTCTAGAATAAATTATATTATTTATTGATTTTGATAGTTTTTTTTTTAATAAATTTATAATTCAAATATCTGATAGATACCGGAGAGAAATGTAGAATGGCAAAAACATCCAATTGTAGGTCAGGTTAATGTTGTTTTCATGTTACCAGAAAGTTAAGTATAGGTCAGGTTAATTCCTGAGGAGTACCTCTGAACTTAACGATGTATTCATGTCACCAGAAAGTCAAGTACAGGTCAGGTTAATCCCTGAGGAGTACCTCTGAACTTCTCTACTTTTTTTATTTAGTAACAAAGTTAAGTAAGTTAAGTACGGGTCAATTAAATATCTGAGGAGTACCTCTGAACTTCCATTCAAAGCTTTTGCTTTTGTAAGTAAAAAAAAAAGTTAAGTAGAGGCCAGTTAAATATTTGAGGAGGAGTACCTCTGAACTTCAATTTAAAGTTTTTTTTCTCATTAAAGAAATTAAGTATAGGTCAGCCAAATATCTGTTTTTGTTTGTTTTTGTATTTATACTACTTCTACTATTATTACTCTTCCAGGAACTGTTGGGAGGAATAGCGTTGAAAATGCTTCAAATATTAGATCTCGACGAGAGCCAAATACTTTAAACTTCACTTCAAAATGTTTATGACATACTACAAAGGTGGAATAAATTTGTGGTCTTGTTTTATTGTTTATTGTTTTAATGTTACCCCAGTCCTGCGCATAGGAGTCCCCCCTGATTGTGTATTACGCTCTGTTGCATTTTAATTAAGTCTAAAAGATATGACAACCAAAAAGGTTAGTTTGGATGTCAGAAGATTTTTTTACGTACATCTCGTTTCTAATTTTATTAAAAAATGTTTTAATACGATAGGTCAAATTTAAATATTCGTTCGCAGTAAGAATCCTGAACTGATTCAGAACAACTAACTCATACTTTGAGCGCATGCCCAATTCATTATCAATTCTGAATTTTTACCACGTGCGCATTCCTTAATTATTTATATTTCAGTATTCCTGGTAAAATTCAAGCGCACAAGCGGTTCAGAACTAATAATAATTTTACCGCGAACACAGGATAGAACCAATAATTCAGTTCTTTTTGTTCCGTGAACGCTTTTTACCTACCGCGCATGCGAAATCGTTACTGTTAGCATTATATAAGTAGGTAGTCCTAGCAGGTCAGTCCAATGCATTTATTTGTTTGATATCAACAGGAGACCACCACCAGATGGAGCCGCTATTTTAATCTCCCTAAGCTGGAGACGGCTGGAGTGTTTGCTAGTTTAAGGCCAAGTTCTACTTTTTTCTTAGGTTAGAAAACGATTTTTCATTCGAAGTAATACAAGACGTCACTTTAAATTTCTATCTCTTAATATCAAATACGTAACACGATGAGTTTAATAAAACGTATGTCGCAAATTAGAACGGTTGCAAATTGGCACCAATATATTTTTAAATCTTAGAACAAGTTTCCTGAAATAGGGAAAATATAAAAGAGTGTATTTTGCGTTTTAGCTTTTAAATACTATAAAAAATAGTGGAAAGTCCATAACTTTTAAATATTTGTTAAATATCACTTATTAAAATACTATACATTTAAAGTAAAACAAACTATAGACTTTTCACCATTCTTTACCGTACTCTGAACCCATTTTTAAAAACAATTTCTCAAAATATTATCATTCAGAGCTGTATTTTTTGTGATAAAAAAGTCGCCGTCACTTGTCATTGACAACGCGTTGAACTTGGCCTTAAGTATATGGTAGGAAAAACTTAATAAAAGTTGCCATTTTTATTCCACTGTGTATTGTTTTCATTGGATTTAAAAATCTGTCAATGTAAAGAAAACTAATTTTCTTTTAAATTTTTTGTGAGTTTTGAGTTTTGGATTTTTTATATATATTTTAATTCAACGTGATACTGATACTATTATTAGTTTTTAGTTACTTTTGGAATTTTTATTTCTGATCTTACACGGTAAGTTTTGAGAAACTAGCAATAGGCCTTTTTAACATGTGATGAGCGCAAGCGCAGTCGCCATGTTGAAATGGCGCCAATTCAAAAGTTTCGTACTGTTTTAATCAACAATGGCTGTATAAGCAATAATATCTCTACACACAAATAAATCATTAGAAAAAATCGTTGATGGTAATTTACATTTTTATAAGTCTGTGGAAGCACATAGTTGTGAGCAATTAAAAAGGGTCTTGAAGTTACGTGGACGTTCGGAACAAGGAAAAAAGATGGTGATTGAGAGGTTAGGTTTCAATACATATTAACTGTGTAAAAAATTAATAAAAACAAATATTAATTATAACTCTATTCTAATTAATTATGCCAACAAACTATTAATAATTGTAAAAACACTTTAACATGAAGGTTAATCACGAGTATAATTAATAAGATAAATTATTTAAAATTTTAAGGATCAACATGACATTTTTAATATTACTGTGTATACCGAAGTAGTATTTAATATTAAAAAATATTGTGTAATACCAGACAAGGATTTTCTTCTGTTGAACGACTTTCTCCATGAAAATATATTGAACAAATATAAGTATCTTTTGTAACATCATCCATCAATCGATCGAAAACCTTTGTCACTCCGACCACATTTTTTCACTCATAATGCTCATTTTGAACATGTTTTAATATGTATTTTGCCTAATGATTTGATAGTTTTTTACGATATTGCAGGCAATTTTTTTTTAAAAATAATAATTTATACCGTGTGTCACTTTTACATACTCATAACAATACCGTTTAGTTTTTCCTTTCCATAAACCTAACATAATTAATTTATTGCAAAAATTGATTTTTCAATTAAGACACTTATTACTTTACTTTTTTTATCCCATTTTTTAAACGAATACACTTAAAATTAATATTTATCGATTATAATTTTTTCACGTGGACATTTTAACATGCTTGTTTACAAAAAAACAGTACGAAAAAGATGGCTGATACTGACGCATGCGCACAAAAAAATATTGCGATGAAAAGGCCTATATCTAGTAAGTATTTTGTTTGAAACTAATTTTTAATTTTTTTTTGTCATCGCATCAATTGCTAAGTTTATTAGCCTCGTGTTATGTGTAGGCTTTGTTACTGTTTCCCAGTGCCACTTTAGGAACAGCACTGTTAATTACAACCCAACAGCGAATGGTCGAGTGGGGAATCCTACCAAGGCATGAGAATTCATTTTAAATAATTTAAATTAAATAAAAAAATCCAGGCCAACGGTGGGATTCGAACCTGGGTCCCTTGGATCCACAGGCAGATACTCTACCACTGAGCCACCCACCCCAATTTTTAAATTTAATGCTAAAAGTATTTTTTAATTAATAGTAATTTATAGTCAAAAAAAATACTTTTTTTCAGATGTCTATTACCAATGGCTCCAAGCCATACAGGTCAGGTATAAGTTAAGTTTAAGTTTGTCTGAGCCAATATATTGGTGATTACAGGCCGTTATAAGGTGCGTTTTGCAAGGCAGCGATTGTGGCGATGATTGCTGAGCGATAAACGCACAGCGATCATAGCGGGTAAAGTAAAGATGACATAAACACTATTTGCGATATGACAGGTGAACGAACTTTTAGTGACGGAAAAGTGTAATGAAAATGGCCACTTGAGTGGTACTCTGATTTCTTTGAAATCAATAATTTTATGTTCGAAGACTGACGGAATGAAAATAATTTTATAAAATGTAAATGAAGCTATTTAACAAAAATGGCATTTATTTTTATTAGAAATGGCTAGCACCACCATCTTGTGTTTGACCTATTTGACGTAAAAGTGGAATATTCTATCTCAATGATGCAGACGATTCTCGCGCACGTGCTGTTTGTTGTATGTGTTTTAGAACATTCATGTGTATAAAGTCGGATAAAATCGTGAGGCCCAAGCTGAACTTTTCAGCATTAGAAGACGAAAAACTTATTGAAGCTGTGGCAAAACACCCTGCTATTTATAACCTGCAACACGCTATGTACAAAGATCAGCGTGAAAAGAACAATACATGGATTGACATTCGAAAGTCAACGAAATAATATTCCGAGGAGTAAAGTGCAGTGAAAGTAAGTGTATAAGGCAAATGTATTTTGTGCAATTTACGAGACATTTGAGGTAATTTACGAGAAATTGGCGGGAATCGAGGAAAATACAAAATATTTGAGAGCATTTAATAGCGTTTTCGATTCCACTGCCCAGCTTGCGGGGAGTGCACATCAAAGATGAGCCATATATCGATACCGGTTACTTTTTAGAGTGAAAAGTAACTGGTATCGACATATCTCTCACTTTATGAGAGAAATTATCTAGAATTGCGACGAATTTAAATGCATCGTTGAAACTTGTTTTTTGTTTTTTATTTGTTTTTTTTTGTTTGTTTTTGTTTGTTTTTGTTTGTTTTTGTTTGTTTTTGTTTGTTTTTGTTTGTTTTTGTTTGTTTTTGTTTGTTTTTGTTTGTTTTTGTTTGTTTTTGTTTGTTTTTGTTTGTTTTTGTTTGTTTTTGTTTGTTTTTGTTTGTTTTTGTTTGTTTTTGTTTGTTTTTGTTTGTTTTTGTTTGTTTTTGTTTGTTTTTGTTTGTTTTTGTTTGTTTTTGTTTGTTTTTGTTTGTTTTTGTTTGTTTTTGTTTGTTTTTGTTTGTTTTTGTTTGTTTTTGTTTGTTTTTGTTTGTTTTTGTTTGTTTTTGTTTGTTTTTGTTTGTTTTTGTTTGTTTTTGTTTGTTTTTGTTTGTTTTTGTTTGTTTTTGTTTGTTTTTGTTTGTTTTTGTTTGTTTTTGTTTGTTTTTGTTTGTTTTTGTTTGTTTTTGTTTGTTTTTGTTTGTTTTTGTTTGTTTTTGTTTGTTTTTGTTTGTTTTTGTTTGTTTTTGTTTGTTTTTGTTTGTTTTTGTTTGTTTTTGTTTGTTTTTGTTTGTTTTTGTTTGTTTTTGTTTGTTTTTGTTTGTTTTTGTTTGTTTTTGTTTGTTTTTGTTTGTTTTTGTTTGTTTTTGTTTGTTTTTGTTTGTTTTTGTTTGTTTTTGTTTATTTTTGTTTGTTTTTGTTTGTTTTTGTTTGTTTTTGTTTGTTTTTGTTTGTTTTTGTTTGTTTTTGTTTGTTTTTGTTTGTTTTTGTTTGTTTTTGTTTGTTTTTGTTTGTTTTTGTTTGTTTTTGTTTGTTTTTGTTTGT